>JAXDDW010000180.1:0-110000 GCA_034670385.1 Hoplostethus mediterraneus
GGAAAAATTTGTTTGGTGGGGAAACTAGTCTTTCGAATTGGGCATTCCCCATTGTCTTCTGTGCAATTTTATTGGCTGAGAAAGAGGAAACAAAACAAATCACAAGTAAGACTGGCTCTGTTTTGATAGGTGATAGTACTTGCTGCCAAATCATCACATTGCTATTGACTAAGATAACATTTGTCATTGGTACCGTTCTATAGGAGAAAGAAGAGCAATGGTTCCAACAGGTATGTTTATCAGTCTTCTATTTAATACAGTTAAATAACATATCATACCTGGGTGATAAAGATTGGTTCATGGAAAGTTATTAATGATGTTTACTTAACATTCCACTTTCAAGGAAACAGAGACTCTAGCGGAAACATCACAAACCATGTATCTGAACAGCAACAGGTAAGGACTGTCTAACTGAGCTACACTCAGTGATTGTCTTTAGAACTGCCAGATGTTTAAATGTATCTAAAATAAATATAATTCTATTCCCAGATTGAAAGCAGTGTTTTCTTCAGAACCGACATCTAAATGTGGCTTTCTGGCACTACATTGTAAATGTGGTCTAGAATCCAGTTCTGATACAAGCTGGATGCTGGCACATTCTCTTTGTAGTGTACAGAAATTAAAGCACACCAAGCAGAAGTTTGTGCACCTTGGTTGAACAGTCTACTCCATACAGTTAGTAGTACAGCTTGTCTACAGATCAGTATCTTCTGGAGATACTACAGAGACAAAAGCCAGCCTGCAATCAAAAACTTGCTTCATGTGTTGACTCAAGCTACGCAGACGTGTCTCTGCATGTATGATGGTATTTAACCTGCAATGCCCTGAACACCACTGCATCTAAATCAATGTGTACTTTCTATTACCATTACTTTCTATTGGTGTAGGCCTCTGTATCGGCCACAAAGCATTGGATTTGGAGAAATTGTGTTGTTTCTTCTGGCAATTAGAATATGTGCTGGGTGCAGCAGACACTGGTGCATTTTGGTGGAAGACTTTAGGACTAATATCAGTATTGCATTCCTGTTTTGTCTTACCTCTTAGTGTCACATTGTGGTGTTTGTCTTGCAAATATCTCTAGTATTATTCTTTTTATTATGTTTTATTTTTCTATAAAAGGTAAATACTTTTATAAGATAAGATAAGATAAGATAGACTTTATTGATCCCGCCGTGGGGAAATTCACGTGTTATGGCAGCTCACAACAATAGAAAACAGAATAGAATAGACAATATAGTGCAAAAAAACAAGTGTGCAAACAATAGAGTGCCATAAGAAAAAGAAAAAGATAAACAAGGAGTATTAACAAATTAAATATTAAATATTAAAAGACTGTATGCAGCTTAAATAACAAAAGGTGTATTATGGGAGAGACTGTAGGCCTATAATATATTGCTATGGCTATATACATATTTACAAGGTGGTGGAGGGGGAGATGATTGACTGGTTGTGGGGGGGGGGGGGGGGGGGTATTGCACAGTTCTATATAAGGGAGGAAAGATGAGGACTAGACTGTTGAGTTGAACAGTCTAACAGCGGTGGGGATGAAGGACCTGCGGTAGCGCTCCTTACTACACTGTGGGTGACGGAGTCTGCCGCTGAAGGAGCTGCTCAGGGCCTCCACTGTCCGGTGCAGTGGGTGAGAGGTGTTGTCCCTGATGGAGGTCAGCTTGGCTAACATCCTCCTCTCACCCACCTCCTCCACAGAGGGCAGTGGGCAGCCCAGGACAGAGCTGGCCCTCCTGACCAGCTTGTTCAGTCTCTTCCTGTCCCGGTCAGTGCTGCCCGCTCCCCAGCAGACCACAGCGTAGTGGATAGCAGAGGCTACCACAGAGTCATAGAAGGTCCGTAGCAGGGGCCTGCGTACTCCAAAGGACCTCAGTCTCCTCAGAAGGTGGAGGCGACTTTGGCCCTTCTTGTACAGGGCGTTAGTGTTGTGTGTCCAGTCCAGTTTATTGTTGAGGTGAACACCCAGGTACTTAAAACTGTCCACCATCTCTATGTCCAATATTATACTACACCGCTTCTTTGCACTTTATTACTATTTGAATACTGTTTTATTTTTCTTTAATCACTTATTTGTCTTATTTTACTTACCATGTAAAGTTGAGTTGGCTCTGACACCAAGAATTTCATTACTGATAATGATGTTTGCATTGTTATCAAGTATATGACAATAAAGTTGAAATTTGAAAGTTGAAGACGAAGTGTTACTTAAGTAATGATTAAGTAATTGAGAGTTGGTGAGTGTACACATTTCCCAAGGTAAAGCTGGTAAATGTGTACATTTCCTGCTTCCTGGAAAACACTAATCACAGTAGCATGAGGCTTATAGTATCATAAATGTACACATTTACCAGTTTCCCACATTTACAGTAACATATACATGTGAAAAATGTTATTTTCTGTATATTTATCCTTTTAATACAGTTTATCTTCACGTCTGTTTTGCTGTAAAACCCAGCACACCCTGTCAAAATGTAATACAGTATAAAATATGTTGATAAAATGCAGTAGAGCTGGTGGTGATTGGTCCCTGGTCTTCCTGTCAGGAGAGTGAGGCCCTGCCACTCCTGGAAACATCCTGGGAGGTGGCCCTAGAGGGGACCAAGGAGAGCGGTCCTCCCTCAGGGCTGAGGTAGAGTCATGTCCACCTAGCTAGTCCAGACCTCAGCTGGCCTCTGACTGTACTAGTCTTGACCTCTGACCTTTGTGCCCTCCATCCATCCCTCTATAAGGGTCAGGAAAAGAGGAGGAAGGAGGTGGAGCAGGAGGAGAGCCTGAGGGCCCTCCAGGAGCACCCAGATGAAAAGTTAATCCGTGGTGCTGCTGTCCTGTCCGACTGGCGCCCCGCCCCCCCCGGTGTCTGCAGCCCTCCACCCCTGGCCCTCTGATGATCCATGGCCGAACTGTAGCGGAGTACCAGCAGCTCTACCAGTCTGTGGTGGACCCCATGCTGCGGTACTCCACTGGCCGGCCTCGTCCCTACAGCCTGCAGCTTGGACGGCAGATCAAGCAGCACCTATGGGAGGCTCTCCTGCCCAGTGGTCACCAGCACTCCGCTAGCTGACGGACTCCAGGAGTCTGTTAGTGAGGGAGTCTGTTAGTGAGGGAGTCTGTTAGTGAGGGAGTCTGCTAGTGAGGGAGTCTGTTAGTGAGGGAGTCTGCTAGTGAGGGAGTCTGTTAGTGAGGGAGTCTGCTAGTGAGGGAGTCTGCTAGTGAGGGAGTGAGTTTGCTAGTGAGGGAGTCTGTTAGTCTGTTAGTGAGGGAGTCTGCTAGTGAGGGAGTCTGTTAGTGAGGGAGTCTGCTAGTGAGGGAGTCTGTTAGTGAGGGAGTCTGCTAGTGAGGGAGTCTGTTAGTGAGGGAGTCTGCTAGTGAGGGAGTCTGCTAGTGAGGGAGTCTGTTAGTGAGGGAGTCTGCTAGTGAGGGAGTCTGTTAGTGAGGGAGTCTACGCGCCCCAGATTGATCTAGATGTCAGCAGGGAACCCCGGTGTCAGCAGCCTCCCCGCAAGAGAGCCAGGCGCTGAACACTATACTGCACAAGCAGCTTCATTTTATTTTATTTTATTTTATTTTATTTTATTTTATTTTATTTTATTTTAGTGGTCCCTGGTCTTCCTGTCAGTAGAGTGGCCTGGCCTCCTGCAGCCTTTGGAGTGGGAGGAGCCAAGGACAGCCCTCCTCCATGATCTTCCCCAGGGCTCGAAATACCACTTGGTTCTCGGGTAGACCCTATATTTTATACTTTTTTTTTTAGGTTCTCAATAACTTCTAGTTGTCCCACATCAAAACACGAGAGTTAATGTTTCTGAACACGTTCAGGTGAAGTACATTTAGATGAAACGTATTCACTTTTGTATTGTTTTTATATGCCTATTTATCATTTGTAGGGTAGCTATATGGGTTGGGAGAAAAAAATGATACAGCACAGAATTGCAATATTTCAGGTGAACGAAATGTCTTTTTTCTGTCTTGTCTCTGTTCGTCTCTTAGCTAGGTTATTAAGATCAAAGCCAGGCGCTCATGACTCGCACAAATACCATGTCTGTTATGGGAATGCTGAGCACCCCAGTATTTTGAGTTCTGATCGTCCCCAAGATGGAGGACTCCTCCTTCAGGGCTGATGTAGAGTCACGGCCACCTAGCTAGTCCAAACCTTAGCTGGCCTCTGACTGTACTAGTTTTGACCTCTCCCTTCCTTTGTCAATGTCAGTATCTTGAATATATTTTTCATCGGGGTGCTCATGGAGGGCCCTCTGTCTCTCCTCCTGCTCCACCTCCCTCCTCTCTCATTTCCTGAGCTTTATAGAGGGATGGATGGAGGGGACAAAGGTCAGAGGTCAAAACTAGTACAGTCAGAGGCCAGCTAAGGTCTGGACTAGCTAGGTGGACGTGACTCTCCTTGGTCCCGTCCAGGACCTCCCAGGATGTTTCCAGAAGACAGGAGGGCAGGGCCTCACTCTCCTGACAGGAAGACCAGGGACCAATCAGATTATGTTTTATTTCAATAGCAGAACCCCAATCTTTTAATGTGGTTGTTAATGAGAGAGTGATTGGTATTCGTGACTGTGATTGCTTTGTAGTAAGTATCATATTGTGCATTCCATTTTCTCTGTAGTGAAGTAGTAAATATAAACATTGTTAAAAAAACAAAACATGTTGATTGATTATTGAGTGTGACTGTCACGGCTCCAGCCCCGACCCCAGGTTTTCCTTGTGTTTCTTTGTGTCCCTGCCTCCCTTGTGTCTCCACCTCCCCTGTCTGTCTCTCATCGTCAGTCTGCTTATGTGTGTGGCGTGGGTGTGGCTCCCTCTCCCGGTCCTGCTTTTTCCTCCACACCTGTTCTTCATCAGCCCATCAGCCCTACAGGATATATACCCCGGCTCTTCTACCACTCGTCGCCAGATTATTCCGGCAACTGCGAGGGCTACATGGCCCTCCAAACGGAGATTTTTCAGGGGCACACTACAAACCGAGGGCTAGGAGAAATCTCCCAGAATGACCTGTGAATCAACAGGAAGATCATGGGGACCGCTACACTACCATCAAAGTGAACCACAGATGTAGTATTTTCTTCGTTAATAAAGATTTAAAAAATATTCTAACCGTGGTATTATCTTAGTTTAATGTCGTTTCAATGTATTATAGACCGTTTCTTTATAACAAACATAACAAAAAAATGTCTAATATGCCGATGTCTGTACTTCGCTAGTTAGTTACGTTACAACATTGTTTTTAGGCTGATTTGTGCATGACAGTCCCGCATTTTGACATATTTACATGTCGCATTTCCCCCCTTTGATGGCATATGACACCCGAAATATAACTAAAGTCCAGCAGCGAAGTTGCAATACTTGTTACGGCTCCTCTAATATCACTGCAGACTGGCAGGGTAACGTTAGGAGCGGCTTGCTAGACTACAGAGCACCGCTAACGCTATTCTGTCAAGAAGTGAATTGGTAATGAATTAGTGGTCTTTTTTATTTGATGACTTGTTTGATCGATTGGTAGCGTGAAAGGTATAAATTGTGAACGAATCGCGAGCATCCATGTTTCTCTATCTCCATCAGATGAACAGCAAATGTCACTGTGATAATACCATTATTGCCATAGTAATCTCCGATAACAAACTCGTCCCGTCTGTTTATGTAAACGTCATCGATGACGTATCAGGGTCTTGAAGGGTTGTCCCAATTCTTAGGGAGAGATTTCTACCACTACCCCTTGTGACTCTGTTCTGAGGGCCAAGCCAAAGGGCCAAGCCGAAGCTGTAGGGGTGAAAATGAGAATTGAGATTCGGCCCAAGTATTCCTTAGTGAGAACTAGGTAGTAGTGAGGGAACAGTGGAAAAGTTGTAATACTTCTGTCTTCTGCATAACCCATGTCCTTCACTGGAATGTAGCCAGTGGGGTGGGGTGAAAATGAGAATTGAGATTCGGCCTTAGGAGCTGGTTTTAGCGCTAAAATGCTTTGTGAAATGCTCTTAGACCAAAAATGTAGGAGTCCTTAAATTAGGACTGATACGCCCATCATTTTTAAGAGTTTATCCTAAATCATTAAGTTGGGAGCTACTTTTAGCCTGAAGATGTTTTGTGACTATGGCCCCTGATTTTTAAGTCTTTGGCCCGTATTTGCTAGATGTAAAGACAGAGATCTGCAGCCTCTCTAAACATGGAGAAACCTTTTGGAATCAGATTTTTATTCCTGTTTTGACAGGGAAAAAATAATTTCAGAATGCTGCTACCTATATTTTCGAATGACACTACCTATATTGCTGCTGCTATTTTGTGGTGATATTCAACATCTTTAAATTTGACCATTTTCAGACCAAAACATTCCAAAAAGTACAAATATTCAGTGTTTCCTCCATAAAATCCTCTTCCTCTAGTTCTTGTACTTGTACTTGTAGTTGTACTCCAGCCATTTATCCCAATTTCGGCTATCGTCGTGCACGAACTTACGAACCATGTTCTTCAGCGTTTTATTAAACCGCTCCACCAGACCATCGGTCTGGGGGTGGTACACGCTGGTCCGGATTGAGCGGACGCCCAACAGCTCGTATAGTTCCCGTAGTGTTCGTGACATAAACGAGGTGCCCTGGTCAGTTAGAATCTCTTTAGGGATTCCAACTCGGGAGATGACCTGAAACAACGCTTGCGCAACACGCTTGGCGGAGATATTGCGCAATGGCACTGCTTCCGGATACCGCGTTGCATAATCCACCAGGACTAATACAAAGCGGTATCCCCGTGCACTGCGGTCTAATGGCCCGATGAGGTCCATACCAAGTCTTTCAAACGGTACCTCAACTAAGTGGGCGCAACGGCGCTTTTGGGGTGGCCGGATGATTAACTAGTTGGCATTCGGGACAGGCGGCGCACCACCTCCGCACATCTGCCCAAATGCCCGGCCAATAGAAGCGGGCCATTATCCGCTGTAGTGTTTTATCATAACCGAGGTGCCCAGCCATTGGGTTATGGTGAGCCGCGTGGAAAATCATTTCCCGGCGGCTCTTCGGCACCAACAACTGGGTGATTTCCTCCCCGGACTGAGTGTCACGGCTCACTCTATACCAGGGGTATTCAACTAAAATTGAAAGAGGTCCAGTTAGAGAAAATTTCTTGAAGCAAAGGTCCGGAAGATCATAATGTCTAACTATTTAGTGTGATATATATTTAAGTAGCCTAGTAGTTGTATCAACATCTGCATGTAATCAATACCTGACTGTCAAATCAAATGAATTCAGTACAATTCAAAAACTTTTTGACAATATTTATTGTCACGTAACATAGAACTAAACACATATGTATGACTGCAGATATGTATAATGTTCTCTCATTAACTAAATAAAAGTAGGGCTGCATTTCAAAATAAGAGAAAATAAATAAAATGTGAAAATTGTGCATGTTCAAATAAAGTGCTTAACTTCAGAAAAATCGTACCCATTTAAAGTGCTGTGTGACTTCCTTTGAGAACCCCCTGACATCTGTGATGAGAAATGGGTTCTGAATGAACATGGTGAGCTGCTGTCCAAAGCTGAAGCTGTCAAAACGGTTGCTGAAGTTTACAATCAGCTTATCAATAAAGTCAACAAAAGAAGACACATCTCTCTGTCCCTGAACCTGTTCCTGCACTGCTGGGAAGTGTGCACAGTCTCCCTGCAGGTCTTCCTTGAACACCTCAAGTTTCCTCTGAAAGGAGCGGACAGCTGTCATCAATTCACAAATTGAATTGTCCTTGCCCTGTAGCCTCAAATTCAGTTCATTCAGATGTGAAGTGATATCTGTTTCTCATTTTCTAAAAAGAGAGAAAACTGTGTTGCCTTCTGACTTCTTAGCTCTGCCAAGAAAGCTGCTACTTCCCTCCTGATGGACCAAAAGCGCTCTAACACCCTGCCTTTGCTGAGCCATCTCACATTGTTGTGCAGCAAAAGATCATCAGCATTGGCATCAACTTCTCTGAGGAATTCCCTAAGCATGCGATGCTGGTAGGAAGAGGATGCCCTGACAAAATTGATCATTTTCATCACTGTATTCATCACCTCAGCATGCTCATCTGACAGGGAGGCGCAGAGGACAGATTGATGAATGATGCAATGGTAAGCTATGAGCTCAGGATTGTCCTCTTTCAGTCTTGCTACAGCTCCTTTCTCTCTCCCTATCATAGCAGGGGCTCCATCTGTGGTTATTGAAACCACTTGTTTTGGCTCTATTCCTCTCTTTGTTAACATCTCCTTAATGGCCAGGTAGATGTCTTCTCCTCTTGTACTGGTCTGAAGGGGAGTGACACCTAACAGGTCTTCACAGAACGCTTTCTGGTCTGTGTTGAAAAACCTGACATACACTAACAGCTAAGCATTGTCACACACATCAGTGGACTCGTGGTGCCTTATGCATGGCTTCATCTAGCTGGGTTAGCACATCCTGAGTTAATATTTCACTTTTCTTTGTGGCAGATGATGCTGACATGGGTATTTGCTTTATTTTATCACAAAGCTCTTGTTTTTGTTTTCCCTCAAGTAGTGTTTCAGCTACTGCACTCATGCATTCTTTGACAACTCCTCCATCAGTAAATGGCTTTTTGCAGTGAATGTGTGGCTCAGGATCCTGGTGGACTGGTCATATTGGGCTCTGAGACCACTTATTTTCTGTGATCTCACTTCAGATTTGAGTGGGTATGTTTGTTCAAAACCTTTATGTTTTGTCTCATAATGGCGTTTCACATTGCCACGGTTTCTGAACATATGAGACACACTGGTTTAGTGCTCCCAGTGGGAAGTATTAACAGAAATGAGTCTGTCCATTCCGGATAAAACGCTATTTTCGCTGTCCACTTTTCTTTTTTTTGGAGCGCGCCATTTGTTCCTTATTTTTCTCTCCCTTTCTCCGTCTCACTCCTGTATCTCTCCGTTTCTCCGTCTCACTCCTCTGTTTCTCAACTTTCTCCGGCGCAGTCGTCTGTATATCTCCCTTTGTTTTCTCTAGCTGTATCGCTATCTTTCTTTTTCTTTCTACCGTCTTTTCATGTGTAACTTGCTTCCAATTCTCATCTGTCTGCACTGTATAATCACAATGTTTACCTCCTGGAATGCAGACTTGATTGGCTGAGCAGTATCACGTATCACGCTTATCACGCAGTATCGCGCTTAACTCGCATGCAATTGGTCTGTGCGTTTCCTCATCCGCTAAACTACTACCGTAAAGACTACAAAAGCTGCGCCGGTTAAAATAGAAGCGCCCAGTCAGGTTTTAAATCATAACCTTCTGTTTTGGCTGTAGGTCCGGGTCCGTATGGGACGGCTTCTGGGTCCAGACTCGGACCGCGGTCCGCCTGTTGGTGACCTATGATATAAATGATCACAAAAAGAATAATGATGTAAGTCCTACTCCAAGTCCTAAGTCCATCTAATTATGACAATACAGCAAGGTCCCACACAAGTTACACAACAGCACAATCAAATACACATCACTATTATTGGCATTAGAACTTTAGCAAGCTTTGGTCCAACCCATCCAAACACACCAGTTCCGCTTTACCAAAAAGTCTGAACCCATCAGGAATGTGATTCACTGAGGGAGCATATCGTTCTCCCCAAGAGGTCCATCTCTTAGCACGGCGGTGTCCATTGGTATGAGAGTCCAGAGAATCTGGACCTGCAGCTGTCACAAGGATAGACTGGAACAAGGTAACAGGTGCATGAATTGATACCACGTTACTTTCAAACAAGCTGTAGTCTGTTCCGGTCAGCCATGACGTGTTGAGCTGGCATCTTCTCATGCCGAGGTGTGTGTCATTGTTGGAGCGGCTGTTATTATAGTCCTGTTAGCTAAGACACAAACAGTTTGAAAGACACTATGACAGCATGGGCTACAACCCAGAGGCTGCAAAATATTAATAGTTGCATGCAGGGCTTGAAATGATCACCCACCAACACACCAAATGCAGGCAAATCATTAGCTAAGGGTGATGTGACATGCTTGAACAATACAAATGTATTGTTTGGAGTAATACAAGTAACACAAAAATGCATTGTCACATGTCAGGGTTATGGTTGCTACTGGACCCAAAATGCACACCACGACAAAGGGAGTAGGAAAAGAGGATTTAATGAAGGAGTGGGTGAAGGGATGGTGGAGGGTGAAGAGGCTGGGCTGGTTGGAGCTGGGGCAGGCAGGTGAGAGCGAAGCAGGCACGCTGGCGGGTTGCGGCGAGGAGACACGGAGAAAGAGACGTTCAGGGGATCCTGGGAGATATGAGAATTAAGTACTAAAACAAGCGCGGCCGAGAGCGCAGCTACCACGGTAGTTACCGGAATAATCTGGCGACGAGTGGTTGAAGAGCCGGGGTATATATCCTGGAGCCACACCCAATGAAATTAATGAAATAAAACAATCTGATTGGTCCCTGGTCTTCCTGTCAGGAGAGTGAGGCCCTGTCCTCCTGTCTTCTGGACCAAGGAGAGTCACATCCACCTAGCTAGTCCAGACCTTAGCTGGCCTCTGACTGTACTAGTTTTGACCTCTGACCCCTCCATCCATCCCTCTATAAAGCTCAGGAAATGAGAGAGGAGAGAGGTGGAGCAGGAGGAGAGACAGAGGGCCCTCCATGAGCACCCCGATGAAAAATATATTCAGGATACTGACATTGACAAAGAAAGGGAGAGGTCAAAACTAGTGGCTTTGATCTTAATAACCTAGCTAAGAGACGAACAGAAGACAAGACAGAAAAAAAACCCATTTTGTTCACCTAAAATATTGCGATTCTGTGCTGTATCATTTTTTTCTCCCAACCCCATCATATAGCTACTCTACAAATGAGAAATAGGCATTTAAAAACAATACAAAAATGAATACATTTCATCTAAATGTACTTCACCTGAACGTGTTCAGAAACATTAACTCGCGTCGCTCGTGTTTTCATGTGGGACAACTAGAAGTTAGCGAGAACCTAAAAAAAACCCATAAAATATATTTTATAGGGCCAACCCTACCGAGCCCTGGGGAAGATCATGGAGGAGGGCTGTCCTTGGCTCCTCCCACTCCGAAGGCTGCAGGAGGCCAGGCCACTCTACTGACAGGAAGACCAGGGACCAATAAAATAAAATGAAGCTGCTTGTGCAGTATAGTGTTCAGCGCCTGGCTCTCTTGCGGGGAGGCTGCTGACACCGGGGTTCCCTGCTGACATCTAGATCAATCTGGGGCACGTAGACTCCCTCACTAGCAGACTCCCTCACTAGCAGACTCCCTCACTAACAGACTCCCTCACTAGCAGACTCCCTCACTAGCAGACTCCCTCACTAGCAGACTCCCTCACTAGCAGACTCCCTCACTAACAGACTCCCTCACTAGCAGACTCCCTCACTAGCAGACTCCCTCACTAGCAGACTCCCTCACTAACAGACTCCCTCACTAGCAGACTCCCTCACTAACAGACTCCCTCACTAGCAGACTCCCTCACTAGCAGACTCCCTCACTAACAGACTCCCTCACTAACAGACTCACTAACAGACTCCCTCACTAGCAGACTCCCTCACTAGCAGACTCCTTCACTAGCAGACTCCTGGAGTCCGTCAGCTAGCGGAGTGCTGGTGACCACTGGGCAGGAGAGCCTCCCATAGGTGCTGCTTGATCTGCCGTCCAAGCTGCAGGCTGTAGGGACGAGGCCGGCCAGTGGAGTACCGCAGCATGGGGTCCACCACAGACTGGTAGAGCTGCTGGTACTCCGCTACAGTTCGGCCATGGATCATCAGAGGGCCAGGGGTGGAGGGCTGCAGACACCGGGGGGGCGGGGCGCCAGTCGGACAGGACAGCAGCACCACGGATTAACTTTTCATCTGGGTGCTCCTGGAGGGCCCTCAGGCTCTCCTCCTGCTCCACCTCCTCCTCCTCTTTTCGGTTCTGAAGAAAACAATGCTTTCAATCTGGGAATAGAATTATATTTATTTTAAATACATTTAAACATCTGGCAGTTCTAAAGACATCACTGAGTGTAGCTCAGTTAGACAGTCCTTACCTGTTGCTGTTCAGATACATGGTTGTGATGTTTCTGCTAGAGTCTCTGTTTCCTTGAAAGTGGAATGTTAAGTAACATCATTAAATAACTTCCATGAACCAATCTTTATCACCCAGGTATGATATGTTATTTAACTGTATTAAATAGAAGACTGATAAACATACCTGTTGTGGAACCTTTGCTCTTCTTTCTCCTATAGAACGGTACCAATGACAAATGTTATCTTAGTCAATAGCAATGTGATGATTTGGCAGCAAGTACTATCACCTATCAAAACCATGATGCCAGTCTTACTTGTGATTTGGTTTTGTTTCCTCTTTGTCAGCCAATAAAATACAAGTGCCACTCCAATCAAAGCAAGAAGCAATACCACGATGGGAATGATGACGGTTCTGACGATTCTGGTAAACTTTTGTTCTCCACATTCTGAATCAGTTGAAAGAGTTCCTGCTCTTATCTGCTGGAGGTTCATAGATTCACATCTGGGCGGAGAGGAAACAAATGTTTGCTTTTACTAACATACATAGATGCCATGAATTTACTGCTGTTCTAAGAAACCAAGTGCTTATAGATGCTCAGGACCCTTTACTGACTTTTGATGTGGTTGACAAGATGTAAATGTCCCATCTGAATAGGTTTCACCAGTGCAGTCAACACACTGAGTATCTGTGGATGCTGTTCCTGTACAAATATACATGATATATATTAAAGCAAGTTCATAAATATTTCAAAGGGTCTGTCATCATTTCCAAAGTGATTTAGTTTCATAAGACTTCAGTCTAATCTCCTTTCAGTGGATCTAAAAAGCTCTTGCGTCAAGGTTTGGTTGTTCAGATTTTAAAAGCAGACACTAGCCAAGTCAATCAATGTGATCAAAAAACATCAGCCAGCTTCTTATTATTTTTTGGGGCATTTTTGCAATAGTTGGTTGTAATAGTTGTAATAGGCTCCATGCTAACACTTGAACATACACTATGTCACCATTTGTCATCTTGACTTGTCACCATGTACATATTGTGTATATATTCTTTATATCTCCTTTTTTATTCAGTGTGTTATTTAAGTTTGTATAGTGTGCTGGTGGAATGATCAGGAGTAAGAATTCCAATGTGCTTGTACTTGAACTTGTGATGAGTGATGATGGGCCACTAGAATTATCTAAAGTCAAAAGACTGACCTTTTAGTCATAAAATGTTTAGTTTTTATTATACAGCCTGGAGATTAATAAATATTACAATTAAGTATAACTATCTCAGAGTATCCAGGTTTATTTTTGTAATCATTTCTGGTTAGCAACCACATCTGCTGTTCAGTGGGTTTTAGCTGTACACAGCTGATCCCCCATCATCCACCACCTTCACTGTCATGTTCATTTTTTACCAATCCCCTACACAAAACTGACAGACTTCGGTGCATATCATGTTTTACTTACCATTTAGCTTTAGCACTACAAGTTCTCATGTTCTCACTTTTGAGATAATGCTACTAACCTACTATCATCAAGTATTAGCATGGAGCACTGGAGCAGAAATAGGAAGTAGAAGTAAACGTGGCTGGTTGAGGGAAAGTGGGTACAATAAAATATAAACTTCATCCCAAAATAACTCCTGAAATACATTGAACATCACAGACTGATGATATATGAGTGTTAGAGTATCTGAGGGTGGAACTTTTCTCAATAGTTAAGTTGACCAACAGGCTAATCTCCCTAAAACTTCATGTATTCCTTTATAATATTTGAGTCAGTATAAGGGAACAAACCTTTTTGGCTGATGTATTGGCCAGGTTCACAGCTCCTGTGTGTCCGTGCTGCAACACAGCCGTCCTCTCTAGCGTCAATACAGTAGTATCCCTCTAGTAGTTCACAAACTGCATCTGATATTGTTGTACAGTTCTTCTTTACCTTCAAACCAATACCTGTCACCACATTGGGAAAAGGTTACAGATAGGTATACAAAGCTTCTGTTGAAAGATCTGCTAGAATGTGACAACATGCATAATGGTTTTCTGGTTTTACAGGACATGATAAGTTAGGATGAGTTAGTCTGAATGAAACCAGTCCTATAGGCCTGTTTGTTAGCATTTCCACTAAGGTAGCAAATATCCACAGAAGTCTACCTGCATTACAGTTTGTACATGGTAAGCATTGTTCACGACCATTCCTCTCATTCAGGAACGTTCCTTCAGTGCAGGGTAGGCAGAAGGTACTTGTGTACTCTGTACAGTGTTCCTTAACTCGTTTTCCTGTTGAACAGAAAATCAACAGTTCAGTTCTCCTGATGTAGTTTGTCAACTGACCTTCTAGGAGTAAAGTTAAATAAAATGTATATTTCACTTTGGTAAAGGGCCGTATGGCAGTGATGATAGTAGCTGCTGTTAGAGGCTGACTGCTCCTCTACTCCAATGTACAAATGGGTGATAAATAGATTCAATATTCTACCAAAGTGAAATATCTCTTTAATGTTCAGTTGGATCTTACCAGGGGGGCACATAGGACAGCATTGCTCCCCTATTATGTACTCTGCAGGACGACAAGATAAGGCATCTCCAATTAAAATTTTCATCATGAATATCTATGAGAAAAAGGAAAATGAAACAAGGTTGGTTAAAATGAAATTAAAGAAATTAAACTAGAAATCAACAGCTGTGAATTATCAATAGCTAGGCTGTACTAGCTGGTTTCTAGGGTGTTTCTAGGTGGTTGCTAAGGTGTACTAGCTATTACGTATTAAGTATCAAAGGTATTAAAAGTATCAAAAGTATTAACTATTTGAGCATTAAGTATCAAAAGTATCAAGTATTAAAGGCATTAAGTATTAAAGGTATTAAATATTAAGTATCAAAGTATTAAAAGTATTAGGTATTAAGTATCAAAGTATTAAAAGTATTAGGTATTAAGTATCAAAAGTATGAAGTATCAAAAGTATCAAATGTATTAAGTATTAAACATTCATCAACTTCAGCTCATCATTAAAACACCATCATCTCCTCCAAACTGATCACCAAACTCTGTGACCTTGGCATTGTTGGGAATTGTATATTTGGCCCTATTTGGCCCATATTTGACACTAAAATACAATACACTAAGGCCGTCTGGAGGCCTCTTCTACAATACAATGCAGGCCTTTTGGTTGCCTTTGATCAATTGGAAATTAGCACAGGAGACATGGTGTTCCCAGGTCTAGAGGAAGGAGGGGACAGAGCTACGCCCGCTCTTCCCAATTAACATAGGGACGACAGACAGAAGGTCGAGGGGGATGAAAGGGACAATGCAAAATATCACATGGACATCTGTATAAATTAACTATCTGTTTGGTGTTCTTCAGGTTATCCTCGTAGGCAGAGATGCTGCGGGATATTTCTCCCTTTCAGCGCTGAACTGTATTAAATACTCATTCAAGCCTTGGACGTAGTTTGTTGCTGCTTTCTTCTTACGTTTATCACCACGACCAAAGAAATAATTCCTAACATATGGCGTTGTCGGCAGGATGTGCAATATCTTCCGGACTGGGGAACCTAAACTGAGGTGAGTGACTTTCAATATTATATATTTCATTGTTCATTTGATGAGTGATGAAATAGAAAGCACCATCGCCTCAGTAACGGGTTTAAGCTGTCCTGGTTGTGACCACATCAGTTAATTGATAAAGAACAAATCAAGTATTGAATTCTTGGTGTGATTGAGTGTGAGAACATGTGAGTGCACGTCATAGAGGATGGTGAGTTAAGGTGCTGCAGAAGTGCAGACCTCGAGTTACGGTTAAGGTGCTGCAGAAGTGCAGACCTCGAGTCATACGGTTAAGGTGCTGCAGACGTGCAGACCTCGAGTTATGCGGTTTGGAGATTCTTCTAGTTCCTGTTAAACTAGAAGAATCTAGTTCAAAAACCTGTGTTGCAGATTTGTGAAGAAATCACGTGGTTGTGTGAATGAGAGCTCTGGTGTGATTGAGAAGATTGTTCTGCAAAGTAGTGCAACAAGTCTATGTTGGTGTGATTGTGCCGGCAGTGTGATACATAGGTTATGTGTTCCAAACTTGTATTATGTGTTGATGGTTTGTGTTAACGTGTTGAGTAAGTCACCAAAGTTCTGAATAGTACACTCAAGCTTTGCTCCGACAAATACGTTGGTGACTAGTTCATTGCCAAGGTTATTGCTTATGTCATAGTGTTGTGTGGGCCCGATACTCTCTCTATATATATATTTATATTATAGGTATATAAACATACAAGAGGCATCCAATCCAGATGCCTCAGTTGATAATAGGTATTGTAACTAGTAAGCAAGACTAGGATAGATAAGGGATAGATTTAGAGAAGGTATAGATAGATTTAGGGTGGTTTAGACAGAAGGACAGCTATACTAAGATAAAGCACTAAACAGAGCCTACCAATATGGGAGAGCTTACGCCATATGGGGTAACTGTGTTTAAACAGTTGAAGACTAGTGAATATCTTAGTGATGAGTTGAGAATGCATGCTACCAACAGTCTTGGTGAAATCAAATCTAAAGCCATCAAATATGGATGGAATCCTAGTGGGAGTCCAGGGGAGTGGTCGCAATGGTGGAAGAATGCAACAAAGGAAAATATAAGACCAAGTTTGCATACTTGTTGATGATTTTAGAGGCAGAACGCAAAACACATAAGTGTGATGCATTGAAACAAAGGATTAACCAGCTGAAGCCAGACCAGGTAGCCTCAATACCAGAACCTAAACTTTCTGCTCCCCCAGAGATTTTGGTCTCAATACAACAGCTGTAATGGCCCCAGTAAAACTTGCTAATGTGCCCACAGGTCTAACCGGTGAGAATGAACCTAGAACCAGAATACAACTCCAACACTCCCCCCTGTCGGGAAGTGATCTGCGAAACCTTATGAAGGAATTGCCAGACATGAAGTTGATGGACCCGAATTTAGATTTTTGGGAAAAGCGAAATGAATACTGCATAGTTAGTAATCTCCATCCTTATGATGTGTTCCTAATGACTAAAGCCAAGTGCCCAGAACGTCAACCGAAACCCACACAGTCACAGAAGTCAAAAGACAAGTCAGAGAGTTTACATGCACTAAGCAAGGATGAGCTAATTTGCATACTCCAGAACATGTCAAACGAATAGGATTTTCGCCCCTATAGCGTCGGGTGTAAGCTCCAACCAACATCCATATCTTAAGCCTTGAATACTGATGGGACATTGTGTTACATTGATGGTGCAAGGCAAACAGAGTGGACTGTTATCAGAGCTGATGGTTAATTGATTGCTGAGGGCGGAGTATGAGGGTCTGCACAAAGTGCAGAAGTGTTTGGGCAGTTAGGAGTTTCCTGACTAGTACAGGAACTCCCATTCAAAAAAGGGGGGGGGGGGTAGTGCATGGTATGCATGATCTCCATGATGCTATTTACTGCTCATATGAAGGCTAGGCTTAGGTCTGGCAGTCAAAAACAAATAGACCACTTCACACAAAGGGGTGAGGTCTTTTCGTGAATGACTTCGAGGCTTCGAGCACAGCAGTCAGTTTTGTAATGTAGATTATTCTAAAGGTTAAGCCCAGTAACCCAGGTTACTGTGTCTCATAGACATGTTACAGGGAAAATTATAAAAACTGTATTAAAAGGTTTGGGAATTAATTAGTAATTCCATTGTACCTATCATACAACTGCCAGTGGTTTTGTGGACAGAGCAAACAGAAGTTTAAAAATTAAACTAACTAAATGTATGTGCTCTATTCCAGAAAAAGAAGGGATGACGCAATTGCTGAGAGTTGTGATGCCCAGCCACACTAATCCTACCAACTAACAACTAACAATCTCATGTATGTCATTGTGTGGCCCATGAGGGTTGCTGAGGCTCTGAGCCTAGGAGGAGGAGAGCTACATGTCATCAGATAGTGAAGTACTGCCAGTTGTTAATGCAATCTGTCTCCCAAGTTATCAGAGCACGTCTAGGTACAGCAACAACTGATGAGTGTAGATTTAGGTGTAGAAACCTGTGTACGCACAAAACAGGAAAAATGCATACGCTCAGAAATCCTAACAGCATCAACACCTCCCTCTGTAACTGGATACTGGACTTGCTAACCAACAGACCCCAGTATGTTAGGTTAGACAACCACACCCCCTGAACACCGGCGTCCCACAGGGCTGTGTGCTGAGTCCTCTCCTCTACTCCCTCTTCACCTATGACTGCACACCTGTACATCATTCCAACACCATTATCAAGTTTGCAGACGACACAACGGTGGTTGGCCTCATCAACAACGAGTCGGCCTACAGGGTGGAGGTCCAGCACCTGATAGTGTGGTGCGCCGACAACAACCTGGCCCTCAACACCAAGAAGACCAATGAGCTCATTGTGGACTTCAGGAAGTCCAAAGCCGGCACACACACCCTCATCTGCATCAACGGGACGGAGATTGAGTGTGTCGCCAGCTTTAAGTTTCTGGGCGTCCACATCTCCGAGGACTTCTCTTGGACCCTCAACCCCTCGAGCCTGGTCAAGAAGGCTCACCAGCGTCTCTTCTTCCTGAGGAGACTGAAGAAAGTCCACCTGTCTCCTCAGACTGTAGTGAACAACTGCTGTTTCAGACCGGAAAGCACTGCAGAGTGTGGTGAAAACCACCCAACGCATCACCGGTACCTCACAAGCACAAGAGGTGTCTGTGAAGGGCGTGCAGCATCGTCAAGAACTCACCCCAGCTACAGACTGTAGCTCCCCTCTGGGAGGTGCCGCAGGTCTCTTCGTTAGAGGACCAGCAGGCTCAGGAACAGCTTCTTCCCCTAGTCCAGGTCTATTCAATTGGCGGCCCGCGGGCCACATCCGGCCCAGAAGCAACCTCTGAGTGGCCCAGCGAGCTTGCCTTAAATAGGCTATTTTAATTGTAATATTTTATAAAAAATATTTGTTAATAGCAATGTTATTATGTAGCCTAAATAGTTACAGCACTGCGAGTGTAGTCTAAAATCCATAAGCAGGAAGATTTGTTTTCCTGCGATCACGAAGCAAAACCAGAGTGAGAAACTTATCCCACCAATCAGGATATCTCTCACAAATCAATGTTTTCTCATGTGACGCAATTCCGACCACGCTTAGTAGCTTTTCAAAACATCTGGCTATTGACAGCGAAGTTTTGGAGTGATGTGAACGTGCACCAGTTCCCTAACGTTAAGAAGGTAGCGATCGTTGTGCTCAGTATGTTTGGATCAACATTGTGACAAGGTGCCACATCACCGGGGTCCGTGACAGACAGAGACATAAGCAGGTGGAGAGTTTAATGGCCAGCACGGCCGTTTTATTACATCCCAGCAATAACAACGGCCCGGGTCTTGACGGCCGCCGAACGTCGGCGCCGTCTCCTCCGCCGGCCGCCCGCCCGGTTCCCGGTGGGCCAGCCGCGAAGCCCCAAGGCTGCCCCAGCCTGCCAGGCTACCAGGACGCTTTCTCGCTCCAACCCCGGCTGGTCAGCCCTTGCAGGCTCCCGACTGCCCCCGGACCTCCGCTGGACACCGCGGCAGGAGACGGCCCGCTCCCGCTCCGTCTCTCCCGTCGCTGGCTCCATCTCCGCTCTCCATCCCAGCCGACCGGATCCTCCGTCCACGCCGGCTCCTCAACCATTCCGTGTCAACCCGTCTCTTGCCCTGGCGCTCTCCCCTCGCTCACACATTCACACACACGTTAAAAAGGGCCCGGCTTAATTGGCCGCAGCCGGTCCCGGATCCAGGGTAGATTCCACTCTCCCCTGGATCCACGTTAAGTCTCACCCCACCCTCCTCCCAGCTGCCACATACACACACGTGAATCAAGCTTTTCGCACATGAACTCAATAAAAAAACAACTCTCGTTGCTCCCTGACTGACAGCACTCTTCACCAATGCTTTCGGATTGCGTTGACATTTTACGAGCCAAAAGTCACTGCTCAAAAAAAGTCACTTCTCCCACTAAGAAAGTCATGTCAGCAGGTAGGCTACCCTTTGTTGTAGTTTTATTTTATTATAGAAATGCACCTGACTTTTTTCTTTTTTAAACCTGCAGTTAACTGTACATATCAACATAATGTGGGATTGTGTAAACAATCCTAATCACGCATGTCCTGGTCATTTAAAACGAACGCATTTGTTTTGTTCCCTCAGTGTGCAGTAGGAGGCGTTGTTATGCCTGTGTGTGTGTGTGTGTGTGTGTGTGTGTGTGTTAGTTATTGATTACTGTTATTGTCACTTGTTATGGTTCTGTGCATTGATAGCATTGATGGCTCTTTTATTCTGTTTCTGCACTTTGTGATGTGCCTGGGTCAGATATGTGACCAAAAATATTTTTTATTTCAAAAGTGAAACAATAAACATTGTTATTTTTTACTACATTAATTTACGTTTGTTTAAAATTTGTCATTACCAAAAGCTAAAAAAGGTTTTAAATAGGCTGCTGAAAATGTCTGGCCCATCTACATTTCCTGGTTTTAAAATCTGGCCCAATTGAATTTGTAATTGAATAGCCCTGCCATAGTCTGTCACCTTGCTGAACTCTTCACCACGGTGATAGCAGCCCCCCCTCCCCCTGCACAGACCTCCCAGTCCCCCCACACCGCCCTTCAGTGACTGAACAATGATTTTATTATTTTTTATATCTATATTTTTGCACTACTTATACCTTGCACCATATATTTTGTACCCGGTTTATACTATCATTATTATTTATACTGCACATATCTAGAGTATTCATTTCACACTGTTCATACTTTCAGTATTGTCCATACTGTATATATATTAGCATATTCATATCTATCCCTTACTGTTTAATATTTATCTTACCACTATACATTTGCACATACTCTGCACTTTACTGCTATTTGCACTTCTGGTTAGATGCCAAACTGCATTTTGTTGTCTCAGTACTCTGAAGAGACAGAGAGAGGCAGAGGGTGGAGAGGAAGCATGTGATTATAGGAAGTGCAGACAGGCTAAAATAAGCTTTTATACAGAAAATGTCTTTACCAACAATGGCCCGATCCAAGTTGTTCTCATGGAAAGCATTTCAGATACAATGTTGAACAGTTTTCATAAAATCCAGACACCATCGCAGTGAGGTTCAAGTTGAGGCGACATTTCAAATCCAAATCACGAGGATCAGATCTGGATAGAAAGAGGAACATGTCCGCATAGTTATTCTACTATGTCTCTTTCACTTTCTAATAGACCTAGAAAAAAAGAACTACAGTAATCCTATGATACATTTTAGATGTATACTATTAAAATACCACAGAAACACTCTAAATCCCTGTAGGAATATTATAGTTATAAAATAAGAAATAGAAGTTACCGTACAATAGGATACAGTCACTGTAATCTCACCACGTTGCAGTATTTTCTCGCGGAACTCATTTCAAAGTCCTAACAAGCTAATAATAAATCCAGTAATGTTATTACTAGGGCTGTCAAACGATTACATTTTTTAATCAGATTAATCACAGGGCCGCTGTGGATTAATTTAGATTAATCACGATTAATACCCATTCATTATTAATTGTGTTTCATTTTGTGGGGGCAAAAAGACTCATGACAGAAGGCGATATATACACTTAACATGCGTTTTATTTAAACTATAGAACAGATATGGTGTCCAGATATCAAAATAAAAAAAATAAAAAAATAAAACATACCAACCACACCATATTTACCAACCACTTTTTCTTTCTTTTTTTTTTAATCAACCAAATATCCATATTAATGTGGCCCTCTTACTCATCTTTTAGCCAGCTGCTGAGACAGACTAACTTGTTTACATTACCGGAGAATAGAGCAGACCCAGTGTTGCCAATTTAGCGACTTTGTCGCTATATTTAGCGAGTTTTCAGACCCCTCTAGCGACTTTTTTTCAAAAAAGCGACTAGCGACAAATCTAGCGACTTTTTCTTCTGTTATTGGCGACTTTTGGAGACTCTGACGTGAAAGCACGTATCGTTCTTACTCTTCTCAACGAGCAGCAATTTTCGACGTCTGCCATTTTGTATTATACAACCATGAACACGGAACACAGTTATAGTTTGATGACACCAGTCTTCACCGAGTACCAGATATGATTAACGTGTGTAAGAGTATAATCTGCATTTAGACAGAATTACACAGAACAAAGTCAACCTTTTATCAGAGTTCACGGTAGTATATGATAGTATATTAAGCTATTTACCTGGTAAAGAGTTAAAACACTGAAGGGACGAATAATCCACCATGATGCAGAGACGGAAGCGGAAGCGGACAGAGACGGTAGCGAGGGCCAAGGGGTAGGGCCAAGCCGAAGCCATAGGGGTACAAATAAGGATTGGGATTTGGCTTTAGAGTGTTTCTGTGGGATTTTGATAGTATACATATAAAATGTATTATTGGATTACTGTAGTTCTTTTTTTCTATGTCTACTAGAAAGTGAAAGAGACATAGTAGAATAAAGATGCGGACATGTTCCTCTTTCTATCCAGATCTGATCCTCGTGATTTGGATTTGAAATGTCACCTCAACTTGAACCTCACTGCGATGCTGTCTGGATTTTATGAAAACTGTTCAACATTGTATCTGAAATGCTTTCCATGAGAACAACTTGGATCGGGCCATTGTTGGTACAGGAAACTTTATTTCTTCTATTTAGTGGAATTGCTCTCTACAGCAAATCCCATTATTGTAATCTTGCATACTTATTATTATTTTTCTTCTGTGGTAAATCTTTTCGAAGAGAAGTTCTTTTTGAAGTACTTTGTACTTTCCATAGACTTCAATGTATTTTGAACTCTCCATAGAGATCAATACTTAATACTTCCAATACTTTGATACTTTTAAAACTTAATTAGATTAGATTACATTCAACTTTATTGTCATTGCACAGAGTACAAGTACTGAGACAACAAAATGCAGTTTGGCATCTAACCAGAAGTGCAAATGGAAGTAAAGTGCAGAGTATGTGCAAATGTGTAGTGGTAAGATAAATATTAAACAAACAGTAAGGGATGGATATGAATATGCTAAGATATATACAGTATGGACAATACTGAAAGTATGAACAGTGTGAAATGAATACTCTAGATATGTGCAGTATAAATAATAATGATAGTACACTGTAAAATATGATAGCCCCATTAAGTTATGTGAACTTATTTCTCCTCTTTAATTCCACTTGTCATGACAAGTTTGGGATATTGAACTCAAGTTTATAAGTTTTCAAATGTTAAACTTGAAGTTATCCATTGATTTGACTAGTTGTGAGTTTTGTCCGGGTTGTCAACGTTCATTTAAGTCATGTCTGTAATTTATAAATTGAAAAAAGGGAAATGGGAATGCCTTTTGTTTCCCAGCATGCATTGGGAGAATGTTGACTTTGCCATTGTCTGTTGTTGTTCTTGTTCATGCAAATAATTCATGTTCAGGGAGATAATGTTTTGCAGGGATTTGTTCCTTTATGTTCTTTACTTTAGTTGGAAAGCTTGTTGGTTGGTGGTGGTTGACACCATGGGTGTGGTTCATAGTGGGGGAGCTGACTTGCCTACCATTTCATTTCAGATGTTGGTATCACAATTGTGGCTTGCTGCTATTAAAGTTGGCTGTGTAGTTGTGAGGCTATGTCACTCACAGATGACACACTAAAAACAGATTTAGGGTTAACTTAAAGCTGATTCTAGTGTGTCATCTGTGAGTGAAGTAACCTCAGCTCACCACACTATCAATGTGTACAAAAATCAATGTGTACAAAAATAAAGGTCTTTAGTTTAAGTATTGCATTCACTCACTCTTGACAAGATAAAGCAAGTTTTCTTGAATGGGTAATGTAACATAGTTAGTTGTTTTAACTCAGAGTATCAAGTTTAAACAACAAATGACCATTCGTTAAACAACTTATATGACTTAACTTTGTGAGTTGAAGCAAAGCTTATCTTCAAGTTGAGTTTACTCACGTTTTTAAGGCAGCAGGTGAACTTTCGTTTCTAAGTTTAACCTACTTGAAATTTATTACAGTGTATAAACAGGGTACAAAATATATGGTGCAAGGTATAAGTAGTGCAAAAATATAGATATAAAAAATAATAAAATAATTGTTCATTGTTCAGTCACTGAAGGGAGGTGTGGGGGGACTGGGAGGTCTGTCCAGGGGGATGCCAAGGTCACAGAGTTTGGTGATCAGTTTGGAGGGGATGATGGTGTTTTAATGATGAGCTGGAGTTGATGAATGTTTAATACTTAATACATTTGATACTTTGATACTTAATACTTTTACGATTTAATACTTAATGCCTTTAATACATGATACTTTTGATACTCAATGCTTAAATACTTAATACTTTTGATACTTTTAATATCTTTGATACTTAATACGTAATAGCTAGTACACCTTAGCAACCACCTAGAAACACCCTAGCAACCAGCTAGTACAGCCTAGCAATTGATAATTCACAGCTTTGACTTCTAGTTTGATTTCTATCCTTGCATTCAGTTAGTATCTTCACTTTAACCAGCCTTGTTTGATTTTCCTTTTTCTCATAGATATTCATGGTGAATCTTTTAATTGGAGATGCCTTCCCTTGTCGTCCTGCAGAGTACATAATAGGGGAGCAATGCTGTCCTATGTGCCCCCCTGGTAAGATCCAACTGAACATTAAAGAGATATTTCACTTTGGTAGAATATTGAATCTATTTATCACCCATTTGTACATTGGAGTAGAGGAGCAGTCAGCCTCTAACAGCAGCTACTATCATCACTGTCATACGGCCCTTTACCAAAGTGAAATATACATTTTATTTAACTTTACTCCTAGAAGGTCAGTTAACAAACTACATCAGGAGAACTGAACTGTTGATTTTCTGTTCAACAGGAAAACGAGTTGAGGAACACTGTACAGAGTACACAAGTACCTTCTGCCTACCCTGCACTGAAGGAACGTTTCTAAATGAGAGGAATGGTCGTGAACAATGTTTTCCATGTGCATACTGTAATGCAGGTAGATTTCTGTGGATATTTGCTAGCTTAGTGGAAATGCTAACAGACAGGCCTATAGGACTGGTTTCATTCAGACTAACTCATCCTAACTTATCATGTCCTGTAAAACCAGAAAACCATTATGCATGTTGCCACATTCTAGCAGATCTTTCAACAGAAGCT
Source organism: Hoplostethus mediterraneus (assembly GCA_034670385.1). Classification (NCBI taxonomy): domain Eukaryota; kingdom Metazoa; phylum Chordata; class Actinopteri; order Trachichthyiformes; family Trachichthyidae; genus Hoplostethus; species Hoplostethus mediterraneus. Next base: position 25,140 of record JAXDDW010000180.1, read on the forward strand.
TTGTATACCCATCTGTAACCTTTTCCCAATGTGGTGACAGGTATTGGTTTGAAGGTAAAGAAGAACTGTACAACAATATCAGATGCAGTTTGTGAACCACTAGAGGGATACTACTGTATTGACGCTAGAGAGGACGGCTGTGTTGCAGCACGGACACACAGGAGCTGTGAACCTGGCCAATACATCAGCCAAAAAGGTTTGTTCCCTTATACTGACTCAAATATTATAAAGGAATACATGAAGTTTTAGGGAGATTAGCCTGTTGGTCAACTTAACTGTTAAGGAAAATTCCACCCTCAGATACTCTAACACTCATATATCATCAGTCTGTGATGTTCAATGTATTTCAGGAGTTATTTTGGGATGAAGTTTGTATTTTATTGTGCCCACTTTCCCTCAATCCACAATCCAGCCATGTTTACTTCTACTTCCTACTTAGATTGTTGCTCCAGTGCTCCATGCTAATACCTGATGATAGTAGGTTAGTAGCATTATCTCAAAAGTGAGAACATGAGAACTTGTAGTAGTGCTAAAGCTAAATGGTGAGTAAAACATGATATGCAACGAAGTCCGTCAGTTTTGTGTAGGGGATTGGTCAAAAATGAACATGACAGTGAAGGTGGTGGATGATGGGGGATCAGCTGTGTACAGCTAAAACCCACTGAACAGCAGATGTGGTTGCTAACCAGAAATGATTACAAAAATAAACCTGGATACTCTGAGATAGTTACACTTCATTCTAATATTTATTAATCTCCAGGCTGTATAATAAAAACTAAACATTTCATTACTAAAAGGTCAGTCTTTTGACTTTAGATAATTCTAGTGGCCCATCATCACTCAACGAAGTTCAAGTACAAGCACATTGGAATTCTTACTCCTGATCATTCCACCAGCACACTATACAAACTTAAATAACACACTGAATAAAAAAGGAGATATAAAGAATATATACACAATATGTACATGGTGACAAGTCAAGATGACAAATGGTGACATAGTGTATGTTCAAGTGTTAGCATGGAGCCTATTACAACTATTACAACCAACTATTGCAAAAATGCCCCAAATAATAAGCTGGTCCTTTTAGTGGATCCAAAAAGTACCCATCTCAGTGTTTTAGTTATCTCAATATTAACTCAATATGTTTAAATAGGAAACTTTCTGGAAGATTGTGCAGAGGATTTTACAGAGAAATGTTTTTTGATCACATTGATTGACTTGGCTAGTGTCTGCTTCTAAAATCTGAACAACCAAACCTTGACGCAAGAGCTTTTTAGATCCACTGAAAGGAGATTAGACTGAAGTCTTATGAAACTAAATCACTTTGGAAATGATGACAGACCTTGTGGAATATTTATGAACTGGCTTTAATATATATCATGTATATTTGTACAGGAACAGCATCCACAGATACTCAGTGTGTTGACTGCACTGGTGAAACCTATTCAGATGGGACATTTACATCTTGCCAACCACATCAAAAGTCAGTAAAGGGTCCTGAGCATCTATAAGCACTTGGTTTCTTAGAACAGCAGTAAATTCATGGCATCTATGTATGTTAGTAAAAGTAAACATTTGTTTCCTCTCCGCCCAGATGTGAATCTATGAACCTCCAGCAGATAAGAGCAGGAACTCTTTCAACTGATTCAGAATGTGGAGAACAAAAGTTAAATGTCGGAATCGTCGTGGGAATAGTCTTCGGAATTGTGGCATCCATCATTGTACTCTTGATGTCATTTTATTGGCTGAGAAGAGGAGAGGAAAACAAATCACAAGTAAGACTGGCATCATGGTTTTGATAGGTGATAGTACTTGCTGCCAAATCATCACATTGCTATTGACTAAGATAACATTTGTCATTGGTACCGTTCTATAGGAGAAAGAAGAGCAATGGTTCCACAACAGGTATGTTTATCAGTCTTCTATTTAATACAGTTAAATAACATATCATACCTGGGTGATAAAGATTGGTTCATGGAAGTTATTTAATGATGTTACTTAACATTCCACTTTCAAGGAAACAGTGACTCTAGCAGAAACATCACAACCATGTATCTGAACAGCAACAGGTAAGGACTGTCTAACTGAGCTACACTCAGTGATGTCTTTAGAACTGCCAGATGTTTAAATGTATCTAAAATAAATATAATTCTATTCCCAGATTGAAAGCAGTGTTTTCTTCAGAACCGACATCTAAATGTGCCTTTCTGGCACTACATTGTAAATGTGGTCTAGAATCCAGTTCTGATACAAGCTGGATGCTGGCACATTCTCTTTGTAGTGTACAGAAATTAAAGCACACCAAGCAGAAGTTTGTGCACCTTGGTTGAACAGTCTACTCCATAGTTAGTAGTACAGCTTGTCTACAGATCAGTATCTTCTGGAGATACTACAGAGACAAAAGCCAGCCTGCAATCAAAAACTTGCTTCATGTGTTGACTCAAGCTACGCAGACGTGTCTCTGCATGTATGATGGTATTTAACCTGCAATGCCCTGAACACCACTGCATCTAAATCAATGTGTACTTTCTATTACCATTACTTTCTATTGGTGTAGGCCTCTGTATCGGCCACAAAGCATTGGATTTGGAGAAATTGTGTTGTTTCTTCTGGCAATTAGAATATGTGCTGGGTGCAGCAGACACTGGTGCATTTTGGTGGAAGACTTTAGGACTAATATCAGTATTGCATTCCTGTTTTGTCTTACCTCTTAGTGTCACATTGTGGTGTTTGTCTTGCAAATATCTCTAGTATTATTCTTTTGTTATATTTTATATTCTATAAAAGGTAAATACTTTAATATTATACTACACCGCTTCTTTGCACTTTATTACTATTTGAATACTGTTTTATTTTTCTTTAATCAATGATTTGTCTTATTTTACTTACCATGTAAAGTTGAGTTGGCTCTGACACCAAGAATTTCATTACTGATAATGATGTTTGCATTGTTATCAAGTGTATGACAATAAAGTTGAAAGTTGAAGACGAAGTATTACTTAAGTAATGATTAAGTAGTTGAGAGTTGGTGAGTGTACACATTTCCCAAGGTAAAGCTGGTAAATGTGTACATTTCCTGCTTCCTGGAAAACACTAATCACAGTAGCATGAGGCTTATAGTATCATAAATGTTGTCAAGTAAGTTGAAGATCAGGCCCATAGAACAGTACATGCAATTGATTAAAGGTATGTAACCTAAGTTGACCAGCAGATGGTGTAATACACAGGAGACTCAGCTAATGCTGCAATTACTCTTTAAAGCTAGAATACTGCATCAATGATCGAAGTATCCGCTGTGATAAGTAATGTTGAAATTATTGAAATGTTAGAATCATTAATAAAAAGGAACTAGAGTGATTCATCATAATACTGTGTTGAATGGAGCCAGGCCAAGAAGAGAAAAAGTATTCACTTGTGTGCATATGAGGCCTAGTAAAAGAGGAAGACGAGTTGAAGGAATATTAACAATATCTGTATTTTGTATTAACAATGAAATAAGTCCTGTGATTTTGTATTAACAATGAAATTACTTCTGTGTTGATAAGTTTGAATACAAAGATAGAAGATGTATGAAGCTGTGATTGTAACTTACAGTAGAAGTAATGTGAAATGGTTGACACGAGCTGTGCATGAGGAGCTGTGTGACCTTACTGTGCCAAAGAGCAGGTCAGCTCAGGACACAGAAATGGGGAAGTGGAAGGATGGGAGAGAGAGAGAGAGAGAGAGACTTCATGAATAAACGGTGTCACGTATTAGTTGTGCAAGACTAAAGTAAGAATTGCATTGAATGGAAACATTAAAGTATAATAACGAGAGTCGCCGAGACATCGGGGTTGATTCTGCGGAGAACGAGAAGAGAAGAGAGCAACTCCGGAGTGATGAGAAAAGATTTAGAAGAATAGGATCAACCGATTGAAGAATCAACCAACAGCCCAAGACTGCAAGATAGAAGTTGAGCTTCTGAGTTTCCCTCGCTCACCCTGTTGACGGCTGAGAGGTATTCCAAGAAGCGAGTTCTGCCTCCGCACCAAAGACCCGAGACGCGGGTCACGGTGACACTCCAGCCAACGACAAAAGAGGAACACGGCACGGCCAGCTAGGTTTCTCACTCTCTCTCGTTCCCTATTTTAGAAATACCAAAATAACTCTACCACAGCCTTCCCAGTGAGTATTATTATTATTTTAGGGAGTTATTATAATCAATACTGCTTGTTGTTTTAAATCTGATAACTGTATGGTATGCCCTTGCTAAATTCTTTAAATAAAGAAATCATCTTATATATTAAGGTAGTAGTGGACATTGAATGATTGAATCTTCCATGGTAGTAAAAAGTTAGGAATCTGTATGTACACTAATATCACAGGTTCTTAAAGGTTTCTTAAAGGGGTGGCACGGTGGCGCAGTGCTTGCACTGCTGCCTCACAGCAAGAAGGTCGTGGGTCGGGGAGAACATGCAAACTCCACACAGAAAGGCCCGGGAGATAACCCACCTGGGCACCCCAGACTCACCAGCGCCCCAGGCGGGTTATCTCCCGGGCCTTTCTGTGTGGAGTTTGCATGTTCTCCCCGTGTTCACTTGGGTTTCCTCCTGGAAAAAAAAAAAACCCGTCTAAAAACATGCAATATCCAGTCGGCTGTCCGTGACAAGACGGCGACAAACACCTGGACTTGGTTCCCTGGCGCGGCTATCGTCTGCACCCTCTGCTCCCTGGCCGGCTTGGAGGAAGATTGGCGGGAAAATAGCAGTAAACTCATTCAACCTGGACACTCAAAAATGCGTGTGTGTGTGTGTGTTGTGTTGTGTGGCCACTTCCCCCCTGCATGTATTGTGTGTGCAGTGTTGCAAATAAAGTTGTTCTTCTCTTCTTAGTCAATTAAATCAAACCGAGGCTTTTCCTAGCCGCTAAACCAAACCCCCTGGCACCTACCAAGTGCACAGATCAGTAAGAGGAGAGCTGCCGTTAACAGACGTGGCTGGTAGTATTGTTGGGCTCTAGTGCTATTTAGTTCAACAGTAGTATCAGAGGACGCAGGGTAGGTGTCTGGACAAAGGCAGTTAGATAGCCAGGCGAATCTCCTCGCCACCAGCTTAAATAGTTCAAGGCAACCCATCTGGGTTAAACCCAATAGGCTTCGAACTCGGACCCTTTAAACGGAGAGCTGGACCAAGCAGACACCTCTGTCTGACCATAGAGGCTGACACTTCTAACAATGTACACATTTACAAGTTTCCCACATTTATAGTAACATATACATGTGAAAAATGTTATTTTCTGTATATTTATTATTTTAATAAAGCTTATCTTGACATCTGTTTAACTGTAAAACCCAGCACACCCTGTCAAAATGTAATAAAGTATAAAATGTGTTGATAAAATGCAGTAGAGCTGGTGGTGATTGGTCCCTGGTCTTCCTGTCAGGAGAGTGAGGCCCTGCCACTCCTGGAAACATCCTGGGAGGTGGCCCTAGAGGGGACCAAGGAGAGCGGTCCTCCCTCAGGGCTGAGGTAGAGTCATGTCCACCTAGCTAGTCCAGACCTCAGCTGGCCTCTGACTGTACTAGTCTTGACCTCTGACCTTTGTGCCCTCCATCCATCCCTCTATAAGGGTCAGGAAAAGAGGAGGAGGGAGGTGGAGCAGGAGGAGAGCCTGAGGGCCCTCCAGGAGCACCCAGATGAAAAGTTAATCCGTGGTGCTGCTGTCCTGTCCGACTGGCGCCCCGCCCCCCCGGTGTCTGCAGCCCTCCACCCCTGGCCCTCTGATGATCCATGGCCGAACTGTAGCGGAGTACCAGCAGCTCTACCAGTCTGTGGTGGACCCCATGCTGCGGTACTCCACTGGCCGGCCTCGTCCCTACAGCCTGCAGCTTGGACGGCAGATCAAGCAGCACCTATGGGAGGCTCTCCTGCCCAGTGGTCACCAGCACTCCGCTAGCTGACGGACTCCAGGAGTCTGTTAGTGAGGGAGTCTGTTAGTGAGGGAGTCTGTTAGTGAGGGAGTCTGCTAGTGAGGGAGTCTGTTAGTGAGGGAGTCTGTTAGTGAGGGAGTCTGTTAGTGAGGGAGTCTGTTAGTGAGGGAGTCTGCTAGTGAGGGAGTCTGCTAGTGAGGGAGTCTGCTAGTGAGGGAGTCTGTTAGTGAGGGAGTCTGCTAGTGAGGGAGTCTGTTAGTGAGGGAGTCTGCTAGTGAGGGAGTCTGTTAGTGAGGGAGTCTGTTAGTGAGGGAGTCTGTTAGTGAGGGAGTCTGCTAGTGAGGGAGTCTGTTAGTGAGGGAGTCTGTTAGTGAGGGAGTCTGCTAGTGAGGGAGTCTGCTAGTGAGGGAGTCTGCTAGTGAGGGAGTCTGTTAGTGAGGGAGTCTGCTAGTGAGGGAGTCTGTTAGTGAGGGAGTCTGCTAGTGAGGGAATCTGTTAGTGAGGGAGTCTGCTAGTGAGGGAGTCTGCTAGTGAGGGAGTCTGCTAGTGAGGGAGTCTGCTAGTGAGGGAGTCTGTTAGTGAGGGAGTCTGCTAGTGAGGGAGTCTACGTGCCCCAGATTGATCTAGATGTCAGCAGGGAACCCCGGTGTCAGCAGCCTCCCCGCAAGAGAGCCAGGAGCTGAACACTATACTGCACAAGCAGCTTCATTTTATTTTATTTTATTTTATTTTATTTTATTTTATTTTATTTTATTTTAGTGGTCCCTGGTCTTCCTGTCAGTAGAGTGGCCTGGCCTCCTGCAGCCTTTGGAGTGGGAGGAGCCAAGGACAGCCCTCCTCCATGATCTTCCCCAGGGCTCGAAATACCACTTGGTTCTCGGGTAGGCCCTATATTTTATACGTATTTTTTTAGGTTCTTGATAACTTCTAGTTGTCCCACATCAAAACACGAGAGTTAATGTTTCTGAACACGTTCAGCTGAAGTACATTTAGATGAAACATATTCATTTTTGTACTGTTTTTATATGCCTGTTTCTCATTTGTAGGGTAGCTATATGGGTTGGGAGAAAAAAATGATACTGCACAGAATTGCAATATTTCAGGTGAACGAAATGTTGTTGTTTTTTCTGTCTTGTCTCTGTTCGTCTCTTAGCTAGGTTATTAAGATCAAAGCCAGGCGCTCATGACTCGCACAAATACGATGTCTGTTATGGGAATGCTGAGCACCCCCGTATTTGGAGTTCTGATCTTCCCCAAGATGGAGGACTCCTCCTTCAGGGCTGATGTAGAGTCACGTCCACCTAGCTAGTCCAAACCTTAGCTGGCCTCTGACTGTACTAGTTTTGACCTCTCCCTTCCTTTGTCAATGTCAGTATCTTGAATATATTTTTCATCGGGGTGCTCATGGAGGGCCCTCTGTCTCTCCTCCTGCTCCACCTCCCTCCTCTCTCATTTCCTGAGCTTTATAGAGGGGTGGATGGAGGGGACAAAGGTCAGAGGTCAAAACTAGTACAGTCAGAGGCCAGCTAAGGTCTGGACTAGCTAGGTGGATGTGACTCTCCTTGGTCCCGTCCAGGACCTCCCAGGATGTTTCCAGAAGACAGGAGGGCAGGGCCTCACTCTCCTGACAGGAAGACCAGGGACCAATCAGATTATGTTTTATTTCATTTCATTTCATACATTTCAATAGCAGAACCCCAATCTTTTAATGTGGTTGTTAATGAGAGCTCTCAATTAGTTTATTTTGAGAGTGATTGGTATTAGTGACTGTGATTGCTTTGTAGTAAGTATCAGCCCTTCAGCCCTACAGGATATATACCCCGGCTCTTCAACCACTCGTCGCCAGATTATTCCGGTAACTACCGTGGTAGCTGCGCTCTCGGCCGCGCTTGTTTTAGTACTTAATTCTCATATCTCCCAGGATCCCCTGAACGTCTCTTTCTCCGTGTCTCCTCGCCGCAACCCGCCAGCGTGCCTGCTTCGCTCTCACCTGCCTGCCCCAGCTCCAACCAGCCCAGCCTCTTCACCCTCCACCATCCCTTCACCCGCTCCTTCATTAAATCCTCTCTTCCTACTCCCTTTGTCGTGGTGTGCATTTTGGGTCCAGTAGCAACCATAACCTTCACATGCGACAATGCATTTTTGTGTTACTTGTATTACTCCAAACAATACATTTGTATTGTTCAAGCATGTTACATCACCCTTAGCTAATGATTTGCCTGCATTTGGTGTGTTGGTGGGTGATCATTTCAAGCCCTGCATGCAACTATTAATATTTTGCAGCCTCTGGGTTGTAGCCCATGCTGTCATAGTGTCTTTCAAACTGTTTGTGTCTAGCTTTCTAGTCACTTTCTACCAGTAACCAAAAAGAATCCTCCTCAGTGTTCACCCTTTCCTTCCCAGCACAAAATGAATACATTTGATGAATTAAATATCATTTAATGAGCACAATTTTCAAAAGAATTCCAGATTTTAAAGAATACAAATGAAATAGAATAAAGTCTGAAATATATTAATGCATAAAATCTTATACATTTCTAGGCCCTCACTAGAGGACCATGGTGGTTCCCCACTGTTTTATATAGTACCATAGTTGTACCATAGTTAAAGCCTTTTTGGTGCCATCAAGAACCCTTTAGAAAGGTTCTCGATAGCACCATGCTCAAAAGGTTAAACGTAGGTGGAACACAAATCTGCTGCAGGTCAAATTGGACAGAAATCTACAAATAAATATAAATGTCAGGTGGTCTACAAAGAAATGTTTTGTGATCCACAAATGAAAACACATTTCACATCTCACCGGAGATATGAAAGCATGGGAAGAGAGAGGGATAGGCCAGGCTACTCTAGGGAGGGCTGCCATTCAGATATAGGCCTGGATCAGACTCCACATTACATGAAGATACTCTGCAGCAAAGGGCTCACAAATCCCTGCTTCAGTGGCTTCAACACTGTACGTGGCACGGACCAGTGATTCCAATAGTGTTGCTGTATGTGTGTTGGTGTGTTATTGTGTGTGTGAGTATGTACTGTACATATATGAGAGACTTCTCTGGTAATATTTTAATATTAATCAATTTCTTTTTTTTCCATATCTGATTTTTAATAAAAGGCCAATATCTACAAATGTGTCATTATAATGAATGCATTACTGCTGCCACTTACTCTGCGGCCCCAAAGTCCAGCTCAAAGTTGTGTTTGCGGTTGGTGGGCGAGTTGTAGTCAAACTCAGTGGGGAAGACGGAGTGGGTCACAGCGCAGAAAGCCATCCCATCACTCCAACTGAACCAGAAGTTCTGCATGTGAATAGTCTCTATTTTCTCTGGCTGTCAAGAGTCAATATTACTGTACACATCATTGCCAGGTGACTTACTAGTTACGCATTAGCTGAGTCTGTGACTGAGAATATAACTTTTCTTATATGAACCGTCTCTGCATCTGTGTATGCACAATGTTATGCAGGAATTTGACAGCGCAATACGGAAGTTGGAAAACGAGAGCGCTACTCTTCTGGATGCTCACGGAGTGATGAGCCGATTGCGCAGCCAACTAATCTCTCGTCGTGCAGACAGATATTATGGTAGTAAAACGAAGCAAGCGTTCCGAAAACTGAGTGCAAGAAAACAGACGGAGTTCGCAACACTAGACCTAGAGGCTAACTTTGATTTTGAGGATCCAGTTATGACCAACGCTAGTTGTCTGCGACTGAGTGGTCCAATGGAATGGAATGCACTCCAGCGATTGGCTGACAAACTAGCTCTGGGCATTGACGAAGACAGACTCTATCAGGACTACATTGTATTGAACGCTGTATTTGAAAGCATCCCAGAAGAGCTTGAACTAGACAAGAAATGGGCCTTTTTTTTCAAGAAGGAGAAAGAAGCAACTGAGTTGTTGAAAGTGGTATCTTTTCTTTTGTCTGTCCCCGTCAGCAACGCCTATGCTGAGCGTGTATTTAGCCATATGGAGGATGTCTGGTCAGACAAAAGGAATCGGATGTCAGTGGGGTTGGTCAAAGCAGAACTCCAAGTTAGGTTAAACTTTAAGGTGTCATGCTTAGAGTTTAAAGCATTCATCGAGGGGCAGCAAAGACTTCTGCAGGCAACAAAAAGAGATGAAAAGTACACGTGGAGAAAGAGGTGAGAAATGTCAGCGTTAGGTTGCCCAAATTCATTAAGTTAAAAAGTTGTTTAGAATCTATTATAATACAACTAATCATGTTTTCTCTATATACAATCTATATAACTCTATATACATTTTTGTTTTAAGTATTTTGCAAAACAGGACTGTGTGTGTGTGTGTGTGTGTGTGTGTGTGTGTGTGTGTGTGTGTGTGTGTGTGTGTGTGTGTGTGTGTGTGTGTGTGTGTGTGTGTGTGTGTGTGTGTGTGTGTCCTTCACTTCACTACTCTCTCCCAGGAGTTATAGTCAGAGAGAGAGAGAGAGAGAGAGAATGTAAAACGAAAAACAAAGCAGTGACATGAATAAGTGTAGCATCACAGGGAATGACTTACGGAGAGGTGGTTTGAAGGTGAGAGAGTGTGTGTGTGTGTGTGTGTGTGTATGTTTTCATCTGTATTTTTAAATCTGTATTTAATGTAGAAAGGGACAGCAGCAGACAGAGTCCAGAGTGAGTGCTGCATCAGGGTCAGGCAGTGCATCCAGGTGAGAAATGTCAGCGTTAGGTTGCCCAAATTCATTAAGTTAAAAAGTTGTTTAGAATCTATTATAATACAACTAATCATGTTTTCATCTGTATTTTTAAATCTGTATTTAATGTAGAAAGGGACAGCAGCAGACATGTCCAGAGTGAGTGCAGCTGCATCAGGGTCAGGGTCAGATGAGGAACCCCATGCTGCTGGTGACTGCGCATAGGTGCCTTAATACACTCAGAAGAGGGGAAGAACCTAAGTTTTTTTATTTTTGTTTGAGCCTCCTTTTTGTGAATAAACGTACCCTTGAGTGCTTAAAACTGCAATGGTATTGTGTCTCACTCTAAAATGATATGCACATCTCCCTGATTCCCCCTCTGGTTGCCACAGAGTGCATCTACGTCAGGACAAATAGAGGTAAGAGAGGCAATAGGGATTCCTACAGCTGTTAAACATAGTATATTTGCAAATATGGTTTAACGCCCCGCGTCGCACGTCAAATGTCCCGGTTTTTCACAAATCAAATGTGGCAACCCTAATCACGGTTCATATAAGAAAAGTGATATTCTCAGTCACAGACTCAGCTAATGCGTAACTAGTAAGTCACCTGGCAATGATGTGCACAGTAATATTGACTCTTCTACTTTCTACAAGGATACATTGATCTGTAATTAATTGTAATATAAGTGGAAGAGCAGACATGAACACCAGCCATTACATTACACTCAGTTAGGAGACGCTTTTATCCAAAGTGATTTACAAAGGTGATAGTTGACGTGCCAATACAGTTATAGTTAGCAGCCATTTGTTGACTAAGTTATCTACAAACCGACATTAACCTTGCTAAACTAACAACAACTATCTTTAAATTGGACCATTTCCAAAAACTGCATTCAGGCAACTTGGCAAGTGGCAGCAGAGTATCACTGTTTGAACTTTTGAAACTTCATGAGCTGAGTGGATTTGGCTCTTTAGAAAGGGACCTTTTAGCCAAGTACTCACTTGCTTTCATTATTAGCTTCCAGCTCCACACACACACACACACACACACACACACACACACACACACACACACACACACACACACACACACACATTCAGTCTCTGTTGAATGAATTCAGATACTGACAAAGAGTCTTCGAGTCATGAATTACTTGAGCATATTTATTAAATCAAACAAGCTGAGCTTAGGAGAGATGTACACAAGAGACATAAGTATGCAGATATCTGGTATATATATCTGGTATGGTATGCAGATATCTGGTATATATATCTGGTATGGTATGGTATATCTGCTAGGGAAACAAATGAACAGAGAATCTGGGATGTGGAGTAACTGATTACATGTAACAGGATTACATGGTAACTATCATCTGTTGTAGCTGCTGTAAAAAATAACAAATCAGACATTGGTGAAATAAATACTGTAAAACTCATTTCCTGGATTATTGTCAGTCTGTATTTTGCATTGTGACTCTTCCTTATAAACCTTTGACGATTTGAGAATCAAACTCACCTTTTTCTATCAATTCATCCATAAAATGCACCAGGAATGTGATGTATTGACACTTGCCACAGGAGGTAATGGAAAGCTCCTGGCACTGTGCACCACCATTTGAATTCAAGCATAATTCATCATTTTTAGAGCTTAATACCTTGAGATGGTCTTGGTTATTTGGCTCTACCTCACAGCAACCTGCTGTTTTAGTACTGATGGAAATCATTTCATATTGGGTCTGATTTATTGGTGTTGCTTGCTGCATTTTGCATGTAAAAGGAACATACAGAGCCTGGTATGATTCAGGATGAGAATGGAAAGTAAGGCCAGTAGTAGTTTGCTGCATAGTGAGAGATCATGGTACTTACATAACTAGTCATGGAGTCCATTATTAATGATACATTAAACTTGATATGTTTGTTCTCATTAGAAATCAAAGATATTTAGAGTGTGAAAGGAGAGAGGGATCACATGTTGAAACGACCATGAAATCAGTCTCTTAATGATGATCATGTATGGACGCACTGCAAATCAACACATTGAATCATGGTGGGGGATTTTGAGAAAACAAAGCTCCCAATTTTGAATAAACCTTTCCCAAAGCCTCCAACATGACGGACATTTATGAAGTGATTTCTTGGTCTGATCCAGTTCTGCCTGTCTACTCATTACATTGCACATCCATAATACCTAAGACACTTGAAGCATGCCAAAACGATGACGATCACCATAGTTTGATTGTGTGAGTGTGATTGAAGGATGTCCTATTTTGATGTACACACTTCCTGAGATGTATGGTGCTGAGGACAAGCTAAAGCCAACTGACATGGAGGAGGTGGCTGTGTGGGGAGGAGTGTACACCAAAAGGCAGTTACCCCTGTGACAACACTGTTTGATCTCTACTGTCTTCTGGTGCAGGAAAATGCATGGGATGCTCCTACAGATCCATTTTCTACTACTGATCCTATTATGTTGTGCTACTGGCTCTGCAGATGCTGAAGGCTTTTGTGAATCTTGGCCCTTACCTTAATGACAAGTAGAAAACACTACACAGATACTATTACGGCTTCTACACGATGTGAACAGCCGCCCACAGACGCTATGACATGATCAACGCGCTGTATTTTGGTTAATTGCTAGTTACTCACTGTTTGATGATCCACGATGGTTCGGGTGGTCCGGGACCAGGAGTTTGAATGGGTGCTGAGAGTTGTTAGGCTACAAACTGCTTTGGCTGACTGTCGTGTGTCGTGGCAATTTAAGTCAATTGCACTTTGTCTAGTTGGTGAGATCAGCTCAGTAAAGCTATAACACAATATTCATCAGAGACTTACGTCTCTTAGGCCTTTAATGCTTGCAAGCAGAGCTGAAACCACACACACCGAGGTGTATGCAGAATGAGCTCCTGAATTCAGTTCCTCAGATACATTAATACACATGAAATGGGATGTTGTAAATCTGCTTCAGTCATGGGGTCTTTCTAGGACAATCCTGAGACTAGACTAGACTGTTGACAGAGCAGGTACAAACTCCATGTTACATAGACATGTCACTATGTTAATATGATTAAGTCAGTATGATATCTCTAATGTATACATGTGTTTTCCCCTCCTATCTGATTTGAAGGTTAGTTTAAACAATCATGCACAGTCCAATCATCATGACGCCAAGACCTACTCATCTTTGAGATTTCCCAAGTAAAGAACATAAACACACATTCCTCTGATCTCAGTAGTTTTCCACTGACTGTGACCATACTTATACATACACATTAAAAACACACTTACATTATTATTTTCCATCACATTCTCCCCTTTCATCATATAAATGATCACAAAAAGAATAATGATGTAAGTCCTACTCCAAGTCCTAAGTCCATCTAATTATGACAATACAGCAAGGTCCCACACAAGTTGCACAACAGCACAATCAAATACACATCACTATTATTGCCATTAGAACTTTAGCAAGCTTTCAATCCATCCAAACACACCAGTTCCACTTTAGCAAAAAGTCTGAACCCATCAGGAATGTGATTCACTGAGGGAGCATATCGTTCTCCCCAAGAGGTCCATCTCTTGGCACGGCGGTGTCCATTGGTATGAGAGTCCAGAGAATCTGGACCTGCAGCTGTCACAAGGATAGACTGGAACAAGGTAACAGGTGCATGAATTGATACCACGTTACTTTCAAACAAGCTGTAGTCTGTTCCGGTCAGCCATGACGTGTTGAGCTGGCATCTTCTCATGCCGAGGTGTGTGTCATTGTTGGAGCGGCTGTTATTATAGTCCTGTTGTAGGACTAATGGTGGTGTATCACTGCTGTTTCCTTGATTTTAATCATGCCATGGCCGTGGTCTCTCCATTGGTCAGATTTCACATTTTCTCAGCTACTTAGGGCAATGGTAACATGTGGAACATGTATAAGGGCCAGGAATAAGGCGTTTTCCATAATATGTCCCCTTTAATGACCGGTGGAAGTGTGTAGATGTGCTGAAGCAGATGTTGCAGCTGGACGCCAGCGCAGGAACAACACCCAGTCAGGTTATGGAGTGTTCATTTATCAGCATGAGCCACCTAGTGGACATCTTCCACCACAGCTCCCAGTAAGCCTGTCCTAAGATGCTGTGTGCTTATGTGGGTGGATGAAGTTGGCTGATTCACTCATTCATTGTCTTCCAGTGTCAAGTCCTGTTTTAAGACATCTGTCAGAAGCAGATTCTGACAGATCCAGACCCAGGTCAGGTCAAGGATGAAAAGGAAGAGGATTGAGGTTGCAGCCGAGGAGAGCTGCAACAGGTAGGTGTTGTATTGTATCATCTATCTTTGTTGACTATTAAGATTCAAGAGGTTAAAACAACCTTCACCTACAGTTCTCTTTCAGTTAGTTCAGATTTTGAGAATTTGAAAGTTGTACATTTTTTGTCAAAAATTCTTATATCCAATTCATACAGAATGTATTCAAAATGACAGCTCTATAATTTTAACATCAACTGCACTTTCGATTTACGTTTTGATTGGTTGTTAAATGAAAGAAAGAGCTTAACAGCTGCTTCTCACAATGGCAGAGACACAACCAGGACCGAAGCCAAGAGGACCAGGGTCAGTCCCAATACTGGGGGCAATAGAGCCAGAGCCAGGGCCGAGACTGGGGCCCACAGGGCCACGTCCCGGGCTAAAGCCAGCGAAAATAGAGACTATTCACATGCAGAACTTCTGGTTCAGTTGGAGTGATGGGATGGCTTTCTGCGCTGTGACCCACTCCGTCTTCCCCACTGAGTTTGACTACAACTCGCCCACCAACCGCAAACACAACTTTGAGCTGGACTTTGGGGCCGCAGAGTAAGTGGCAGCAGTAATGCATTCATTATAATGACACATTTGTAGATATTGGTCTTTTATTAAAAATCAGATATAGAAAAAAAAGAAATCGATTAATATTAAAATATTACCAGAGACGTCTCTCATATATGTACAGTACATACTCACACACACAATAACACACTAACACACATACAGCAACACTATTGGAATCACTGGTCCGTGCCACGTACAGTGTTGAAGCCACTGAAGCAGGGATTTGTGAGCCCTTTGCTGCAGAGTATCTTCATGTAATGTGGAGTCTGATCCAGGCCTATATCTGAATGGCAGCCCTCCCTAGAGTAGCCTGGCCTATCCCTCTCTCTTCCCATGCTTTCATATCTCCGGTGAGATGCGAAATGTGTTTTCATTTGTGGATCACAAAACATTTCTTTGTAGACCACCTGACATTTATATTTATTTGTAGATTTCTGTCCAATTTGACCTGCAGCAGATTTGTGTTCCACCTACGTATAACCTTTTGAGCATGGTGCTATCGAGAACCTTTCTAAAGGGTTCTTGATGGCACCAAAAAGGCTTTAACTATGGTACAACTATGGTACTATATAAAACAGTGGGGAACCACCATGGTCCTCTAGTGAGGGCCTAGAAATGTATAAGATTTTATGCATTAATATATTTCAGACTTTATTCTATTTCATTTGTATTCTTTAAAATCTGGAATTCTTTTGAAAATTGTGCTTATTAAATGATATTTAATTCATCAAATGTATTCATTTTGTGCTGGGAAGGAAAGGGTGAACACTGAGGAGGATTCTTTTTGGTTACTGGTAGAAAGTGACTAGAAAGCTAGACACAAACAGTTTGAAAGACACTATGACAGCATGGGCTACAACCCAGAGGCTGCAAAATATTAATAGTTGCATGCAGGGCTTGAAATGATCACCCACCAACACACCAAATGCAGGCAAATCATTAGCTAAGGGTGATGTAACATGCTTGAACAATACAAATGTATTGTTTGGAGTAATACAAGTAACACAAAAATGCATTGTCACATGTCAGGGTTATGGTTGCTACTGGACCCAAAATGCACACCACGACAAAGGGAGTAGGAAAAGAGGATTTAATGAAGGAGCGGGTGAAGGGATGGTGGAGGGTGAAGAGGCTGGGCTGGTTGGAGCTGGGGCAGGCAGGTGAGAGCGAAGCAGGCACGCTGGCGGGTTGCGGCGAGGAGCCACGGAGAAAGAGACGTTCAAGGGATCCTGGGAGATATGAGAACTAAGTACTAAGACAAGCGCGGCCGAGAGCGCAGCTACCACGGTAGTTACTGGAATAATCTGGCGACGAGTGGTTGAAGAGCCGGGGTATATATCCTGTAGGGCTGATGGGCTGATGAAGAACAGGTGTGGAAGAAAAAGCAGGACCGGGAGAGGGAGCCACACCCACGCCACACACATAAGCAGACTGACGATGAGAGACAGACAGGGGAGGTGGAGACACAAGGGAGGCAGGGACACAAAGAAACACAAGGAAAACCTGGGGTCGGGGCTGGAGCCGTGACAGTCACACTCAATAATCAACCTCATCATTGTTTTGTTTTAACAATGTTTATATTTACTACTTTAATACAGAGAAAATGGAATGCACAATATGATACTTATTACAAAGCAATCACAGTCACGAATACCAATCACTCTCAAAATAAACCAATTGAGAGCTCTCATTAACAACCACATTAAAAGATTGGGGTTCTGCTATTGAAATGTATGAAATGAAATAAAATATAATCTGATTGGTCCCTGGTCTTCCTGTCAGGAGAGTGAGGCCCTGCCCTCCTGTCTTCTGGAAACATCCTGGGAGGTCCTGGACGGGACCAAGGAGAGTCACGTCCACCTAGCTAGTCCAGACCTTAGCTGGCCTCTGACTGTACTAGTTTTGACCTCTGACCTTTGTCCCCTCCATCCATCCATCCCTCTATAAAGCTCAGGAAATGAGAGAGGAGGGAGGTGGAGCAGGAGGAGAGACAGAGGGCCCTCCATGAGCACCCCGATGAAAAATATATTCAAGATACTGACATTGACAAAGGAAGGGAGAGGTCAAAACTAGTACAGTCAGAGGCCAGCTAAGGTTTGGACTAGCTAGGTGGACGTGACTCTACATCAGCCCTGAAGGAAGAGTCCTCCATCTTGAGGAAGATCAGAACTCAAAATACGGGGGTGCTCAGCATTCCCATAACAGACATGGTATTTGTGCGAGTCATGAGCGCCTGGCTTTGATCTTAATAACCTAGCTAAGAGACGAACAGAGACAAGACAGAAAAAAAAGACATTTTGTTCACCTGAAATATTGCAATTCTGTGCTGTATCATTTTTCCCCCAACCCATATAGCTACCCTACAAATGAGAAATAGGCATATAAACACAATACAAAGGTCAGAGGTCAAAACTAGTACAGTCAGAGGCCAGCTAAGGTTTGGACTAGCTAGGTCAGGGGTCGGCAACCGTTGCCGACTCTAGAGCATGCGGCTCTTTCATCCCTCTGCGCTGGCTCCCTGTGGCTTTGAAACAAAATATCAATAAATAATGGCTATTTAGTTTTAATTTATTTTATTTTATTTAGTTAGTTTATTTTAATGTAATAGTTGTCATTTTGGGAGAGTTAGGTGATCTTGTAATATAAAAATAAAACGTAAGCTAGTAATGGACAAATCCAAAACGAGAAAAATTTCTGATGAAAATAGAACGTTTAATGCTTCATGGACAGATTCATTTGCTTTCACTGTTGACGAGGTTGGTTCACCTGTGTGCTTAATATGTGGGGAGAAATTAGCAAACAACAAAAAATCAAATGTTGAAAGACATTTCCAGAACAAACACACAGCATTCGCTGAAAAATACCCAGCTGGAGATGAACGAAAAAGAGCAGTTTCGGAACTGCTGCGGAAAGTTGATCAGAGCAAAAATACTTTGAAGAGGTGGACGAAGTCTACAAATTCAAGTACGGGAAGCCGTTCACAGATGGAGAATATATAAAAGAATCGTTCATCAAGATATCAGAACATCTATTCTCGGACTTCAAAAACAAGAATGAAATTGTTCAGAAAATTAGAGATATGCCTCTCTCTGCAAAGACTGTCAAGGACAGGACCATAAAAATGGCAGCAAACATCACCAGTCAACAAGTTAAGGACATTAATTTGGCTCCAGCGTACTCAACTGCCTGTGATGAGTCAAAAGATGTCAGCGATATTGAGCAAGTGGCGCTACTATGCAGATATGTGAACTCTGCTGGGCCACAGGAAGAAATAATTGAGTTGATACCACTTAAAGGCCAAACACGGGGGGACATCTATGAGGCTGTGTTGGATTGTTTAAAAACCAAAGAAATAAACACCACCCACCTGGTGTCAGTGGCTACTGATGGAGCACCGAGTATGACAGGAGCACAGAAGGGGTTTGTGACTTTACTTCAGAAGTCGCTGGATAGAAAGCTGCTGACGTTTCACTGCATCCTGCATCAAGAGGCATTGTGTGCTCAAACATTCCCTGCGGACTGCACAGAGGTGATGAATCTTGTCATTCAGATAGTGAACAAAATAATGGCAAAAGGATTAAACCACCGACAGTTCCGTTCATTATTGGAAGAAGTTGAAAGCACACATTCCGATCTCCTGCTGCACAACAGAGTCCGGTGGCTGTCCAGAGGGGAGGTGCTGAAACGGTTTGCTGTGTGTTTGGAGCACGTAAAAACCTTCCTGGAAAGCAAAGGGCTCACCTTTCCTGAGCTAGAATAGCCAGAGTGGCTGGAAAAGCTGCACTTCATGGTGGATATGACAGCGCACCTTAACACGCTCAACAAAAGTCTTCAGGGGAAAGGAGGCACAGCCCTGCAGATGCTGGAGGAAGTTTTGGCGTTTGAGCGCAAGACAGTAGCGTAGCCAGAAATATTTAGGTGGGCCTGTGGGATATAATGTGTGCAAGAACCAAAGTGATCTGTAGATCAACCATCACAGTTTTTTACTCTTATGTTAACATCTCATTAAAACATTATTCAGAGTATTTGCCTACTATGCATTGTATCGATAGCAGGCTACTGGTTTTGTTTGCTGTTGGTTAGCAACATGTGATAGTTTCAAGAAATAAGGTGGCGGAGGCGAGCTGCAACATTATTTCTTCATTTAATGCCACAATAAGCACAACTGTTGCATAAAAGCAATGTCACTTGTGTTCCACTTGCATAAGAATTATATATCAAACAATACAGCAAAGTGTGACATCAACAAAGTTTAGCTTCATTTACAGTATAAACTATCATTACATTCACAATCCCTCAGCCAAGAACACAATAGGCTGCACCAGCAGGTCCCATTTCAAAAATGACTGCTGCCCATCAAAAAGCACAATACATAAAAAAAACATGAGTATGACTTATAGTATCTGTCAGCAAACTATAGGAGCAATGTACATACCACACTATCACAGTGCAAGACGGCGGGGCTTGGTCTTGAACAATGAAATAATTTCATCATAATCCAAAGTGTCTGTTAGATCCTTTTCAAATGAAAGAAGAGATAAACTGTTAAGTTGACCTGTGAGCATAGTTGCCCTGTTGCTTGTTTTGATCCGTGTAACAGTGGAAAACAAGCGCTCAACTGTGCAGCTTGTTATTGGAAGAGTAATGAGTACCCGAAGTAAGCAGTTCATGTTTGGAAAAATGTCTTCGGGACAGGAGTCGAGAACCTCGATTAGTCAGGGACAAGAATGACCCCTACTTACTTTTCTTTTTATCTGCTGTACAAATACAGTCAATTCAGGGCAGTTGGGCAGTTGGCAGGGCAAATACAGTCAATTTCTGATGTCCATTATTCGGCTGCTGGCCAGCCGGCCGCCACAACTCGAGTCAAGTGCAAGTGCGACGCTGTGACACAGCAATGTCGGATCAGCTGTGTCACATCAGTCACTGTTGAACGGAACGATGGAACGCGATTGGACCATTTCGTCTAGTTCAGCCAGCGTTCGTGTTAATACGACGGACGACACGGGAAGTCTCTCCCTCTATTAGAGCCTATTTTTTCCAATTAATTTCAACAGTGAGTGTATTAAATAATAAGAAATAATATTAAGATTTGTTTTTAATTTGCAGCTAAATCCTATATTTTTTTATGAGTATGCTGGGTGTGCCAGCCTGAGATTTAGATGGCACAGGCACACCCGGGCACACCCGTGGCTACGCGGGTGGCGCGAGATGAACGTGTTTGCCAGTGATGTACAGAGAGGTACGCTGTCTCACTTCCCCTCGTTGAGAGAGTTCAAAGAAACACACAATGCTCAGATAAATTATGAGCATTTACACAGTGCAATCGTCGCAATGCAGACTGCGTTTGGGTTAAGATTCTGCGAGTTCAGAAAGGAGAAAAACACACTATCCTTCCCCATCACTCCCCTGAGCATCGACCCAGCCCTGTTGAATATGACTGCATTTACAGGGGTAAGTCAACCCGATCTTGAGATCGAACTGGCCGACATAGCTGACAAAGACATATGGGTGTCTAAGTTCAGAAGCTTGACAGCTGACCTTGAAGATGTTGCTCGTCAGAAGGCCAGTCTTGCTCAGAGGCGCAAATGGAGTGATATTGAAAACCTCCCCAAACCGGACAAACTTGTGTTCGAAACATGGAGTGTCATTCCCGACACTTACATAAACATGAAAAAGTATGCGTTTGGAGTCCTGTCGATCTTTGGATCCACATACTTGTGCGAACAGATCTTCTCCAGCATGAATTTCATAAAAAGCAAATATCGGTCTCGCCTCACAGATGACAGCTTGCAATCCTGTGTGACGATCAAAGTGACGTCTTACACCCCCGATATAGATAAGCTGTGCAGCGAAGTTCAAAAGCAGAAATCACATTAATCAGGTGAAATAGATAATTTAATGAGCTTTTGTTTTGCAAATGTATATTTTTATATTGGTCCCTGAACTGATTGTGTTTTATATTCAGGTCGACGGTTGACTGCTGTACGTGACGATGGGAATAAAAGGATCACGGCACTTACGTCATAATAAAATATAAACTGGCATTTTTTGTTTTCCCTTTTTAGTTAAAGCGAATATGCCTTCAGAATATTGGAGCGGGTTGATTTTTTATTTTAATTCATTAATAAGGGAAGGACTCAAACAGGCCTGCATTGTGTATTTCAATTGAAAGTAAACTTATACCTGCCAGTGTCTTTTTTTTCTAGAGTTCAAAGGAATTTGGTGTTTTGCTTTGTTACACCCAGAAATAAAAAGTCAGTCGTTTTCTGTCTAGTTTTTGATTTCATAAATGCTTTATAGCATAAGTGTAATGAAACTATAAGTGGTGTTATCGTGATTTTAGGGATCAAACAGATTTTGCGGCTCCAGGTGGGTTTTATTTGGTGGGAAATGGGCTTAAATAGCTCTTTGGATGCTGAAGGTTGCCGAACCCTGAGCTAGGTGGACGTGACTCTACATCAGCCCTGAAGGAGGAGTCCTCCATCTTGGGGAAGATCAGAACTCCAAATACGGGGGTGCTCAGCATTCCCATAACAGACATGGTATTTGTGCGAGTCATGAGCGCCTGGCTTTGATCTTAATAACCTAGCTAAGAGACGAACAGAGACAAGACAGAAAAAAAATGACATTTTGTTCACCTGAAATATTGCAATTCTGTGCTGTATCATTTCCCCCCCCCCAACCCATATAGCTACCCTACAAATGATAAATAGGCATATAAACACAATACAAAAATGAATACATTTCATCTAAATGTACTTCACCTAAACGTGTTCAGAAACATTAACTCATGTCGCTCGTGTTTTCATGTGGGACAACTAGAAGTTAGCGAGAACCTAAAGAAAAATATTTTATAGGGCCTATACCCTACCGAGCCCTGGGGAAGATCATGGAGGAGGGCTGTCCTGGGCTCCTCCCACTCTGAAGGCTGCAGGAGGCCAGGCCACTCTACTGACTCTACCCCCATAGGTGCTGCTCAGTGGTGTAGTCTATTTTTTTGTAGTGGGTATACTGTCTATACTCATACTCACCCGTCCCAGAGCAACGCGTCTCAGAACAACAGCCATCTTGGAGCAACACCTCATAAGCACCATCACCACCTTGTGTCTGATGCTGCCTCCTAACATGTTGATAACATAACCAGTCTTTAAGAATGCTCTCAAGATGTATACTGTAGGCTGGGCATTAGTGAATGGGATTCAGATTCAAAGGTTTTTTATTCATGTACTGAGAAAACCTCTGAATCTGAATCCCATTCTCTAATGCCCAGCCTACAGAATACATCTTGAGAGCATTCTGAAAGACTGGTTATGTTACCAACATGTTAGGAGGCAGCATTAGACACAAGGATGCAAGGAGACTGGACATATTAGTTAGGAGAGCTGGCTCTGTGATTGGAGCCAGGTTGG
This sequence comes from Hoplostethus mediterraneus, assembly GCA_034670385.1. NCBI lineage: Eukaryota > Metazoa > Chordata > Actinopteri > Trachichthyiformes > Trachichthyidae > Hoplostethus > Hoplostethus mediterraneus. The sequence goes on from JAXDDW010000180.1 coordinate 47,967, forward strand.
ACACACTGGGGGAGGTGGTGGAGATATGCACACTGAAGATGTTAGAGGCTATTCTGAACAACTCAGATCATCCACTTCATAACACCATGACGGACCAAAAAAACAGCAGTGGTGGACGACTCCTCTCTCTTCGATGCAGGACAGAGAGATACAGACGATACCTACTGCCATCAGGCTTTTTAATTCTTCTGCAAATGGTAGATGAGCTCACAGACAAATAAATTTCCATTTGGGGATTAATAAAGTCATACTTATTCTTATTCTTGTGTTAATTTATTGTATGCAACACAATACTTTTAACAGTCAATGAATGAACAATAATAATAACTTAGGCTTATCAGTAGTAGTCACAATGAACATATCATTTTAAATGAACAAGAAAACACCTAAAATTGGCTTCAAATATTTAACAAATAAATTTGATCATCATCTGGCTGTTTGTGTGTTCTTTCTTCAATCTCGTAAGCAGCGTCACCCGAAGCGGCTGTGGGTGCAGTGGCACGCTTTGGAAAACACTGAAAAAGTGTTGTCTGGCGTTGTTTTCGCTTCATCTCTTTGTAATTAACTTTCTGATTTTTACCTTTGTGCCGAGAATTCCCGCGGAAGAAATCTGTTGTTGTTCGTCACAGGCGACGGAAGCGTCAGAGGTCCAAACGTCATGTGAACACAGACTGGGTTAATTTAATGAATTAACCAACGTGTGAAAGCTGTCACAAAATGATCTTTTAAAACTTTCTTTTATCTTTTAAATAACGTATCCTCGCGCATCAAGTGGGTATATGGAAATCATAAACATTTTCTAGTGAGTATACGCAAATCATTGACCTTTTCTAGTGGGTATACGGCGTATACCTGCGTATCACGTAGACTACACCACTGGTGCTGCTTGATCTGCCGTCCAAGCTGCAGGCTGTAGGGACGAGGCCGGCCAGTGGAGTACCGCAGCATGGGGTCCACCACAGACTGGTAGAGCTGCTGGTACTCCGCTACAGTTCAGCCATGGATCATCAGAGGGCCAGGGGTGGAGGGCTGCAGACACCGGGGGGGCGGGGCGCCAGTCGGGCAGGACAGGACAGCAGCACCACGGATTAACTTTTCATCTGGGTGCTCCTGGAGGGCCCTCAGGCTCTCCTCCTGCTCCACCTCCCTCCTCTTTTCCTGACCCTTATAGAGGGATGGAGGGCACAAAGGTCACAGGTCAAGACTAGTACAGTCAGAGGCCAGCTGAGGTCTGGACTAGCTAGGTGGACATGACTCTACCTCAGCCCTGAGGGAGGACCGCTCTCCTTGGTCCCCTCTAGGGCCACCTCCCAGGATGTTTCCAGGAGTGGCAGGGCCTCACTCTCCTGACAGGAAGACCAGGGACCAATCACCACCAGCTCTACTGCATTTTATCAACACATTTTATACTTTATTACATTTTGACAGGGTGCGCTGGGTTTTACAGCAAAACAGACGTGAAGATAAACTTTATTAAAAGGATAAATATACAGAAAATAACATTTTTCACATGTATATGTTACTATAAATGTGGGAAACTGGTAAATGTGTACATTTATGATACTATAAGCCTCATGCTACTGTGATTAGTGTTTTCCAGGAAGCAGGAAATGTACACATTTACCAGCTTTACCTTGGGAAATGTGTACACTCACCAACTCTCAATTACTTAATCATTACTTAAGTAACACTTCGTCTTCAACTTTATTGTCATATACTTGATAACAATGCAAACATCATTATCAGTAATGACATTCTTGGTGTCAGAGCCAACTCAACTTTACATGGTAAGTAAAATAAGACAAATAAGTGATTAAAGAAAAATAAAACAGTATTCAAATAGTAATAAAGTGCAAAGAAGCGGTGTAGTATAATATAAAAGTATTTACCTTTTATAGAAGAATAAAATATAATAAAAAGAATAATACTAGAGATATTTGCAAGACAAACACCACAATGTGACACTAAGAGGTAAGACAAAACAGGAATGCAATACTGATATTAGTCCTAAAGTCTTCCACCAAAATGCACCAGTGTCTGCTGCACCCAGCACATATTCTAATTGCCAGAAGAAACAACACAATTTCTCCAAATCCAATGCTTTGTGGCCGATACAGAGGCCTACACCAATAGAAAGTAATGGTAATAGAAAGTACACATTGATTTAGATGCAGTGGTGTTCAGGGCATTGCAGGTTAAATACCATCATACATGCAGAGACACGTCTGCGTAGCTTGAGTCAACACATGAAGCAAGTTTTTGATTGCAGGCTGGCTTTTGTCTCTGTAGTATCTCCAGAAGATACTGATCTGTAGACAAGCTGTACTACTAACTGTATGGAGTAGACTGTTCAACCAAGGTGCACAAACTTCTGCTTGGTGTGCTTTAATTTCTGTACACTACAAAGAGACTGTGCCAGCATCCAGCTTGTATCAGAACTGGATTCTACACCACATTTACAATGTAGTGCCAGAAAGCCACATTTAGATGTCGGTTCTGAAGAAAACACTGCTTTCAATCTGGGAATAGAATTATATTTATTTTAGATACATTTAAACATCTGGCAGTTCTAAAGACATCACTGAGTGTAGCTCAGTTAGACAGTCCTTACCTGTTGCTGTTCAGATACATGGTTGTGATGTTTCTGCTAGAGTCTCTGTTTCCTTGAAAGTGAAATGTTAAGTAACATCATTAAATATCTTCCATGAACCAATCTTTATCACCCAGGTATGATATGTTATTTAACTGTATTAAATAGAAGACTGATAAACATACCTGTTGTGGAACCATTGCTCTTCTTTCTCCTATAGAACGGTACCAATGACAAATGTTATCTTAGTCAATAGCAATGTGATGATTTGGCAGCAAGTACTATCACCTATCAAAACCATGATGCCAGTCTTACTTGTGATTTAGTTTCGTCTCCTCTTTCTCAGCCAATAAAATAGTGCCACTCCAATCAAAGCAAGAAGCAATACCACGATGGGAATGATGACGATTATTAACTTTTTCTCTCCACATTCTGAATCAGTTGAAAGAGTTCCTGCTCTTATCTGCTGGCGGTTCTTAGATTCACATCTGGGCGGAGAGGAAACAAATGTTTACTTTTACTAACATACATAGATGCCATGAATTTACTGCTGTTCTAAGAAACCAAGTGCTTATAGATGCTCAGGACCCTTTACTGACTTTTGATGTGGTTGGCAAGATGTAAATGTCCCATCTGAATAGGTTTCACCAGTGCAGTCAACACACTGAGTATCTGTGGATGCTGTTCCTGTACAAATATACATGATAAGATAAGATAAGAGAGACTTTATTAATCCCGCCGTGGGGAAATTCACGTTACAGCAGCTCACAACAATAGAAAAACAGAATATAGAATAGAATAGAATATACAATAAACAATATAGTGCAAAAAAACAACAAGTGTGCAAACAATAGAGTGCCATAAGAAAAAGCAAACAGATAAACAAGTAGTATTAACAAATTAAATATTAAATATATTTACAAGGTGGTGGAGGGGTAGATGATTGACTGGTTGTTGGGGGGGGGGTATTGCACAGGTCCATATAAGAGAGGAAAGATTAGACTGTTGACTAGACTGTTGGGTTGAACAGCCTAACAGCGGTGGGGATGAAGGACCTGCGGTAGCGCTCCTTCCTACACTGTGGGTGACGGAGTCTGCCGCTGAAGGAGCTGCTCAGGGCCTCCACTGTCTGATGCAGTGGGTGAGAGGTGTTGTCCCTGATGGAGGTCAGCTTGGCTAACATCCTCCTCTCACCCACCTCCTCCACAGAGGGCAGTGGGCAGCCCAGGACAGAGCTGGCCCTCCTGACCAGCTTGTTCAGTCTCTTCCTGTCCCGGTCAGTGCTGCCCGCTCCCCAGCAAAGCAAGCAAGTTCATAAATATTTCAAAGGGTCTGTCATCATTTCCAAAGTGATTTAGTTTCATAAGACTTCAGTCTAATCTCCTTTCAGTGGATCTAAAAAGCTCTTGCGTCAAGGTTTGGTTGTTCAGATTTTAGAAGCAGATACTAGCCAAGTCAATCAATGTGATCAAAAAACATTTCTGTCACACCCTCCACCTCTGCCTCCTAGCAGTTCTCCCTGTCTGTCTGTCTGTCTGTGTGTGTGTGTGTGTGTGTGTGTGTGTGGCTCCAGTCTCTGGCTCCTCCTTGCATTATTATTACCTCATCCCAATCACCTGCTATACCCTGCACACCTGCCATCCATCAACTCATCACCACCTGTATAAGAACCCCGGCTTTCCATCCACTCACCGCCAGATCGTTGTTCCAACCAGTGTGGTAAACCTCGTTCCTGGCCACTTGAATTTGGATTCAAGATTATCTGTTGTTTGCTTGACGTTAACCCTGCTCTCCCTCTGCCCGGGATCATCACCGTCTCCAGCCATTCCGCGCATCCCCGTATACCTGCCTGCTACCTGTCAACCTGTTCGTTCACCACCTGCCTGCCGTGTCTCCTGCCTGTCTCCCTGCTTCGCCCTGCATCCACTCTACCCTCCGGTTTTCTCCTTTAATAAACTCTCTTTGTTTATTCTACCTCTGAGTCCGAGTTTTGCGTTTGGGTCCGTCCAGTAACCGTTACAATTTCTCTGTAAAATCCTCTGCATCTTGCAGAAAGTCTCCTATTTAAACATATTGAGTTAATATTGAGAACTAAAACACTGAGATGCATATTTGGATCCAATGAAAAGACCAGCTTCTTATTATTTGGGGCATTTTTGCAATAGTTGGTTGTAATAGTTGTAATAGGCTCCATGCTAACACTTGAACATACACTATGTCACCATTTGTCATCTTGACTTGTCACCATGTACATATTGTGTATATATTCTTTATATCTCCTTTTTTATTCAGTGTGTTATTTAAGTTTGTATAGTGTGCTAGTGGAATGATCAGGAGTAAGAATTCCAATGTGCTTGTACTTGAACTTGTGTTGAGTGATGATGGGCCACTAGAATTATCTAAAGTCAAAAGACTGACCTTTTAGTCATAAAATGTTTAGTTTTTATTATACAGCCTGGAGATTAATAAATATTAGAATGAAGTGTAACTATCTCAGAGTATCCAGGTTTATTTTTGTAATCATTTCTGGTTAGCAACCACATCTGCTGTTCAGTGGGTTTTAGCTGTACACAGCTGATCCCCCATCATCCACCACCTTCACTGTCATGTTCATTTTTGACCAATCCCCTACACAAAACCGACAGACTTTGGTGCATATCATGTTTTACTTACCATTTAGCTTTAGCACTACAAGTTCTCATGTTCTCACTTTTGAGATAATGCTACTAACCTACTATCATCAAGTATTAGCATGGAGCACTGGAGCAACAATCTACGTAGGGAAGTAGAAGTAAACGTGGGTTCGTTGAGGGAAAGTAGATACAATAGAATACAAACTTCATCCCAAAATAACTCCTGAAATAATTTGAACATCACAGACTGATGATATATGAGTGTTAGAGTATCTGAGGGTGGAATTTTCCTCAACAGTTAAGTTGACCAACAGGCTAATCTCCCTAAAACTTCATGTATTCCTTTATAATATTTGAGTCAGTATAAGGGAACAAACCTTTTTGGCTGATGTATTGGCCAGGTTCACAGCTCCTGTGTGTCCGTGCTGCAACACAGCCGTCCTCTCTAGCGTCAATACAGTAGTATCCCTCTAGTAGTTCACAAACTGCATCTGATATTGTTGTACAGTTCTTCTTTACCTTCAAACCAATACCTGTCACCACATTGGGAAAAGGTTACAGATGGGTATACAAAGCTTCTGTTGAAAGATCTGCTAGAATGTGGCAACATGCATAATGGTTTTCTGGTTTTACAGGACATGATAAGTTAGGATGAGTTAGTCTGAATGAAACCAGTCCTATAGGCCTGTCTGTTAGCATTTCCACTAAGCTAGCAAATATCCACAGAAATCTACCTGCATTACAGTATGCACATGGAAAGCATTGTTGACGACCATTCCACTCATTTAGAAACGTTCCTTCAGTGCAGGGTAGGCAGAAGGTACTTGTGTACTCTGTACAGTCTTCACGAACTCGTTTTCCTGTTGAACAGAAAATCAACAGTTCAGTTCTCCTGATGTAGTTTGTTAACTGACCTTCTAGGAGTAAAGTTAAATAAAATGTATATTTCACTTTGGTAAAGGGCCGTATGACAGTGATGATAGTAGCTGATGTTAGAGGCTGACTGCTCCTCTACTCCAATGTACAAATGGGTGATAAATAGATTCAATATTCTACCAAAGTGAAATATCTCTATAATGTTCAGTTGGATCTTACCAGGGGGGCACATAGGACAGCATTGCTCCCCTATTATGTACTCTGCAGGACGACAAGGGAAGGCATCTCCAATTAAAAGATTCACCATGAATATCTATGAGAAAAAGGAAAATGAAACAAGCCTGGTTAGAATGAAATAAAACAAATGAATCTAGAAATCAAAATTATTAGCTATTGTATTATTATATTATTAACTAAATTTATCAAAAGTATTAAATGTTTGAGCATTAAGTGTCAAAAGTATCAAGTATTAAAGGCATTAAGTATTAAATGTATTAAATATTAAAAGTATTAAGTATCAAAGTATTAAAAGTATTAGGTATTAAGTATCAAAGTATTAAAAGTATTAGGTATTAAGTATCAAAAGTAGTATGTTAGTAGTATGTAGTAGTATGTTAGGTTAGACAACCACACCACCTCAACCCTCACCCTGGACACCGGCGTCCAGGTGGTGGAGATGCCAAGATGGTTAGATGCCAAACAGCATTTTGTTGTCTCAGTACTTGTACTCTGTGCAATGTAATGTAATCTAATCTAATCTAATCTAATCTAATTAAGTATTAAAAGTATCAAATGTATTAAGTATTGGAAGTATTAAGGATTGATCTCTATGGAGAGTTCAAAATACATTGAAGTCTGTGGAGAGTACAAAGTACTTCATAATTCAAAAAGTACCAGAAGTATCTCTTCGAAAAGACTTACCACAGAAGAAAAATAATAATAAGTATGCAAGATTACAATAGTGGGATTTGCTGTAGAGAGCAATTCCACTAAATAGAAGAAATAAAGTTTCATTTGAAGAGACAGAGAGAGAGGCAGAGGGTGGAGAGGAAGCATGTGATTATAGGAAGTGCAGACAGACTAAAATAAGCTTTTATACAGCAAATGTCTTTACCAACAACGGCCCGATCCAAGTTGATCTCATGGAAAGCATTTCAGATACAATGTTGAACAGTTTTCATAAAATCCAGACAGCATCGCAGTGAAGTTCAAGTTGAGGATCAGATCTGGAGAGAAAGAGGAACATGTCCACTAGACCTAGAAAAAAGAACTACAGTAATCCTATGATACATTTTAGATGGATACTATCAAAATACCACAGAAACACTCCAAGTCCCTATAGGAATATTATAGTTATAAAATAAGAAATAGAAGTTACCATACAATAGGATACAGTCACTGTAATCTCACCACGTTGCAGTATTTTCTCGCGGAACTCATAATATAATATCTAGTTTTAGAATGTGTTCACATTGTTCGCTAACTGTCACCGCCATCCGTGTATTTGAGAATAAATAACATACAAAAGTTATAAAATGAATATTTTATTGAAATATCTGCGGCTACGTAAATTATATAATCGAACTATATAGTCGAACTTTAGATTCAGGAAAGGCCCAGTCATGTCATGTCGTATCTACTTCTACCGACAAACAAGGTCACAATAGTCCGATTCCCGAGTAAGGCTTGGCGTGCAGCGGGGAATGTTACCCGTCGACCAGCACTTCAACTGTCTGACTGCTTTTAGACAACAGATGTACGTGAATTACATGAACATATAACAAGCTAATAATAAATCCAGTAATGTTACTTACTCACCAGGTTGAGACGTTACTGCGTGACATCAGAGCCTGAGTAGGCGGCTTCCAGCTACGTTCCACCTTGGAACAAATAAAAGTAGCTTGTTGTAAACATCATATTTGGTTGTAACAGCTCTTACATCTACTGTAATTTTGATACATTTCGGTACTTGCTCTCCATTAATGAAGGATATTCTATTTGAGGATACTAACGGGATTCTAGTTCTCTGTAAAGTTTCGACGTCTGCCGTTTTATATTATACAATCATGAACACGAACAAACAGTTACAGTTTGACTTCACCAGTCATCACCGATACCAGATATGATTAACGTGTGTAAGATTATAATCTGCATTTAGACAGAACAAAGCCAACTTTTTCTCAGAGTTCACGGTAGTATATGATAGTATATGAAGCAAATTACCTGGTAAAGAGTTAAAACACTGAAGGGACGAATAATCCACCATGATGCAGAGACGGAAGCGGTTCAAGGTTCACGGTTATATTTTCAATCAGTCACAGACTCAGCTAATGTGTAACTAGTAAGTCACCTGGCAATGATGTGCACAGTAATATTGACTCTTCTACTTTCTACAAGGATACATTGATCTGTAATTAATTGTAATATAAGTGGAAGAGCAGACATGAACACCAGCCATTACATTACACTCAGTTAGGAGACACTTTTATCCAAAGTGATTTACAAAGGTGATAGTTGACGTGCCAATACAGTTATAGTTAGCAGCCATTTGTTGACTACGTTATTTACAAACCGACATTAACCTTGCTAAACTAACAACAACTATCTTTAAATTGGACCATTTCCAAAAACTGCATTAAGGCAACTTAGGAAGTGGCAGCAGAGTATCACTGTTTGAACTTTTGAAACTTCATGAGTTGAGTGGATTTGGCAAGGGACCTTTTTAGCCAAGCACTCACTTTTGCTTTCAGAATTACCAGTATTAGCTTTCAGCTATCTTATCTATCTATTTATGTCAGCAGATCTTTCTAAGCTAGGAGAAAATGAAAGTAACTATTCTCTCAACTCAACTATTTACCTCTTCTTTCAGGTCTCTTGTTTAAAGTGATGTGAAACCCATCACCCAATTATCTTTGCACTCAAATGTCATGATCACATCATATTGACGTGGCTTTAGGACAGGTCTACATAGTGATGTTAGTGCCATAACTGTATGTTACTGAGAAAACTACAAGTACAAGTACAAGGATTTTATGGAGGAAACACTGAATATTTGTACTTTTTGGAATGTTTTGGTCTGAAAATGGTCAAATTTAAAGATGTTGAATATCACCACAAAATAGCAGCAGCAATATAGGTAGCGTCATTCGAAAATATAGGTAGCAGCATTCTGAAATTATTTTTTCCCTGTCAAAACAGGAATAAAAATCTGATTCCAAAAGGTTTCTCCATGTTTAGAGAGGCTGCAGATCTCTGTCTTTACATCTAGCAAATATGGGTCTTGGATTCCCAAATTCCATTCACACGTGGCATCACAACCATCTCACCCTAAGAATTGGGACAACCCTTCAAGACCCTGATACGTCAACGATGACGTTTACATAAGCAGACGGGACGAGTTTGTTGTTGGAGATTACTATGGCAACAATGGTATTATCACAGTGATATTTGCCGTTCATCTGATGGAGATAGAAAAGCATGGACGCTCACGATTCGTTCACAATTTATACGTTTCACGCTACCAATCGATCAAACAAGTCATCAAATAAAAAAGACCACTGCTTCATTACCAGTCCACTTCATGACAGAATAGCGTTAGCGGTGCTCTGTAGTCTAGCAAGCCGTGCTCCTAACGTTACCCTGCCAGTCTGCACTGATATTAGAGGAGCCGTAACAAGTGCAGCAACTTCGCTGCTGGACTTTAGTTATATTTCGGGCGTCATATGCCAGCAAAGGGGGGAAATGCGACATGGAAATATGTCAAAATGCAGGACTGTCATGCACAAATCAGCCTAAAACAATGTTGTAACGTAACTAACTAACAAAGTAGAGACATCGGCATATTAGCGATTTTTTTGTTATGCTTGTTATAAAAAAACGGTCCATAATACATTGAAACGACATTAAACTAAGATAATACCACGGTTAGAATATTTTTTAAATCTTTAGTAACGAAGAAAATACTACATTTGTGGTTCACTTCGGATGGTAGTGTAGCGGTCCCCATGATCTTCCTGTTACTTCCAGAGATTCGCAGGGCATTCTGGGTAGCCCTTGGTTTGAAGTGTGCCTCTGAAAAATCTCCATTTCGAGGGGTATGTACCCCTCGTTCTTGGCCCTACCCCTCGGTCACTAGAGTATTGGGACAGCCCTACCCCTTTATGTGAACGCGCAAAACGGAGGGGTAGGGCCAAGGGGTGAATTGGGATTCGGCCTAAAGAACCCCATCTAAAAACAAGCAACATCCAGTCCTGTCCCTGACCAAGATAGCGACATACATCTGGAATTGGTCCCCGGGTGGCTGCCCTCTGCTCCCTGGCTGTCCCTGGAGGAAGGTCGGCGGGGATGGGAAAAAAAGCAGTACTCATTCAACTCGGACACTGGACCCTGCATGTGTGTGTGTTGTGTTCAGCAGCCACTTCCCCCCCTGCATGTGTTGTGTGTGTTGCTGCATGTTTGTGCAAGCACCTCGATGTTGCTTTTAAAGTAATCTTCTTCTTCTTCTTCTTCTGTTAGTTATGATACATGAAACTTGAAGATTTGTGTGGCAGACTGGGGGGTGTGGTCGGGCCGTTGGCTGGATGTGGGCGGTGGATTTGGGCTTGCAGGCGGGTTTGCCCTGCCTCCACACAGGCTGATCAGGGCTGAGTGGTTACGGGGGCAGCGGGCTTGTGTGTGAGGAAGCAGCAGTGAGGGGACCAGTGCGACCGAAGCCTGATTTGTATATTTCTGTTAATAAATGTTGGCGTGTCGCCCAGCGCAAAGACATTGTGTGCATCTCTGTCACCACCCCGGGGTGGCAGGTTGGCAACAATTTGTTCTTATTAGAAATCAAAGATATTTTGAGTGTGAAATGAGAGAGGGATTACAAGTTGAATCGACTATTAAATCAATCTATTTTCATGATGACCATTTGAAAAAGCTTTTATTTAATGCAGTTTTTCAAATATCAAAGCAGGGACATATACTGAATTAATATTTTGTCACACTATAATGGAAGAGAACATTGCCCCTGATTGTAACTGCATGTGTGTAGGAAAACACAGTTGCTATTACTCCAGTCATATGCTAGAAATAAAACTGGAAATGGAATACTTTTCCCAAAAATGTTCTCCCCAAAGCATTCCAGATAGATGACACAACTGACTACACCAACTTGTATCATAATGAAAGCAACCAACAAACATATTCCCCAAGGAATGTCTGTCTTTGGAAAGTCCCCCTCCGGGACTTTCCACCTCCGGAAGTATTTGCTTATGATTCATCTTCACCGACTAGCTGCTGCAGAGGATTTCCTCACCTCTGCCGAGTTAAGACCTACGTTTTCTGGGCTCTCTCTTCCACGTAGAGCTGCATCTGTTAAAAGAAAGGAAACCGAGGTGTGATCAGCAACACAAAATACAGGAATCCGTAGGATTTAATGAACCTTTCATGATCCCTGTAGGGAACGAGGATCGTTGCAGCAGCAAATAGTAACAGGATACATCAAAGAAAAACAGAATACAAATTAGAGCACAAGGAGGCACAACCGGAGCACAAAGTCTGTCACTGTCACTCAACATAGTGTATGCTAAAGTGATAGAATGGAGCCTACTATCACTCCACATAGTGTATGCTAAAGTGTTACCATGGACCCTACTGTCACTCCACATAGTGTATGCTCTTATCGACCCTTATCACTGAATATAGTGTATGCTAAGTGTTAGCATGGAGCCTACTATCACTCAACATAGTGTATTCTAAAACATGGAGCACAAAACCAATGATCTAGCAGGAACATGATTTGATGATGATTTTGGTGTTCTCATCACTTAACAGATAAAATTGGCAGATGGGCTTTCTATTAACATTATTGTGTTAGCCTGCTTACTTTTACTATGTCAGATGTCATGGTCTTCAGTGGTATGAGTCTAGGCTCCTGCATGTGGACTTCTTGCTCATCAGCCACTATCCATGGGAAATCCTGGAGAGGGAAATTTGATAATTCTGTGTTCACACTTTATCAGAGCTGAGTACAACGCTGCCATGTACATCTTAGAATATTAATCTGTAGACTTGCAATGCTTCAATACTTCACCTTTATGACTTGGACCTTCTCCATGTTGCGTGTAGCGGCCTCTCTGGTATGCACAAGTACTGTAAATGAACACCCTACAACAGGAATGGTGAGACAGAAGAAAATAAGTCTACGCGTAGTGTTGGTCCCCCCCTACTGAGTAACATTTTACTGCAATATCTGATCCTTCATACCAGCGTTGGAGAAAACACTTCATGTCACTGTCATGTCTGATATAATTCTTTAAGACTCTTGTTCTAATTTATAATGCTAATAATTTAGTCTAATTCATTGCATTGTCTGCTTATCCCAAGCCCCTGCATCCTTGCTGAGAATTTGTGCTCGCATGCATAGGCGCCGATTTATGTTTTTGCCAGTGGGTGCTCAAATTAAGTGAATACCACCAAGGTGAAGATTGTCACAAAATCACTTTTATTGGACTTGCTTTAGTAATTACCGTGGTGCAGGCTACCGTCATCTGTCGGACCTAGACACACACCGAAACTAAATGCAACACTGCTCTGCTACAAGTTCATCATTGGTGGTGGATCCTCACTTTGACTGTCTTTTACACTCAGTATCTCTATCGTTTTTTTTAATTACAAATTTGTACGTTTTTACCCGATCATCACCCGTGTTTCACACTTGCCGTGTCGCTAGCTAGTAGCTACGTGATGGAACAACGTTGGTTTAGCCGACTCTAACGTTACATTGGCATTTGGCTACATGACTAAGCCCCTTTACGTAACCTACACACGCACAGAGCTGTAACAAGTTTAATTGGTAGTGCGATTTGTAATTAAAATGTTCACCGATAATAATAAGTAATAATAAAATCAAAACATTTTTTTTAAAAAGATGCAGTTTTTTAATACATTTATTTATTTATTTTTTAATAATCGGCCTTCCCTGTGGGTGCTCAACCTTTTTGGTGGGTGCTCGAGCACCGGAGCACCCACGTGATCATAATGCCAATATACCACAGGTTTATCTCCATTTTCAATGAGGCTGTTGCATTTGAAGAGCATTTTAACATCTACTTGTGGCTGATTAGTTTGAAGGTGCAATAAATACACAAATACTGCTCCACAGTACAAACGCACTTGTACTGTGAATGAATGAATACTTGAATGAAGCCCCCCTGCTCTAAAGTTGACCTCAATTGGTCAAATGCCCGAGCCACAAAATTGACTTTGAAAGCAAATAGCAGAGCAATGGTACTATCAGTATTGCTGAGATTCGGACATATTATCTTATTCATTCATGTTCATAACATGAGGGATAACCTTTACTGAATTCAAGAAAAATTTTACCTTTTAAAATGCACAGCCAGACAGCTACTGGTATCAGATATCAGATTGATATCAACCTAAAATAGGTATCTGATCACGTTCCCTACACTTACATCCAATATCAAGAACTACAAGTAACATGTCAGAAATCAAAGCAAAGCAAACTGATTGTGTATTTACACAAGTCTTGACCTTTCAGTAAAAGCAAAGGATCAGTATGGTACTATATTACAGCCAATACTTAAAATGTTGTACTCAGACTGAGTACCAGTATTGAATTGGTAAACAGAGGGTGCTATGTGGTTGTAGCATAGTTTTTATCCAGTAATCAACTGTCACGTTACCTGGTGGGTTATTATTTAAAACAGCATCACACACACTGATCTTCAAGATGAATGCCCTCAGCAGCTGCTCTACATGTGACAGTACAAACACAGGTGGTTAGTGATCATGACTATCCATTTATGTCAAGCATGTTGTTTAAATTACAGTGGTATGTGAAAGATTCATGATTGAATATGTGAGTGTGTCAAAAGAGCAGAAACAACCTGATGGACAACAGTGGAGGCTGGGAGATCTCAAAGACAAATCTCTCCACTGGATGATGCTCTTTGTCCATGATGACCACCACCACTTTCTCAGCATCATTCTGAGGGAGATATGGACAAGTTTTAAACCAATGTTTCAAAGTACAGAGGCTCTTTTCTGAATCAAGCCGTAACTATGACCATACTCTCACCTTCTCAATGAGTGGCTTTATACAGTGAAGTGTATCTTGGATATACTGATTCAGCTCTGGGTGACATGACATCTGGAAAATAAACCCAACAAAGACAAAGAATGCCAGTATTAGATTACCAAAATAAGTATAACGCTGCTGAAGACCAGAAGAGTATAATGATTGGACATGTGCAGAGAGCTATGGCCCTGTACCTGCACAGGTACGTTGTATTTCTTTCTCTTCTGAAATATTCCAGAGGGGTAAACTTCACGGACATACAGGATGAGATGAATAGCAACCTCCAGGAACTCACACAGAATGTCAGCCACCACTAGAAAAGAGTAAGCAACATCGGTTGTCTCTCCATACAAGAGGGTCTGTGAAATGTATTAAGTTACAACGATTAAAACGGATTAAACTTCGTGCCGTTCATTAGTTAACTTACCTTTTCCAAAATTAAGATCTTGCCTCGTTAAAGTTGTCATATTTTACTCTTTCAAAGGCTAACAGCTAAAACAAAAAGGTAGTTTATAAGCTAGCTAACGTTAGCATTAATAGTAAATCCGGGTTTCATTTGTTTGAAATCCCTCAACCATATCTGTCTGACTCGACAGTGTCGACTCATTTGGAAAAAGGAAATAAAACGGCAGAATTACGAAGATAGCAAAATGTTGAACAGGCAGATTTAATAGATACTGATAATATTATATTTTTCCAAACTAAAACGTAATATTTGTATATCATGTCTTCGCTACGTCGCGCATCCCACTGACGTTACTACAGCTCCGTGCGCCGTCCATTAGTGATGACGTTAGAAACGTTTCCGTCTATGCGTTTCCGTCTCTGCAGACCGGAGACTTGAAAGGGAGTAGGGAGTTGGCGGGTAATTTGACCACTCAGAGGCTTGGCCAAGCCGAAGCCATAGGGGTACAAATAAGGAATGAGATTTGGCCTTACTCTCACAGCAGCCTGGTGAGTAATAACATTACTGGATTTATTATTAGCTTGTTATATGTTCATGTAATTCACGTACATCTGTTGTCTAAAAGCAGTCAGCAGACAGTTGAAGTGCTAGTCGACGGGTAACATTCCCCGCTGCACGCCAAGCCTTACTCTGAATCTGACTATTGTGACCTTGTTTGTCGGTAGAAGTAGATACGACATGACATGACTGGGCCTTTCCTGAATCTAAAGTTGGACTATATAGTTCCATTATATAATTTGCGTAGCCGCAGATATTTCAATAAAATATTAATTTTATAACTTTTGTGTGTTATTCTATTCTCAAATACACGGATGGCGGTGACAGTTAGCGAACAATGTGAACACATTCTAAAACTTGATAATATTATTAGATTAAAGTGTTGCTTTGTGGATTATATGTATGACGAATTGAAGTGAGGAAGTTTTGAGTCATGTGGTGAGGCAGCTGCGTTTGTCCTCAAGATAGATAACATGAACCTAACAGGTCTTTGAAATTAGTTCCGCGAGAAAATACTGCAACGTGGTGAGATTACAGTGACTGTATCCTATTGTACGGTAACTTCTATTTCTTGTTTTATAACTATAATATTCCTACAGGGACTTAGAGTGTTTCTGTGGTATTTTAATAGTATACATCTAAAATGTATCATAGGATTACTGTAGTTCTTTTTTCTAGGTCTACTAGAAAGTGAAAGAGACATAGTAGAATAACTATGCGGACATGTTCCTCTTTCTATCCAGATCTGATCGTCGTGATTTGGATGTGAAATGTCGCCTAAACTTGAACCTCACTGCGATGCTGTCTGGATTTTATGAAAACTGTTCAACATTGTATCTGAAATGCTTTCCATGAGAACAACTTGGATCGGGCCATTGTTGGTAAAGACATTTGCTGTATAAAAGCTTATTTTAGTCTGTCTGCACTTCCTATAATCACATGCTTCCTCTCCACCCTCTGCCTCTCTCTGTCTCTCTTCAGATGAAACTTTATTTCTTCTATTTAGTGGAATTGCTCTCTACAGCAAATCCCACTATTGTAATCTTGCATACTTTCGAAGTATCTTTTCGAAGAGATACTTCTGGTACTTTTTGAATTATGAAGGACTTTGTACTTTCCACAGACTTCAATGTATTTTGAACTCTCCATAGAGATCAATACTTAATACTTCCAATACTTTGATACTTTTAATACTTAATTAGATTAGATTACATTCAACTTTATTGTCATTGCACAGAGTACAAGTACTGAGACAACAAAACGCAGTTTGGCATCTAACCAGAAGTGCAAATAGTAAAGTGCAGAGTATGTGCAAATGTATAGTGGTAAGATAAATATTAAACAAACAGTAAGGGATGGATATGAATATGCTAAGATATATACAGTATGGACAATACTGAAAGTATGAACAGTGTGAAATGAATACTCTAGATATGTGCAGTATAAATAATAATGATAGTATAAACAGGGTACAAAATATATGGTGCAAGGTATAAGTAGTGCAAAAATATAGATATAAAAAATAATAAAATAATTGTTCATTGTTCAGTCACTGAAGGGAGGTGTGGGGGGACTGGGAGGTCTGTCCAGGGGGAGGGGGGGCTGCTATCACTGTGGTGCAGAGTTCAGCAAGGTGACAGACTAGGGGAAGAAGCTGTTCCTGAGCCTGCTGGTCCTGGAACGAAGAGACCTGCAGCACCTCCCAGAGGGGAGGTGGGTAAACAGTCTGTAGCTGGGGTGAGTCCTTGACGATGCTGCGCGCCCTTCACAGACACCGCTTGTGCTTGTGAGGTACCGGTGATGCGTTGGGTGGTTTTCACCAATGGTGGTGGAACGATGTACAGGTGTGCAGTCATAGGTGAAGAGGGAGTAGAGGAGAGGACTCAGCACACAGCCCTGTGGGACGCCGGTGTTCAGGGTGAGGGTTGAGGTGGTGTGGTTGTCTAAAAGTCCAGTATCCAGTTACAGAGGGAGGTGTTGATGCCAGGTCACAGAGTTTGGTGATCAGTTTGGAGGGGATGATGGTGTTTTAATGATGAGCTGAAGTTGATTTATGTTTAATACTTAACTCATTGATACTTTTGATACTTCATACTTTTGATGCTTAATACCTAATACTTTGATATTAATATTTTCGATTTAATACTTTAATGCCTTTAATCATGATACTTTTGATACTCATAGTTTAAATACTTAATACTTTTGATACTTTTAATATCTTTGATACTTAACGTAATTGCTAAAGTACACCCAGCACAAGCTTGTACAGCTGCAATGATTTTCAGCTTTGCTTCAGTTTGATTTTATCTTCATTCATTTGTATTTTCACTTAAAGCCTTGGATTTTCCCTTTTCTTAAAATTTTAAAATTTTTTTCCTTTTTTTTAAAAAAAAAAGGGGGGGGGTTTTTTTTGGGGGAAAAAAAGGGGGGGGGGAAAAAAAATTTTTTAAAAAATATTTGGGGAAAAATAAATTTTTTTTTTTTTTTAAACAAAAGGGGGGAGGGGGGGGGGGGGGGGGGGCCCCCTTTTTGGGGGGGTTGGGAAAAAAAAAAAGGGGAAAAAAAGGGGAAAAAAAAACCTGGAACAAAACCCCCCTTAAAAAAAAAAAAAAAAAATTTGGTTTTTTAAAACCCCGGGAAAAAAAAGGGGGGGTTTTTAAAGGGTTTTTGGGGGCGGGGGGGGGTTTTTTAAATTTTTAAAAGGGGTTTTCGTATAAGGGGGGGGGAAAAAAAAACCCCCACCCCCCCCCCCCCCCCGGGGGGGGGGGGTTTTTTTTTAAAAAAACCCCCCAAAAAGGGGAAATTTGAGGGGGTTTTTTTTTTTTGGGGGGGGGGGTTTTTTTTTTTTTTGGGGGTTTTTTTTAAAAAATTTTAAAAAAATTTTTTTTTAAAAAAAGAAAAAAAAAAGGGGGAAAAAACAAAAAAAAAAAAAAAAAAAAATTTTTTTAAAAAAAAACCCCTTTTTTTTTTTCCCCCAAAAAATTTTTTTTTTCCCCCCCCCCCCAAAAAAAAACCAAAAAAATTTTTTTAAAATTTTTTTTTTTAAAAATTTTTTTACCCCCTTTTTTTTTAAAACCCCCCCTTTTTTTTTTCCCCCCAAAAATTTTTGGGGGGTTTTTTTTAAGGGGTTTTTTTTGGGGTTTTGGGTTTAAAAAAAAATTTTAAAAAACCCCCGGAAAAAAAAAATTAAAAAAAACCCCAAAAAAAAAACCCCCCCTTTTAAAAAAAAAAAGGGGGGGGTTTAAAAAAAAAAACCGGGGGTTTTTTTTTAAAAAAAAAGGGGGGGGGCCTTTAAACCCCCAAAAAAAAAGGGGGGAAAAAAGGGGAAAAGGGGGGGGGGAAAAAAAAAACCCCCCCCCGGGGGCCCCCGGGGGAAAAACCCCCCCAAAAAAAAAAAAAAAAAAGGGCGGAAAATTTTTTTTTTTTGGGGGGGAAAATTTTAAAAAAACCCCCCAAAAAAAAAAATTTTGGTTTTTTTTTAAAAATTTTAAATTTAAAAAGGGAAAAAAAAAAAATTTCCGGGGTTTAAAAAAAAACCCCCAAACAAAAAAAAACCCCCCTTTTTTTTTTTTTTTCCTTTTTTAAAAAAAAAATTTTTTTTTTTTAAAAAAAATTTGGGGGGGGAAAAAAAAAAAAAAAAATTTTTTCCCACAAAACCATAGGGGGGGGAAAAAATTTAATTTAAAAAGGGTTTTTGGGTTTTAAAAAACCCCCAAATTTTTTTTTGGCCCCCCCTTTTTTAAAAAACCCCCCAAAAAAAAAAATTTTTTTTTTTTTCCCCCCCCCCCAAAACCCCCAAATTTTCTTCATTTTTTAAAAAAAAAAATTTAATTTAAAAATTTTTTTTGGGAAATTGGTTTTTTTTTTGGGGGCCCGGGGGGGGGCCCCCCCAAAATTTTTTAAAATTTTTTTCCCCTTTTTTTTTTTTTTTTTGGGGTTGGGCCCCCTTTTAAAAAAAATTTGGGTAAAAATTTTAAAAGGGGAAAAAAAAAGGGGGGGAAATTTAGAAGGGGGAAAATTTTTTTTTGGGGGGTTTCCAAAAAAACCGGGGGTTTTAAAAGGGGTTTAATTTAAAAAAAAACCCCCCGAAAATTTTTTTAAAAAAAAAAAAAAAAAAAATTTTTTTTAAAACCCCATTTTTTTTTAAAAAATTTTTTTCCCCAAACCTTTTTTTTTTTAAAAAAAACCGGGGCCCTTTTTTTTTCCCCCCCCCAAAAAAATTAAATTTTTTTAAAAAAAAAAAAAAAAAAATTTAAATAAAAAAAAAAAAAAGAAAAAAAAAAAAAAAGGGTTAAAAAAAAATTTAAAAATTTTTTCCCCTTTTTTAAAAACCCCCAAAAAAAAACCCCAAAAAAAAAGGAAAAAAAATTTTTTAAAAATTTTTTTTTTTTAAAAAAAAAAAAAATTTTTTTTTTTTAAAAAAAAAATTTTGGGGGGTTTTAAAAATTTTTTAAAAAAAAATTTTAACCCCCCCCCTTTTAAACCTCCCCCCCCCCGGGGGGGAAAAAGATTTTTGGGTTAACAAAATTTAAAAATTTTTAAAAATTTGGGTTTTTTTGGGAATTTTTTTTTTTTAAAAAAAAAAACCCAAAAACCCCTTTTGGGGGGGGGAAAACCTTTTTAAAATTTTTTCCCCCCAAAACCAAAAAAAAGGGGGGCCCAAAACCTTGGGTTTTTTTAAAAGCAGAAAATTCATGGCATCTATGTATGTTAGTAAAAGTAAAATTTTTTTCCTTCTCCCCGGGGGAATTTAAACCCCCCAAAAAAGAAAATCTTTCAAAATGATTCAGAATGTGGAGAGAAAAAGTTAAGAATCGTCATTTTTCTTTGTCACCGGGGGTATTGCTTCTTTCTTTGATTGGAGCGGCCCCTTTTGTATTTTATTGGCTAGGAAAAGAGGAGAGGGGAAAAAAAATCACAAGTTAAAGCTGGGATCATGGTTTTGATAGGTGATAGTACTTGCTGCCAAAAATTTACCCTTGCTATTGACTAAGATAACATTTGTCATTGGTACCGTTCTATAGGAGAAAGAAGAGCAAAGGTTCCACAACAGGTATGTTTATCAGTCTTCTATTTAATACAGTTAAATAACATATCATACCTGGGTGATAAAGATTGGTTCATGGAAGTTATTTAATGATGTTACTTAACATTCCACTTTCAAGGAAACAGTGTCTCTAGCAGAAACATCACAACCATGTATCTGAACAGCAACAGGTAAGGACTGTCTAACTGAGCTACACTCAGTGATGTTTTTAGAACTGCCAGATGTTTAAATGTATCTAAAATAAATATAATTCTATTCTCAGATTGAAAGCAGTGTTTTCTTCAGAACCGAAAAGAGGAGGAAGGAGGTGGAGCAGGAGGAGAGCCTGAGGGCCCTCCAGGAGCACCCAGATGAAAAGTTCATCTGTGGTGCTGCTGTCCTGCCCGACTGGCCATGGATCTGATGATCAATGGCCGAACTGTAGCGGAGTACCAGCAGCTCTACCAGTCTGTGGTGGACCCCATGCTGCGGTACTCCACTGGCCGGCCTCGTCCCTACAGCCTGCAGCTTGGACGGCAGATCAAGCAGCACCTATGGGAGGCTCTCCTGCCCAGTGGTCACCAGCACTCCGCTAGCTGACGGACTCCAGGACATCAGGGAGTCTGCTAGTGAGGGAGTCTGCTAGTGAGGGAGTCTGTTAGTGAGGGAGTCTGTTAGTGAGGGAGTCTGCTAGTGAGGGAGTCTGTCTCAGCAGCCTCCCCGCAAGAGAGCCAGGCGCTGAACACTATACTGCCTCCATGATCTTCCCCAGGGCTCAGTAGGGTTGGCCCTATAAAATATATTTTATGGTTTTTTTTAGGTTCTCACTAACTTCTAGTTGTCCCACATGGAAACACGAGCGACGAGAGTTAATGTTTCTGAACATGTTCAGGTGAAGTACATTTAGATGAAATGTACTCATTTTTGTATTGTTTTTAAATGCCTATTTCTCATTTGTAGGGTAGCTAT
Source organism: Hoplostethus mediterraneus (assembly GCA_034670385.1). NCBI lineage: Eukaryota > Metazoa > Chordata > Actinopteri > Trachichthyiformes > Trachichthyidae > Hoplostethus > Hoplostethus mediterraneus. The sequence goes on from JAXDDW010000180.1 coordinate 69,111, forward strand.
ATGATGGGGTTGGGAGAAATTATACAGCACAGAATCGCAATATTTTAGGTGAACAAAATGTATTTTTTTTCTGTCTTGTCTCTGTTCGTCTCTTAGCTAGGTTATTAAGATCAAAGTCACTAGTTTTGACCTCTCCCTTCCTTTGTCAATGTCAGTATCTTGAATATATTTTTCATCGGGGTGCTCATGGAGGGCCCTCTGTCTCTCCTCCTGCTCCACCTCCCTCCTCTCTCATTTCCTGAGCTTTATAGAGGGGTGGATGGAGGGGACAAAGGTCAGAGGTCAAAACTAGTACAGTCAGAGGCCAGCTAAGGTCTGGACTAGCTAGGTGGACGTGACTCTCCTTGGTCCCGTCCAGGACCTCCCAGGATGTTTCCAGAAGACAGGAGGGCAGGGCCTCACTCTCCTGACAGGAAGACCAGGGACCAATCAGATTTTTTTTAAAATTTCATTTCATTTCATACATTTCAATAGCAGAACCCCTATCTTTTAATGTGGTTGTTAATGAGAGCTCTCAATTAGTTTATTTTGAGAGTGATTGGTATTAGTGACTGTGATTGCTTTGTAGTAAGTATCAGCCCTTCAGCCCTACAGGATATATACCCCGGCTCTTCAACCACTCGTCGCCAGATTATTCCGGTAACTACCGTGGTAGCTGCGCTCTCGGCCGCGCTTGTCTTAGTACTTAATTCTCATATCTCCCAGGATCCCCTGAACGTCTCTTTCTCCGTGTCTCCTCGCCGCAACCCGCCAGCGTGCCTGCTTCGCTCTCACCTGCCTGCCCCAGCTCCAACCAGCCCAGCCTCTTCACCCTCCACCATCCCTTCACCCGCTCCTTCATTAAATCCTCTTTTCCTACTCCCTTTGTCGTGGTGTGCATTTTGGGTCCAGTAGCAACCATAACCCTGACATGTGACAATGCATTTTTGTGTTACTTGTATTACTCCAAACAATACATTTGTATTGTTCAAGCATGTTACATCACCCTTAGCTAATGATTTGCCTGCATTTGGTGTGTTGGTGGGTGATCATTTCAAGCCCTGCATGCAACTATTAATATTTTGCAGCCTCTGGGTTGTAGCCCATGCTGTCATAGTGTCTTTCAAACTGTTTGTGTCTAGCTTTCTAGTCACTTTCTACCAGTAACCAAAAAGAATCCTCCTCAGTGTTCACCCTTTCCTTCCCAGCACAAAATGAATACATTTGATGAATTAAATATCATTTAATAAGCACAATTTTCAAAAGAATTCCAGATTTTAAAGAATACAAATGAAATAGAATAAAGTCTGAAATATATTAATGCATAAAAAATAAATCTTATACATTTCTAGGCCCTCACTAGAGGACCATGGTGGTTCCCCACTGTTTTATATAGTACCATAGTTGTACCATAGTTTAAGCCTTTTTGGTGCCATCAAGAACCCATTAGAAAGGTTCTCGATTACCGCTATCCTGGCCAGACGTTTAGAAATTATTTTACCAGATATAATAAATTTAGACCAGACAGGTTTTATAAGACAGAGACAGACACAAGACAATATTAGACGTTCGCTGCATGTAATGCAACATGTGATAGAAAACCGAGTAGAAGCAATATTACTGGGGATAGATGTAGAGAAAGCATTTGATTCTGTTAGGTGGGACTTTCTTTATAGGGTGTTAAAACAATTTAATTTTCACGAGACGTTCATCAAGACCATACAGGCTTTATATAATAAGCCAACAGCTAGGATCAAGATAAATGGAAGCCTATCGAAGTCGGTCACACTAGAACGCGGCTGCAGGCAGGGCTGTTCGACGAGTCCTCTGCTCTTTGCAATTTTTCTGGAGCCTATTAGCCAGTGGATAAAACAAAATGAAAATAATACGGGAATAGATATGGAGGGGGGAGTACAGAAAATATCGTTATTTGCGGATGACATACTGATATACCTGTCCAGACCAAATGAATCCCTTCCTGCACTTATGTCAACCCTTACAGACTTCGGTTTATTGTCTGGCTATAAGATAAATATACAAAAAACACAGGTTATTACTTTTAATTATAGTCCAAGCCAAACCATTAGAGAAAGATATGGGATTAATTGGGAACTGAAATCAATGAAGTATTTGGGAGTGAATCTACCACAAGATTTAAAGCAACTCAAATCCATCAATTACGATCCGTTACTATCTAGGATAAAAACGGATATTGGAAGATGGAATCTAATTCCCTTCATGAGCCTTGCTGCTAGAGTTGAGGTGATAAAAATGAATATACTTCCAAGATTACTGTACCTGTTTCAGACTCTGCCAGTGGAGGTGACAGAGAAAGACTTTATAGAGTGGGATAAAATGATTTCCAGATATATCTGGCAAGGAAAGAGGCCGAGGATCAGGTACAGAACGTTACAGTTACCTAAAGTTAGGGGGGGATTAGCTCTCCCTTGTTTGAAGAGCTACTATCAAGCAGCACAAATAAAAACACTGCTGAGTCTGTGCAATCCCTCTTATTCTGCAAGATGGAAAGACATCGAAGTTGAAACAACAGACGGGGTTCCTATACAGGCTATAATAGGTGATAAAAAACTTAGAAGACACCTTAGAGAGGAGACAAATCCATGGTTGGGAATATCACTTACAATCTGGTTTGGAATAATCACAAAGAAAAATCTGACCGCACACAGCAAATTGGTGAGATGGATTGCATATGATTCGGAATTTGTACCTAATAGAACGGACAAGAGGTTTAAAAAGTGGGAAAGGGGGCCTAAGGTACACTGGGAGCTCTTGAAGAATAAGGAAATCAAGAGCTTTCAAGAAGTAAAGGATCAATATGGGTTAACAAATCAGGACTTTTACAGATACTTGCAGCTGAGACATTATCTAGGACAAATAGTTACAACGGAGAACTTAGAAGGGATCGAAACTAGTATTATCAAAATGTTTACATCGTCATATGAATCATGCTCAAATAGGAAATTAATTTCAAAATTGTATGGGGGAGTGGAAGATCTAAAAGGGAATGATACAGTATATATAAAAGAGAAATGGGAAAAAGGGGCAAACATTGGGTTAACGGTGAAAGAATGGGAAGAGATAAATGAACAACAGTGGAAAACAACTTGCTCATTGTCTTGGAGAGAATACGGTTGGAAAAACATCTCAAGGTACTTTATAACTCCGGCACAGAAAAAATATCAAGACACAAAGTGTTGGAGGGAATGCGGAGAGGAAAAAGCAGGTCATTTCCATGTATTTTGGGGCTGCCCCCTTATCAGTAATTACTGGCGGGAATTAAGGGATTGCATGGATCAAGTATTGGGGGTAAAACTTCCATTTACTTTTGAGGTACTATATTTGGGGAAACTAAATGAAGGAGCAAGAGTTGGAGACAAACGTTTGTTGAGGATAATGCTAGTTGCAGGAAAAAAGGCGATTACCAGAAAATGGTTGAAGACAGATACAGCTACGGTGGAGGATTGGGTCGATGTAATACATGATATATATGTGATGGAGAAGTTGACATATTCATGTAGACTGCAGCTGGACAAATTTAATGGAATTTGGTTCAATTGGATTGAATACATAAAGCCATTTAGGTTAGACTTTATCTAGAAGAGCGAATGAAAGGATGGAGCCCCTTGGTTCATTGCTACAGACTTTTATGTTTTTGTTTATTATTTTTTATTTTCTAATACTCTTATATGTTCGTTAACTGACCTGAAAGATTGAAAGTGTATTGAAAGGAGAAGGTAGAAATGTATAGAGGAAAATGTAAAGATGTGCGCAGGTACAAGTCACCAATGATAAACTTGGATTTTTATTTATTTAATTATCTACCTTTTCTTTTTCCCTGAGAGCTTTCTTTTTCTTGCTTACCTAGGGGTTTTTGAGTTGAATGTGAGCAGTGTTTTGTACTCCTTTTCCCCGAATGGAGAAATATCTTGGTGGGATGGATACCTAAAATCTTGTAAAAAACAAAGGGAGAGGGTGGGTGAAATTCACTGTTTGTCTGTATCTCATAGACTTTGCCAGATTGAATGTCATATGAATAATGTCTCTCGGGAGTAAAACTTGTACCACGCATAGAAGGACATGGATAAATAATGTAAGATTGTAATATCTTGATGGTCAATAAAAAGATAATAAAAAAATAAAAAAAGAAAGGTTCTCGATAGCACCATGCTCAAAAGGTTAAACGTAGGTGGAACACAAATCTGCTGCAGGTCAAATTGGACAGAAATCTACAAATAAATATAAATGTCAGGCGGTCTACAAAGAAATGTTTTGTGTTCCACAAATGAAAACACATTTCACATCCCACCGGAGATATGAAAGCATGGGAAGAGAGAGGGATAGGCCAGGCTACTCTAGGGAGGGCTGCCATTCAGATATAGGCCTGGATCAGACTCCACATTACATGAAGATACTCTGCAGCAAAGGGCTCACAAATCCCTGCTTCAGTGGCTTCAACACTGTACGTGGCACGGACCAGTGATTCCAATAGTGTTGCTGTATGTGTGTTGGTGTGTTATTGTGTGTGTGAGTATGTACTGTACATATATGAGAGACTTCTCTGGTAATATTTTAATATTAATTTCTTTTTTTTCTATATCTGATTTTTAATAAAAGACCAATATCTACAAATGTGTCATTATAATGAATGCATTACTGCTGCCACTTACTGTGCGGCCCCAAAGTCCAGCTCAAAGTTGTGTTTGCGGTTGGTGGGCGAGTTGTAGTCAAACTCAGTGGGGAAGACGGAGTGGGTCACAGCGCAGAAAGCCATCCCATCACTCCAACTGAACCAGAAGTTCTGCATGTGAATAGTCTCTATTTTTGCTGGCTTTAGCCCGGGACGTGGCCCTGTGGGCCCCAGTCTCGGCCCTGGCTCTGGCTCTATTGCCCCCAGTATTGGGACTGACCCTGGTCCTCTTGGCTTCGGTCCTGGTTGTGTCTCTGCCATTGTGAGAAGCAGCTGTTAAGCTCTTTCTTTCATTTAACAACCAATCAAAACGTAAATCGAAAGTGCAGTTGATGTTAAAATTATAGAGCTGTCATTTTGAATACATTCTGTATGAATTGGATATAAGAATTTTTGACAAAAAATGTACAACTTTCAAATTCTCAAAATCTGAACTAACTGAAAGAGAACTGTAGGTGAAGGTTGTTTTAACCTCTTGAATCTTAATAGTCAACAAAGATAGATGATACAATACAACACCTACCTGTTGCAGCTCTCCTGGACTGCAACCTCAATCCTCTTCCTTTTCATCCTTGACCTGACCTGGGTCTGGATCTGTCAGAATCTGCTTCTGACAGATGTCTTAAAACAGGACTGGAAGACAATGAATGAGTGAATCAGCCAACTTCATCCACCCACATAAGCACACAGCATCTTAGGACAGGCTTACTGGGAGCTGTGGTGGAAGATGTCCACTAGGTGGCTCATGCTGATAAATGAACACTCCATAACCTGACTGGGTGTTGTTCCTGCGCTGGCGTCCAGCTGCAACATCTGCTTCAGCACATCTACACACTTCCACATGAGTAGGTCTTGGCATCATGATGATTGGACTGTGCATGATTGTTTAAACTAACCTTCAAATCAGATAGGAGGGAAAGACACATGTATACATTAGAGATATCATACTGACTTAATCATATTAACATAGTGACATGTCTATGTAACATGGAGTTTGTACCTGCTCTGTCAACAGTCTAGTCTAGTCTCAGGATTGTCCTAGAAAGACCCCATGACTGAAGCAGATTTACAACATCCCATTTCATGTGTATTAATGTATCTGAGGAACTGAATTCAGGAGCTCATTCTGCATACACCTCGGTGTGTGTGGTTTCAGCTCTGCTCGCAAGCATTAAAGGCCTAAGAGACGTAAGTCTCTGACGAATATTGTGTTATAGCTTTACTGAGCTGATCTCACCAACTAGACAAAGTGCAATTGACTTGCAATTGAATTGTCACGACACACGACAGTCAGCCAAAGCAGTTTGTAGCCTAACAACTCTGAGCACCCATTCAAACTCCTGGTCCCGGACCACCCGAACCATCGTGGATCATCAAACAGTGAGTAACTAGCAATTAACCAAAATACAGCGCGTTGATCATGTCATAGCGTCTGTGGGCGGCTGTTCACATCGTGTAGAAGCCGTAATAGTATCTGTGTAGTGTTTTCTACTTGTCATTAAGGTAAGGGCCAAGATTCACAAAAGCCTTCAGCATCTGCAGAGCCAGTAGCACAACATAATAGGATCAGTAGTAGAAAATGGATCTGTAGGAGCATCCCATGCATTTTCCTGCACCAGAAGACAGTAGAGATCAAACAGTGTTGTCACAGGGGTAACTGCCTTTTGGTGTACACTCCTCCCCACACAGCCACCTCCTCCATGTCAGTTGGCTTTAGCTTGTCCTCAGCACCATACATCTCAGGAAGTGTGTACATCAAAATAGGACATCCTTCAATCACACTCACACAATCAAACTATGGTGATCGTCATCGTTTTGGCATGCTTCAAGTGTCTTAGGTATTATGGATGTGCAATGTAATGAGTAGACAGGCAGAACTGGATCAGACCAAGAAATCACTTCATAAATGTCCGTCATGTTGGAGGCTTTGGGAAAGGTTTATCCAAAATTGGGAGCTTTGTTTTCTCAAAATCCCCCACCATGATTCAATGTGTTGATTTGCAGTGCGTCCATACATGATCATCATTAAGAGACTGATTTCATGGTCGTTTCAACATGTGATCCCTCTCTCCTTTCACTCAAAATATCTTTGATTTCTAATGAGAACAAACATATCAAGTTTAATGTATCATTAATAATGGACTCCATGACTAGTTATGTAAGTACCATGATCTCTCACTATGCAGCAAACTACTACTGGCCTTACTTTCCATTCTCATCCTGAATCATACCAGGCTCTGTATGTTCCTTTTACATGCAAAATGCAGCAAACAACACCAATAAATCAGACCCAATATGAAATGATTTCCATCAGTACTAAAACAGCAGGTTGCTGTGAGGTAGAGCCAAATAACCAAGACCATCTCAAGGTATTAAGCTCTAAAAATGATGAATTATGCTTGAATTCAAATGGTGGTGCACAGTGCCAGGAGCTTTCCATTACCTCCTGTGGCAAGTGTCAATACATCACATTCCTGGTGCATTTTATGGATGAATCGATAGAAAAAGGTGAGTTTGATTCTCAAAACGTCAAAGGTTTATATGGAAGAGTCACAATGAAAAATACAGACTGACAATAATCCAGGAAAGTGGTTAAATGAGTTTTACAGTATTTATACACATATAATAAAATTGGATCGATACAGAGAAGATTAGCATGGCCCCTGCAAAAGGATGACACGCAAATCCGTGAAGCGTTCCATATTTACGGACATGGTGGTGCAGTGCTTCTACTGCTGCCTCACAGCAAGAAGGTCCTGGTTTCCATTCCTGCCTGGGGCGCTGTTGACTCTGGGGTGCCCAGGTGGGTTATCTCCTGGGCCTTTCTGTGTGGAGTTTGCATGTTCTCCCCGTGCTCACATGGGTCTCCTCCTATACAGAACCCCATCTAAAAACATGCAACATCCTGTCCTGTCCCTGACCAAGATGAGGACCTACACCTGGAATTGGTCCCCGGGTGCGGAAAGACAAAAGAGGGCTACCCGCTGCTCCCTGGTTGTCCTTGGAGGAAGGTCGGCGGGGATGGGATAAAAGCAGTATATCATTCAACTCGGACACTCTACCGTGCGTGTGTGTGTGTTGTGTTCAGTGGCCACTTCCCCCTCTGCATGTGTTGTGTGTGTTGATGTTGCAATTAAAGTAATCTTAACAGACGATAGTTACCATGTAATCAGTTACTGCACATCCCAGATTCTCTGTTCATTTGTTTCCCTGGCAGAGATCTGCATACCATACCTTGTCTGTACATCTCTCCTGAGCTCAGCTTGTTTGATTTAATAAATATACTCAAGTAATTCATGACTTGAAGACTCTTTGTCAATATTTGAATTTATTCAACAGAGACTGAACGTGTGTGAGTGTGTGAGTGTGTGTGTCTGTGTGTGTGAGAGAGAGAGAGTCATCAATAGATAGATAAGATAGCTGAAAGCTAATACTGGTAATACTGAAAGCAAAAGTAAGTGCTTGGCTAAAGAGCCAAATCCACTCAACTTTCAAAAATCCAAACTGTGATACCCTGCTGCCACTTGCAAAGTTGCCTTAAAGGGGAATTCTGGAATTTTTAAATCTGGGCTCTATTTGTACAAATTCGTCACTTATACCGCAAAATAGGTACAAAAACTAATCGGCAGGGGCTAGTGCGCTGATCAAAGTACGTCCACTAAGGCCCTATCCCAAAGCTTATTTGTACCCCTACGGCTTTGGCTTGGCCCATTTTTGGTTCACTTCGGATGGTAGTGTAGTGGTCCCCATGATCTTCCTGTTACTTCCAGAGATTCGCAGGGCATTCTGGGTAGCCCTTGGTTTGAAGCGTGCCTCTGAAAAATCTCCGTTTGAAGGGCTACAAACCCCTTCGGCTTGGCCCTACCCCTTGGAAAATAGAGTATTGGGACAGCCCTACCCCTTCACGTGAACGCGCAAAACGGAGGGGTAGGGCCAAGGGGTGTATTGGGATTCACTCTAAGTATTGGGACAGCACTTCGGCCAAATCCCAATCCTTATTTGTACCTCTATGGCTTCGGCTTGGCCCTACCCCTTGGCCCTCGGTAGCGAGGGCCAAGGGGTAGGGCCAGAAAATATCTCCCTAAGTATTGGGATCGCACTTCGACGCTGATACGTCATCGATAAGCAGACGGGACGAGTTTGTTGTCGGAGATTACTATGGCAACAATGGTATTATCACAGTGACATTTGCCGTTCATCTGATGGAGATAGAAAAGCATGGACGCTCGCGATTCGTTCACAACTTATACGTTTCACGCTACCAATCGATCAAACAAGTCATCAAATAAAAAAGACCACTGCTTCATTACCAGTCCACTTCATGACAGAATAGCGTTAGCGGTGCTCTGTAGTCTAGCAAGCCGCTCCTAACGTTACCCTGCCAGTCTGCACTGATATTAGAGGAGCCGTAACAAGTGCAGCAACTTCGCTGATGGACTTTAGTTATATTTCATCATATACCATCAAAGGGGGAAATGCGACATGTAAATATGTCAAAATGCGGGACTGTCATGCACAAATCAACCTAAAACAATGTTGTAACGTAACTAACTAACGAAGTAGAGACATCGGCATATTAGCGATTTTTTTGTTATGCTTTTTATAAAGAAACGGTCCATAATACATTGAAACGACATTAAACTAAGATAATACTACGGTTGGAATATTTTTAAAATCTTTATTAACGAAGAAAATACTACATTTGTGGTTCACTTCGGATGGTAGCGTAGCGGTCCCCATGATCTTCCTGTTACTTCCAGAGATTCGCAGGGCATTCTGGGTAGCCCTTGGTTTGAAGTGTGCCTCTGAAAAATCTCCGTTTGAAGGGCTACAAACTCCTTCGGCTTGGCCCTACCCCTTGGAAAATAGAGTATTGGGACAGCCCTACCCCTTCACGTGAACGCGCAAAACGGAGGGGTAGGGCCAAGGGGTGTATTGGGATTCACCCTTGAGGCTAGTTTGACCGTGGTTTTCGAAGTGGAGGCTGGCTTGACTGTAGTAAGGTGTTTGGTGAGGAGACTTTTTAAAACATTTTTTTTATCGTATAGGTCCTATATCTTGAACATAGCCTGCTTCATAATCAATTTTTCTCAGGTTGTGAGGCAGGTACGTTTTAGATAGATAACATGAACCTAACAGGACTTTGAAAGGAGTTTGGCGACGAAATAGCGCATGAGTCATGAGATTACAGTGACTGTATCCTATTGTACGGTAACTTCTATTTCCTGTTTTATAACTACAACATTCGTACAGGGCTTTACACTGTTTCTGTGATTTTTGTTTTTGTTTTTTTGTTGATCGCATACGTCTAAAATATATCATAGGATTACTGTAGTTCTTTTTTTCCTGGTCTACTATAAAGTGAAAGAGACATAGTAGAATAACTATGCGGACATGTTCCTCTTTCTATCCAGATCTGATCCTCGTGATTTGGATGTGAAATGTCGCCTCAACTTGAACGTCACTGCGATGGTGTCTGGATTTTTATGAAAACTGTTCGACATTGTATCTGAAATCCTGTCCATGAAAAAAACTTGGATTGGGCCATTGTTGGTAAAGACATTTGCTGTATAAAAGCTTATTTTAGCCTGTCTGCACTTCCTAGTCACATGCTCTTCCTCTCCGCCCTCTCCCTCCTTCTGTCTTCAGAGCTCTCTGAAGGAAACTTTATTTCTTCTATTTAGTGGGATTGCTCTCTACAGCAAATCCCACTATTGTAATCTTGTATTATTTTTCTTCCTTGCGTTTTTTCCTCACCTGTAGCTCGAAAACCGTTTATACTACAAATATGGTTAATATATCAAAATGTGTGTAATTATATGTAGCAGGTTGCTTGGGAAAACATTTTCATAAATATGCATAAGTAATTAGTTATTGCAGATTGTCATGTTTCTTTTGGACCTTGACAATTAATGCAGCCTACAGTGTTTGTGCTACATACACGTGTCATATGTCAAAATATGCAGAATTACTTGTAGATGTGTGGTATGTCTGTTCAAAGAGATACTTCTGGTACTTTTTGAATTATGAAGTACTTTCCATAGACTTCAATGTATTTTCTACTCTCCATAGACTTCAATACTTAATACTTAATACATTTGATACTTTTGATACTTATTACCTTTAATACTTAATACCTTTGATACTTTTACTGCTTTTTATACTTAATACTTTTCTAGTTTGATTTCTAGCCTTGCATTCGGTCAGTATCTTCACTTTAACCAGCCTTGTCTGATTTTCCTTTTTCTCATAGATATTCATGTTCAATGTCTTCCTTGGAGATGCCCTCACTTGTAGTCCTGCAGAGTACAAATTAGGGCAGCAATGCTGTCCTATGTGCCGCCCTGGTAAGATCCAACTGAACATTAAAGAGATATTTCACTTTGGTAGAATATTGAATCTATTTATCACCCATTTGTACATTGGAGTAGAGGAGCAGTCAGCCTCTAACATCAGCTGCTGTCATCACTGTCATACAGCCCTTTTCCCCAGCTTGAAAACAAAGCTGGTAAGGGATTTAGTCATGCAGTTGAAGTCTCGCTACTCACTATATCACTCTGCTAAAAACGTTCTACCAAAGTGAAATATACATTTTATTTAACTTTACTCCTAGAAGGTCAGTTAACAAACTACATCAGGAGAACTGAACTGTTGATTTTCTGTTCAACAGGATACAAAGTTCGTGAACACTGTACAGAGTACACAAGTACCTTCTGCCTACCCTGCACTGAGGGAACATTCCTGAATGAGGGGAATAGTCGTGAACAATGCCTTGCATGTAAAAGCTGTAATGCAGGTAGATTTCTGTGGATATTTGCTAGCTTAGTGGAAATGCTGACAGACAGGCCTATAGGACTGGTTTCATTCAGACTAACTCATCCTAGTCTAAAATGCACTACAGCGTAGATAACTACATCTAAGTTTGACAAATTAATCTCTCCTTTGTATACCCATCTGTAACCTTTTCCCAATGTGGTGACAGGTATTGGTTTGAAGGTAAAGAAGAACTGTACAACAATATCAGATGCAGTTTGTGAACCACTAGAGGGATACTACTGTATTGACGCTAGAGAGGACGGCTGTGTTGCAGCACGGAGACACAGGAGCTGTGAACCTGGCCAATACATCAGCCAAAAAGGTTTGTTCCCTTATACTGACTCAAATATTACGTTTTAAAGGAATACATGAAGTTTTAGGGAGATTAGCCTGTTGGTCAACTTAACTGTTGAGGAAAATTCCACCCTCAGATACTCTAACACTCATATATCATCAGTCTGTGATGTTCAATGTATTTCAGGAGTTATTTTGGGATGAAGTTTATATTTTATTGTACCCACTTTCCCTCAACCAGCCACGTTTACTTCTACTTCCTATTTCTGCTCCAGTGCTCCATGCTAATACTTGATGATAGTAGGTTAGTAGCATTATCTCAAAAGTGAGAACATGAGAACTTGTAGTGCTAAAGCTAAATGGTAAGTAAAACATGATATGCACTGAAGTCCGTCAGTTTTGTGTAGGGGATTGGTAAAAAATGAACATGACAGTGAAGGTGGTGGATGATGGGGGATCAGCTGTGTACAGCTAAAACCCACTGAACAGCAGATGTGGTTGCTAACCAGAAATGATTACAAAAATAAACCTGGATACTCTGAGATAGTTATACTTAATGGTAATATTTATTAATCTCCAGGCTGTATAATAAAAACTAAACATTTTATGACTAAAAGGTCATTTTTTTGACTTTAGATAATTCTAGTGGCCCATCATCACTCAACACAAGTTCAAGTACAAGCACATTGGAATTCTTACTCCTGATCATTCCACCAGCACACTATACAAACTTAAATAACACACTGAATAAAAAAGGAGATATAAAGAATATATACACAATATGTACATGGTGACAAGTCAAGATGACAAATGGTGACATAGTGTATGTTCAAGTGTTAGCATGGAGCCTATTACAACTATTACAACCAGCTATTGCAAAAATGCCCCAAAAAATGATAGGAAGCTGGTCTTTTCAGTGGATCAAAAAAGTACCGATCTCAGTGTTTTAGTTATCTCAATATTAACTCAATATGTTTGAATAGGAAACTTTCTGGAAGATTGTGCAGAGGATTTTACAGAGAAATGCTTTTTGATCGACCCTGTGGAATATTTATGAACTGGCTTTAATATATATCATGTATATTTGTACAGGAACAGCATCCACAGATACTCAGTGTGTTGACTGCACTGGTGAAACCTATTCAGATGGGACATTTACATCTTGCCAACCACATCAAAAGTCAGTAAAGGGTCCTGAGCATCTATAAGCACTTGGTTTCTTAGAACAGCAGTAAATTCATGGCATCTATGTATGTTAGTAAAAGTAAACATTTGTTTCCTCTCCGCCCAGATGTGAATCTATGAACCTCCAGCAGATAAGAGCAGGAACTCTTTCAACTGATTCAGAATGTGGAGAGAAAAAGTCAAATGTCGGAATCGTCGTGGGAATAGTCTTCGGAATTGTGGCATCCATCATTGTACTCTTGAATTCATTTTATTGGCTGAGAAGGAGGAGAGGAAACCAAATCACAGGTAAGACTGGCATCATGGTTTTGATAGGTGATAGTACTTGCTGCCAAATCATCACATTGCTATTGACTAAGATAACATTTGTCATTGGTACCGTTCTATAGGAGAAACAAGAGCAAAGGTTCCACAACAGGTATGTTTATCAGTCTTCTATTTAATACAGTTAAATAACATATCATACCTGGGTGATAAAGATTGGTTCATGGAAGTTATTTAATGATGTTACTTAACATTCCACTTTCAAGGAAACAGAGACTCTAGCAGAAACATCACAACCATGTATCTGAACAGCAACAGGTAAGGACTGTCTAACTGAGCTACACTCAGTGGTGTCTTTAGAAGTGCCAGATGTTTAAATGTATTTAACCTGCAGTGCCCTGAACACCACTGCATCTAGAGAGAAAAACGCTTTCCTGTCCTGTCCCTGACCACGACGAGGATGTACATCTGGAATTGGTCCCCGGGCGCCGAAGGAAAAAAGGGCTACCCACTGCTCTTGGCTGCCCCTGGAGGAAGGACAGCAAGGATGGGAAAAAATGCAGAGGACAAATTCATTCAGACACCCTCATGTGTGTGTTGTGTTCGGCGGTCACTACCCCTTGTATGCATGTGTTAGTGCATGTAATGCACCCGTAATGTGAATAAATGAATCTTCATCTTCTAAAAAATCAATGTGTACTTTCTATTACCATTACTTTCTATTGGTGTAGGCCTCTGTATCGGCCACAAAGCATTGGATTTGGAGAAATTGTGTTGTGTCTTCTGGCAATTGCAACAAGTACTGGGTGCAGCAGCTTTTCCTGCTCAGTTTTATTACTGAGGAAGTATATGATATTGACTCAAGATTCAAGATTCAAGAGTTTTATTTGTCACATACATATACATGCAGTGAAATGCAAAGTGGCAATGCTCACGGGAATGTGCAAAAGGGAATTATACAAAATATTTAACAGTAAAAAACCAGCACAATATTTACAGTGCGAAAGAAATATAAAAATTGCAAAACTGCAAACAAAACTGCAGGAATGTAGTTTTTCAATTGCAATAACCACAGCTTTTCCTGATCATAACACACCTGGCATAGCTGAGATGCATAGCTGTACAATGTTCATGCAAGTTTAGTTCTAAAAACAAGCACACACAGTAAGGGGGTGGTGTTAGGGTGCACCATTCAGACAGTGGACTACAGTTGTGGATCAGTGGCACGCCATCATTTCTGTCTGCTGTGCCAACAAAGACAACATTGCCTTTGGAAATGCATGACATGGTTCCACCTCTGGTTTTGGCACCTCTGCATCTGCTCTATTAGTAGTTCAAAAATAAACTTTTCCAAAGGGGACATGGTTCTGGTTTGCTTCCTGGAAAGTTAATGTAAATAATGCAGCCAGTATCACTGACAGAATAGTGTCATTTATGAGATTTGGTCAGTGGATGTAGTTACTTTAAACGAATGAGTGGGCAAAACATATACAGTATCCTGTTTATATGCCGTGAGGGCGTGTTCACCAACCTCAGATGTTCTGGTGTGTATAGAAATTTTGTAAAATGCCTAATTGTAAGTTGAGAGTTTTGTATCCTACACGCTTATTTTACTTTAATACATTTTGCAAGTTTGATTGTTTCTTTTTTCATTTTTTTTTATTCACTCTAAATATGTACATGTGTAAATTAAACTCTTTTTTTTTTTTTGCACCTGACATCCTGGGTCTATGTACCCTACCAACATTGTAAGACGCCTGGGCCCGGTCAATTTTCAACATCCTACTATTTCCAAAATGTGTGCCGGAGCAAAAACAGATTCAGGTCTTTGGGGTACGAAGGCTCAGACAGCTCCGGTCCATTAGGGGTATCGTGACAATTACATACATGTAGACTTTTACCCCATGAACTGGAGGCCCCATTCACTTGTGCAACTGAAATGGTGTAAAATAGTCATTTAAAGACAGTATTCATCTTCCAAAGTGGTCTGGTACATGTTTTGTGATCAGGTCTGTGTGTCATTTTTGAATAGGCCTATATGGCTGTTAAAGTATTCTGTGAAAAGGAGGACTTGCATAAAACAGTAATTGTATTTTCATGTACTGCAGCTTCATCCTTAAATTTCCTTAAACATCCTTATGATTTATTTTCACTTCTGTACTTTGTATTACTCAAAACACATTTTAACATGTTCTTCACAAGGTTTTTATGGCTGTGACCGGATATACATTTTTAGTCTATCTGGTGTATTTTGGTGGAAGATCGTAGGAATAAAGGCACAAACCAAGTATCCACATTTGCTGATAAGCAATGAATTATTAAGTTTTGTGTTACGTTATCAGTACAAGAGACGACTGAACGTTTCAGGGCTGAACATTTTATTGTAATGTTATGACATAATATTTTGAGGATGATAACCGGAAGTCCTAATTTTAATTATGGCACCTGATGTCACCGTCCTTGTGTTATGCTCAAATTATGTTGCCCCTTAAACTAGTTCCCATGGCGGTGGCTTCCCTTCGATTTCACGCCAGGGAAGAAAAAAACAATCTTGATTTTGTGGAATGTTTTCCTGTCGGTGGCTTTTCACATGGTAGAACAACGTTTTAAGAACATTTCACGGGATTACAAATAATGGAAGTAGCCTACCGAAAGTAACCTAGTTAATTGCCTCAATGATCACGAATGTTTATAATTTGATTATTACAAACAGACATTGATTCCACGTTAAACAAAGTGAAATACATGGTAGTTACATTAGTCTACTTGTCATTGGGCAAAAAACAACACACCCAAAACACATGCTGCGTTCCTGTACTTCGCGTAGTTGTAAATTCTAGCTACAGTACTAGAAAATACAAGGATCTATCAAGTCGGAAACTCGAGAAGGTTCTATCCACCCAACTCGGGCAAAATTTGGCAACCCCGAGTTTTCCGAGATGCAATTATCTCACGCCATGTCATGACTGCATGCACTCTAACTGTTATACAACATTGCTTTAACAGGTTTAATATCCTCAAAATACGCTTAAGTTTGGGCATCACGTAAACTTAAATCTATCGTAGCGTGTGGTGAGTGATCAAACATAAATGAGTAGCACTCTGTGGTGCAGCTTTTCTCGAGCTGGAACGCACACAAATAGTAATTTCCACCTTAAATTAGGGAATGTCCAATTTCCGAGTGTAACCGCAACGCACCGACACCACCAGCAGAAGGCCGTTCAGGGACACATTTTGACAACACGTTTAGAAGACCAAAATATGGCTAACTTCCCTAGCATGTAACTGTAATTTGTAAACGATTTATTTACCAAGCTTTCCCTGAACCAACTATGTGTTAGCATGCGGTATAATGCTATCATATTTCTCGTCCTCGGTAAGCACAACATACAGCTAAACTATGTGTTCTACAAAATTTGATATAGCCTAGCTGATGGCTAACATGGTTGAGTAGTACAGCAGGTCGGTATTAGACTAATTTAACATTAACATTCTCTTTGTTCTGGTAGGATCTGTCGCTGCTTTCGCACCTCTTGGACTGTGCTGTCGATCTGATGAGTACGCAACAAGTGACGGGCAGTGCTGTCCGAAGTGTGAGAAAGGTAGCAACAGTTAAAAAAAAAATGAAATTAAAAAAAAAGGTAGGCAACGGTTATAACTGCGCAACGTCGCCATTTTTTTTTTTTACCGAGACACACCCTGAAACATACATCTGAACATTATGTTAATGCACCTCTGTTAAGATCACTTTAACTTTACCATCTCATCTTGAAGGGGAATTGTAACTTTAGTTTGTTTGCAATGGCTGGATGTTGGCTAGCGTTATCAACTGCCCTGGTAACTCGGCATTCAGCGGTCCAGCATACCGTGTAAACGCGACGTCCCGGGTCTGAATCCGACCCATAAACTTTGTCGCATGTCATTGCTCTCTCACCAAATTTTCCCTGTCTATCTCCACTGTTGTATTTTTTTCATTTAATTTTTAAGAAAATGGATAGTGAAATATGCTGCATTGAAGCGCTGTAGTGTGAACATCGTCTTAATACCCGGGTTGCGTATAGTTAGCGGAGAGCCTGGAAGCTGATGGTTAAAGTTATGTTCACCAAACATCATGGCCCCGTCATCACTCATTGATTCCCCCTTGGCGCTATGGCGTGGCGAATCCTCGCTATCGTCTTCAATGCCATCGCATTGCTCTGATAACCAGTGTCGGCCATTGTAACAAGCAGTCTAGGCAGTCGCTAGGTCATCAGCAGGCTACCTTCCTGCGCTCGTGCTGTGCGCCCCTGTGCTGTCCCACAGGAGCGCGTTTTTTAATAGTATAATTTTGGTATATAATCGCAAAGGATTTGCAGGTTGTTTTGTTTCTTTTGAGGGGACTATCAATGGGGAAATTATCAAACTATTAGAAACTATTAGACAGAATCAAAGTACCTTTTCCACATTTACATGGTTGAGCCAGAAACAGCATTTTTTGAAAGAAAAGTCAAACTAACTATTCCCGTATTTACAAAGACAAACCTCCTTATTAATGAATCAATAAACATGTATCAGCGGTTACCCAGTGAGCTGGAAGCCCGTGTGTGTGCAGTGAGACACGGGACACCGACTTGACCCGCAGCCTGGCAAAATGTAATGCCAACCAGTGGGTGACGTCACACACTCATCTAACGCCTGGCGCCATATGACGTAAACTTTGCGTGTCTAGGGGTAAATGTTAGCCAAATCACGCGGTATGTTCTTGTATTCAACTAATCACATATGTATATTTTTATTTCTATGTCATTGTTACTCAGGATTTTTTATGATGTTAGCCATTTAAAATTGTTAATTAAATACAATTGTTCTCTTGTTGTAATAGGCACAGTTGTTGGAAGAGTCTGTACATCGGAGTCCGGCACTCAGTGTGACCGTTGTGGGGACGGGACGTTCATGAACGAGCGTAACGGTCTGACGAAGTGTTTCTCTTGCAGTTCCTGTAATACAGGTATCTTAATAACAAGCCTAGCTTATGACGTTGATCAAACATGACAACATCTATGTTCAGTGGCATTTTGATCAGCCCAGTTAACACGTCAAAGTCCATAAAAATATCTGGCAGATCAATGTGGCCTTGCTCATCAGCAAACATACAAAAACTCCAAAAAATATGTCTCAAGAAGTTTCTCAATCGTTGAGTGTTTTTTTCACACATATAATCCACCAAGCAGCACTTGATTTCAATAGAATTTAGAATTGGTTATTTAGAATAACAGGTGGACCAGTTCTAAAAGTTGAACTTTCACTAATTGTATTCTTTGGTGGATTGTATGCCAAATTGAAGAGTGTACTGTCATGATTCAGGAAAACTCTTGAGTCATATTCTACCATGCCTTTGCTTTGCTTATAAGCAAGACCACTTTAAATTATTTTTAATGAATTTTATGTGGCATCCTCTCTAATACAATAGCGAAGCATCCATTCCAACTATCAAGGCTTGAAATGTATATATTCTTTTATAGTTTTTTTTTTTTTTTTTTTTTTTTAGGTCAAGGCCTGTTTACCCAACAGGAGTGCACGATAACAACCAACACTGTGTGTGATGTTTTGCATGGATATTTCTGCAAAAGCTACACAAATGATTTAGGGTGTAGTTCTGCAGAGGTACATACCCGCTGTGTACCTGGTCAGAGAATTAAAGCTCTTGGTAAGAAAAATTCAAATTAGACCATTCTGACAACAAAGAGGATAGTAATTAACACACTGATGTAGCAGCATGATTAATGGTTTTAATGCTACTTGGAAATGGTTCTGGATGTTTGGGTTCTAATAATAAATTTCAGTTTTCTTTTAGGAACCAACAAAACTGATACAGTGTGTGAAGACTGTCAGCCAGGCTATTATTCAGAGTATGGTGTGAACTGCACTGCTTGGACAATGTAAGTTGTCATTTATTAATGATATGATGATATCAGAGATGCAGAAGAGATTCTGAGAGGGTGCCTACCCACCTGCATCAGCATCATACCCAAAGCACAGCCTTCTGGGTATGAGAGTGCCAAGTAATGTGAGGAAACAATAGTTTTGGTAGAGAATTTTGAAAGTACATTACAACCACCGTGTTAAATCTCTCAAATGCTTGATACATGTTTAAAGCTCATTTTGGTGAATGTGACATTCCCCATTCTCATATGAATTCATTAAGCAATCTTTCACTTGCTTTATCCAACAGTTGTTCAGGAACGGAAGTAAAAGAAGGAAGTCCAAGCAAAGACGTTGTCTGCAGAAATCAAGCATCAAGAAATCATTTTGGTTTAATACCATCAGTTTTATTATTCTTATCATCAACTGTTGGGTTGTTAATCAAAGGTTAGTGCTTGCTTTGCATCCCTACCTAATTTTCTAATATCTATCTAAAACAGCATTCTGTAAAATTAAGGTTTTACTGTTTTTTGCTCCCATTATGTTCCTATTTGAGTGGGCTCAGCAAAATAATCTAAAGGTCACTAACTTGATGTTGATGCAGTTTTGTTGTCTGGATTTCAGGCAGACAAGCAACAACCATAACATAAGGTATTTACCTTATTTACCGTATTTCCCATATGCGCTCAATTAAGAAGAAATTAATGTCCAAATATTTTTCTGCATGCTAACAGGATGCATTACATGAGATTCTGCATGTGTGGTTGTTTTAATATTTCATGAAGAGAAGTTTATTTATTTTATTTTTTCATTATTATTTTTTTTACATAGGCTACATTCCAGTGAAGGACATGGGTTATGCAGAAGACAGAAGTATTACAACTTTTCCACTGTTCCCTCACTACTACCTAGTTCTCAATAAGGAATACTTGGGCCGAATCCCACTTCTCATTTTCACCCCTACAGCTTCGGCTTGGCCCTTCGGCTTGGCCCTCGGAACAGAGTCACAAGGGGTAGGGCTAGAAAATATCTCCCTAAGTTTTAGGACAACCCTTCAAGACCCTGGTACGTCATCGATGACGTGTACATAAGCAGACGGGACGAGTTTGTTATCGGAGATTACTATGGCAACAATGGTATTATCACAGTGACATTTGCCGTTCATCTGATGGAGATAGAAAAGCATGGACGCTCGCGATTCGTTCATCATTTAAAAATACTTTTCACACTACTAATCAATCAAACAAGTCAGTGCAAAGGAGGCACCAGCAGCCATGATTTTCTTTGTTCTTTTGTTTGTTTTATTAATTTGGAAATAAATCATAACAGAACGCAAGATCTGGTATGGACATTTATCTTCTTTTGCCTGCGTTAAACCACATCCCCATGGTGCATCAGTGGCCTTTTGATTATGTTTGGTTTAAAGTTTAATTTGTTTTTTCTGGACAAATGGCCACTACAGACACATTGTACAGTAGAAAAGCTTATCGATGCTCCGACTTGTTCCACTCAATAATGGCTGCTGGAACAAAGCTATTTCTATAGCGCTTAGTTCTGCACTTTGGGACGGCAAATCTACACCCAGAAGGGAGAAGCCGAAATTAGCGGTGCTCTGTAGTCTGCACTGATATTAGAGGAGCCGTAACAAGTGCAGCAACTTCGCTGCTGGACTTTAGTTATATTTCATCATATACCATCAAAGGGGGGAAATGCGACATGTAAATATGTCAAAATGCGGGACTGTCATGCACAAATCAGCCTAAAACAATGTTGTAACGTAACTAACTAGCGAAGTACAGACATCGGCATATTAGCGATTTTTTTGTTATGTTTGTTATAAAGAAACAGTCTATAATACATTGAAACGACATGAAACTAAGATAATACCACGGTTAGAATATTTTTAAAATCTTTATTAAAGAAGAAAATACTACATTTGTGATCACTTTTGATGGTAGTGTAGCGGTCGCCATGATCTTCCAGTTGATTCGCAGGTCATTCTGGGAGATTTCTCCTAGCCCTTGGTTTGTAGTGTGCCCCTGAAAAATCTCCGTTTGGAGGGCCATGTAGCCCTCACACTTGGCCCTACCCCTCGATCCCAAGAGAATTGGGACACCCCTTCACGTGAACACGCAAAATGGAGGGGAAGGGCTAAGGGGTAGGGCCAAGGGGTGAATTGGGATTTGCCCTTAGTGACTAAATTGAATTGACTTACAGGTTGTTTATTTTTCAACCAGCAGGTGGCACTTAAACCATCTACCATTATTATTGCAGTTGTATCCAGCTGCAGCCTGGAGAGAAGCCCCTGGCATGCTTGAAGTGTTGTGAGTGTCAACTGACTCTGGCATGCTTCTCCGGGGTGTTGTTTTTCATTTACAAACTTAGTTACCTACAAAGAGGCTCATTCTTTTTAGAAAAACTTACAACTAGGGAAGGAGAATAATAAAACATTAACTGAAGAAACAATAATTTCTGTCTTAATTGCTGTTTTATTTTATAAAACATTTTTTATAAAACCTAAATAATACTGTATTGCTTAAATTCACAAAGATGGTGTATAGCTGTAGTTTGACCATTTTTTCTTATGAATATGACACTTCATTAAAATCAATAGTTGTATGATCAAACTCATATTAACATTATCTTCTTGGAAATATACGATTTCATCAAACAAGACAAAGAGAGAAAATAGATTTATTTTTGTAAAGGATACATTTGTAATTCCATATACAAAAAAAACAATTCCAACCCAAGTCTGATAGAAAATATCTTTTATTTTGTGAAAGGATATCTTTGTTATTCCATATTAAATAACAGTGGGGTGAAAACTTGTGGTTATTAAAAAACAAAAATCCACCAATTTAGTTGGGATTTTATCAATAGAAAAGTTACATTTTAAACACATCTGCAGTAAGGTGTCCTTCAAATCACGTCCATCATTCCACAATTTTATATCAAACTAATTGTATATAAATGTATGACTAGTCAGGTTAGGATGCACAAGCACCAATCGTGTAGTGGAGGGTAAAGAGGTATATGGAGTAAACCTACCTCTTTCTTTGTAATTTACAGTATACTCACCTGTCAGCCCAGAGGCTACCGAAAAGTATGAGTTATGCATGAAAATGTCTCAGTATAATCAATACTGTACACTTACGTAATTTCCCGCCAATTCGTCAAATCTTTCTGAGATTAAATTGTCGTTTATTAGGCAATAAGTTCATTTCATGTGTAACAAGCAACTTTTGTAAAGTGTTACAATTGAATTAGTGTTGCATGAAAAGATAATCTTGTTATAATTTTCCTACAAACTAGCAAGAACTAGATCACTCAGGTTGAATAATGAATTAGTGACTTAACTGAATTTACTCGATTTAGGTTGTTTATTTTCCAACCAGCAAGTGGCGCTTAAACCATCTACCTTATTATTTTAGTGGGAGCATCTTACACCATTTATCCACTAGAGCTTTTAAGGTTTATTTCCCCTGTGACTTTTCATGTCGTTGTTCACGTCTCTTTGAATACTTATTCCTTCACTACTATGGTTAAATCAGCAAGACCCCTCAAAAGGTTACAGTCAAACCTCCTCCACTGAAATACATGGGGGATCACGGTCACTTATTCTGTATAGAAAACAGGATATTTTCAACAGCTCTATACTGCCTTTAATAGCTTTATTTTGTAACATTTTCACAAGGCTTAGACTGATATATGGGTTATGTCGATACAGGCCTTTTATTAAAAATCGGGTGTCAGCATGTCAATGTCATCCATTGGGTTTCAACACACATCAGTCTGACCTTCGTTTACAGCACTTAATAAAGTATTTTTTAACAAAGCACTTTTGTTCTTTATTGAGTATTTTCTACTTAATAAAAGGAAGTAAAAAGTTATATTGTTAAAATATAACTTGAAGTCACAATCTTTTATCAAAGTCCTGAAAAAATAGGATCATGTTCGGTGTATAGAACAGAATATCACATTTAAATTGAGGACATGAAAGCTTTGAAACATATTCATAGACATTGATTTATCTGAGGGTCGTGGGAGTTAAAAAATATATGCGACAGTGATACTTGTACATATGACAATAAAAGACTTGAATATAGTAAGATAAGGTCACTATAAAGTCACTGCACAGACACACCATCAGTCCCTTTAGGAATATTATGATTAGTGATACCATTGGGGATACAAATACCATTAAGTACAATAAGTTCACTATAAACTCACTACTGAGTACCACATAATTATAAATACTTATGGAAATTATAGATATTATAGTGATACCATGAAATATATGGCATTAATTACAGTTAGTTATGATTATGAATTCACTTGTGAATACCACACAGAAACTTTAAATCCCTATAGGAATATTGTAGTGACTTTTGTAACGGCGGACAGTAAGCCCCGTTAGAAAGCATTGGGACAGGTGGATTTGGAATCCGGTAACCATAGTGAGCCAGGAGAAACCGCGTCAAGCTAGCCAGACGTAGCCAGAACAGGCCAGGAAGTAAGACGATTTTGCCTTCAAAGTAAAGACGTCATTATTTCCCCAACAAACGGTACAACACACGTTCGTCGTGATAGCTTTATTTTGAAATCCATAATAGGAGTTTGGGTTGTTTATTCAAGCTAACTTGACAAATGCTCCCCAAAGAAGCCTCAAATGTTGACTAAATGTAATTTAGAAAACTCCTGGTAGCCGAACAAGTTCTCTGCCGCGTGTATTTGCCGAAACGTTACTCTTGGTCGTGCCATGGAAAATTGTATCTTCTTAGAGGAGGCCTGGCGATACAGCTAGTTGGGTTTATTTAGTTAACGTAAGACGAGTTGTGAAGTAAACCAACTGTACAATGCCTATGCCAGCGTCAAACGGATCCATTATGGACTTGGACTCGCAGTTGGTGAAAATTAAAGCACACTACAGTGGGTGAGTAGCTAAAGGAAATTAGTTTGTTGCAATGTAATAGACAGTAGTGGGCTGTGGACGGTGAAAAAACACCTGTGGAATGGAGACTTCAGATATATGGTATTGTAACGTTATGAGTCTACATTCAGCCTCGTCTTAATATTTTAACCACGGTTCCTTCATTAAGAGACAAAGCTAGGTCAGTTAGGGCGAGACACTTCACTCCTCTGTGCCTGAGCAATGTCAAACTTCTACACGGTTTACATAGAAGTAATCAATACCAAACCGGCTGTCTATGGGAAGCCTAAAATCTGTTCAGATTCCACATCCCATGAAATATGTTCACTTTTATTATTATTAATGACCAGAGAAATCATTCCAGTGTGGTGTGGGAGTATTTTACTGAAGGTGGGTGGGTCACCCCTGCCTCAAAGAGCTGCAAACCCAAGTTATTTCATTATCCTGGGTTTTAGTGTCCCATGATGGTCTAAATGCTGTTTCAGAGGCTTTTCCACCCTGACAAGAATAAAATTGAATACTTGTATTTTTGGCTTGGGTGAGTTGGTGAATAATAAAAATACCGACTATCAACAGCTTCAATACAAAAAATAATGGTGATAAAATAACAGTGATAATATACACATCATACTCACTATGATGGATAGTATGAATTTCTGTCATTAAGAATGATGTCATCTCTTAAAAGTGGGCAAACGATTGCACCAATAAACTAAAGGGTCAGTTGAGTTGCATTGTGCATTGTGCTATTTTGGGTGAGAATCTTTGTAGAAAGCTAGCTTGGATGTAAAAGGAAAAAGGTTAGAACAGGTATGGAATTGGGGTTAGGTTATAAACTCAAGCTGGAGTCCTCGAGGGTGTTTGAAAGAGGAGACTGGAACTCTCTGGCATCCAACTCTTTACTGTCCAGTATTGATTCCAATATCTTAGGTATTATCGCACATAAAGAAATCAAAGTTACAAATGATGGATTCAAAGAATAGCAAAATAAAACACTTCCTGAATGCTCAGAATGAAACTGGAACTCAAATCGCTCCAGCCAGGGACCAGAGAGCAAAGAGAGAGCTAGGTCAAAGGTGCACCAGGGCAAATTCGGGTTATCGAGTGGGTTCCTCCCATCTCAGATATTTGAGTGAATTAAACCCACAACACCTCCAGAAGCACACACCGGAAGTTCTGCCCCTCCCCAAAGCTACTCTCATGGCTGTTTCACTGGGTGTGTTCTTGGTTCAAGCATCAGCAGAGTGTCAGTTAATTGTTTATGGGGACCTGTAATGATTTCCTTCATTTCATTTCGCCCAAATAGAATGCATAATCACACGTCTAGGAAAAGTCAGCAAGCTAGCTAGCTAGGATAGGCTACGGCTCTTTGGATAGACAATGAATTGAGGCGATTTGCTTCATGAAGTCTGGTTACTGGCAGAATCAAATTATAGGCTTGTCCACTCTGAACTGCAAAACGCGGCCAACACGATGTATGCAAAGAAAAAATGAGGAATTGTTGGAGGTGTATGAAGACCTGAGTCTGAAA
The DNA here is from genome assembly GCA_034670385.1 of Hoplostethus mediterraneus. Classification (NCBI taxonomy): domain Eukaryota; kingdom Metazoa; phylum Chordata; class Actinopteri; order Trachichthyiformes; family Trachichthyidae; genus Hoplostethus; species Hoplostethus mediterraneus. The sequence continues at coordinate 94,722 of JAXDDW010000180.1, forward strand.
GCAGGTCAGGGTACAGTTTGTTTTTTAACAGGGGATTATTATGTTTTAACAGGGGGAATCCAGGACAGAATGTAAGGGGCCAATGCCAAGGCCAGATGCAGCCATGAGCCTCTTTAGTTACAGTATGTTATATTGAGTTTGTTGGGGCCTGAAAAGACAGATGTCATAAACATGCCATTCAACATCACTTTTGCATACACACACAGATTCCTAGATCATTTGCAGTCACATTTCATTCATTACAGGTGTTAAATGGCAGTTTTTTGTGCTCTTTAGTTTTACTTTATAAATGGCTGCTATCTTAATAATTTTCTTCTCACCGCCTTTCAAAAATGTTATCTGTCCTTAAAGGAGTGCCCCACGCCTCTGTACTCGACCTTCTTTTATTCTTCACTATGTTATAAATCAAGGCCAAATGGGTCAAATGCAAATCTTCTTTTGTTGATAAGAACCTTTCCTGTTGCACTGCAAAAAACTTGTTAAATCCCTTGGGAACCCCCAAACAGCTCTTATTATTGTACAGGCTACCTTAAATCAACCAACATTTTATCTGAATGCTTTTCATTTATTTACAAGTCATACTTTCCCTTTCAGTTTAAAAAAGAAAGTGATCATCGCTACTTTTACATCAGTACTTTTCTGCACTGTGTATGATGGAGTGTGTTTGGCTAGACTTAGTCATCAGTGCACTTCTATCTGTAAGCTCATTCTGGGTCTGCTTTCTTTTATGCTTTCATATTTCTGGGAAAGTTGGTGAGCGTCACTGTCTACAGTCACAGAAATTGTTTTTGCTATCTTTCCCTAAGCTTTTCTTGGCCAGTTCTCTTCCTAAAAGGAGGAGGGGGGGTGTAATAATAAGTAAGGTTTTTACTGCCACATGGTGATTATAATATATCTGCAGGCGGTTGATAGGGTTGTTGATCAATATCAATGCTGAGATTTTTGGCTTGTTTTAGTACAAAAAGTCACTGGCCACCCACCACATTTTCACATTTCAGCTGTGAGAGTTTTGTGTTGCACGTCTCATGGGCACATGTTGTATTCTTAAAGCCAGGATATTTTATTCAGAAGCAATATTTGATTACTTTTCATTGATCTGAAGCATCTGTATGGATCTCCTGCTGAGGCAACAAGTATCAGGAAAGCTATAAAGAGATCTCAGATTCTGGAAAATATCATGAAAAATTAGGTACACTTTATTTTGTTTTTAGATTTTTGTATTCTATATTTTTCTTTGGCGTTTTACTCCCCTGTATGACTTCCTTTTGATTGTATTATTTCTCTGTCACTGATTGTCATATGTAATTGTGATACGGTACAAGCATTTATGTATGAAACCATACATGAAACTTTCCATCATAGTATTATAATGTTTTTCAAGTTTTATAACTGCTCATTGTCCGTGTCCTTTTGTATCGAGAACCAAGTACAAATATCACACCCGTGACCCTGAAGCAGGTAACGAATGAATGAATGATGGTTTTATCCAGGATCATGCATGGATTCATTTAACAATCTGTCTACCGCTCGCTACTCCACTGCACTGCACCATGTTGTTTGCTTGTAATACAACATCCAGGTTACTGCATCTGGTGACATTTGACATGTGCAGTTTGAAAAAGCTGAAAGAAATCGAATGCATTCTCATGCCCTAATAAATTGAAAAATGTAGTATAGGTGTGTCAACTGGGTTATATTTACTCCGATTATGACCTTACCCTGTTTTAGATGATCAGATAAAGGCATTTACATGTCAACTTCAACAGTTGAAAATATTGCCTTAATCGAGGTAGAGGTGAGATTTCATATTTCATATTATCATATGAAATGATTAAATATTGAATCTGAGACCTTCCAGTTACAGGATAGCCCCTCTAGCCCACTAGTCCACCCTGCCATCACACATAGCCTTGGTGTATTGATATGAATGCCATAGCTGTAGCGGTGTTGCTCCTAAGGAAGCATTTTACTGAAGTGGAACTTACTTAAAGCTCCCTGAATTGGGTCAGAACTGGCTGTCAACCCTCAGCTTGGTAATACCCCCATTCTAAATATATTTAAAAGGGGCGGCAAGGATAATGGTGTGGCCCCAGTGGGCTCGCAGACAGACTAATCCTGCCAGTTTCTTAGCAACCTGCCATGAGCAGCCATATTAACTCCCCTTAAAGAAAAAGTTCACACCAAAAATCAATTTAAGAAAGGAGACCAAAATAGAAAGTTATCATGCCCCAGCTGTTGTGTTCACTTGGATTTATGTTCGGTTTTGGATTTGAGGAAGAGCCTCCTTTGGCATTTTCCAAACATGATTCAGACATTGTGATGGATTCTCTGGCAAAGATTATGGCAGTTTCCTTTAGGGTAAACTGAACTTTTAAATTAGTGGCCCAGTACCAAGGAACTTTTCAGCTGTGCTCACACTGTAACTGTCAAACTGTCAAACTGTAGGTTTCATGATAACACTTTAGCATACACTATGTTGAGTGATAGGTTTCATGATAACACTTTAGCATACATTATGTTCAGTGATAGTAGGTTTCATGATAACACTTTAGCATACACTATGTTCAGTGATAGTAGGCTCCATGCTAACACTTTAGCGTACACTATGTTCAGTGATAGTAGGCTCCATGCTAACACTTTAGCGTACACTATGTTCAGTGATAGTAGGCTCCATGCTAACACTTTAGCGTACACTATGTTCAGTGATAGTAGCCTCCATGCTAACACTTTAGCGTACACAATGTTCAGTGATAGTAGGCTCCATGCTAACACTTTAGCGTACACTATGTTCAGTGATAGTAGGCTCCATGCTAACACTTTAGCGTACACTATGTTCAGTGATAGTAGGCTCCATGCTAACACTTTAGCATACACAATGTTCAGTGATAGTAGGCTCCATGCTAACACTTTAGCGTACACTATGTTCAGTGATAGTAGGTTTCATGATAACACTTTAGCATACATTATGTTCAGTGATAGTAGGTTTCATGATAACACTTTAGCATACATTATGTTCAGTGATAGTAGGTTTCATGATAACACTTTAGCATACATTATGTTCAGTGATAGTAGGCTCCATGAAAACTCTTCAGCATACACTATGTTCAGTGATAGTAGGCTCCATGAAAACTCTTCAGCATACACTATGTTCAGTGATAGTAGGTTTCATGATAACTCTTTAGCATACATTATGTTCAGTGATAGTAGGCTCCATGAAAACTCTTCAGCATACACTATGTTCAGTGATAGTAGGCTCCACGAAAACTCTTTAACATACTGTGGCAGCTGGGAGGAGGGTGGGGTGAGGCTTAACTTGGATCCAGGGGAGAGTTGAATCTACCCTGGATCCGGGACCCAATTAAGCCTGATTGCAGCCGGGCCCTTTTTAACGTGTGTGTGGATGTGGGACTGGGTGAGAGCGCCAGGGTGAGAGACTGGCAGAATGTTTGGACTCCGACAGGAGACGGAACCAGGTCGGACTGGCAACTCCCAAGTTGCTCCCTTCACTTTATTCCAAATGTCAGAGAGAAATGAGATGGAGCTGAAACAAGTGGCACACTGTGCGACCACAACTGATTTGTGGTCGAGTAGAACGGTGGAACCATATCTGAGCCTAACAGTTCATTACGTTGATGATGATTTTACGCTGAAAAGCAGACCTTCCCCCAGATCATACCGGGGGCGTTGCTCAAGGGTTGAGAGACGCACTGTCTTGCAGGAGGAGCAGCAGCAAGTTTGCATCACTACACAGCCTTTATTGGCTTGATTTGTTTTGGTTGTTTATACAGAATACAGTGTACATAGTTGACAACATAAAATATGTATTTAATTGCAATTCTGTTAATCAGAATTATAATCGGAATTACAATATCAAGGGAATTAATCAGCAATCTTTCTGATAATCGTGCAGCCCTATAACATAGTGTATGCTAAAGTGTTAACATGGAGCCTACTATCACTCATCATAGTGTATGCTAAATTGTTAGCATGGAGCACTGGAGCCAATGATTACTGAGGACACATGGATGATTTTGGTTTCTACATTCTCATCACTTAATGGTTAAGTTGACCAATGGGGAAATCTCTCAAAAACTTTGTATGCTCCCTTAATTTATTGTGTTGTTGGTGGTCTGAATAATACAATAATCTAAGGAAATTCAGTGTGTAAAGCACAGAAAACATACACAACGTCATACACAATCTCCACCAGAGTAGCAGTAACAATCGGGCTCCCCAGGGCAGCGTTAACATACCCCACTGTCACAGATCAATAGGTTAATGGATAAATATCAACAGAAGCATCCATCAAAATATCCAAACCATTAGGCCCTTAATAGGGTTGTTTGTTCCAGGACTCCATGACAAATGGGGTTTTTTTTCATGCAGATTGCTTTGCTCACAAATTAGTGAGTTACCTGTGTTCAGCTGGTTTAATGGGATTTCCCCCAGTAATGTTATTTCTAGTAGCAGAAGCACAGCCAATGCACCCTAGAATCCAAGACCAGTTGACCATTGTGTTTGGGTAGGAGGCTATGGAAATGCATTTTGACAGAGGCAGCAGAGATTGCCATCTTGATTAGTAGGTTTGCGCCCTTGCAAATGACCAATGTCTCCTTGTGTTGAACACCCTTGAGTATACACAGTCAGCAAATAGTGCAACCTATTGTATTTAAGGTATGTGCTGTGGTGGAGTTACCTGTTTTAACCCTCTAACCACAGACGTAAGAGATGCATTTACCCATTTGCAATTAAATCACAACCTGTATTTGTCAGTGGGTTAAAAATAAAGGGATTGTGACCAATTAATAATAATAATAATAATAATAATAATAATAATAATAATTAACCAAATAATAACAATAACAATAATAATAATAATATATTCATGCATAGTTGTGTAACATCTGCTCAAAATGTCTCATCAGAATCAATTCAGGTTAAGGGCTTGCCATAGACAACCAGTGTAGTATTGATTAATTCGGCAATAAATATGTAATCAATTAACCTGCATCATATCCATCATGTCAGAGGTGGATGACGCTGACTGGACCAAATAGCAGCATAGCATAGCATAAACCTATTTAGTGTACTAGTGTGTACACGTGTGTGTCTGTGTGTTAGATCATCCAGCATCGACTTGTGTTGGTGCTGGACCGACTGTGTGGAGCAGTGCCTGCTGGGAAACAAGCTGTCCCTGCTCCTCCTTGTCAGACTCCAAGAAACACTCTCCGTGAATAGCACTCCACAGCCGGAAACCTGTCAAACAGCAACAGCCCGGCCCGTGTGCCATAGCTCCTCTGCTGCTGTGTTTCGAGGCATGCCTTAGGTGGAGATATTTGTTCACAGGGCAAAACACACTCGCTGGTCCCAAATGTCCAGGTCTTATCTCCAGCAGCGCGTCCAGCTCTTTGCTCCTTTCACACCTTGATTTGGAGGACCTGCCGTTCTTCAAATATTATAACATCTGAGCCAGCAGCAGAGTAACGAGGATTTGTTATTCAAAGTGAACACCAATGCCAATATTTATGGATTAAAGCTGCTGATAGTTCATTAATTTGTACCGATCATCAATATCTTTAAATAGGACCATTTTCATGCCAGTAGCACTACTACTACTAGCAGTAATAATGAACATATTTGTTGTTATACGCTGAAAATACTTGTGTGGAATTTGATCAAAATATCTCAGTTCCGGTTAAAGGTTTCTCATAGACAACCATTGTAGTATTGATCAATTCTACAATCAATATGTGATCAATCAAACAGCATCATATCCATCACATCAGAGGTGGACGACACTGACTGGATCATATCAGATTGTTTTTAATAAATGGCCAAAATCAGTTCAATATATTGGCAAAACCATGTATGTAACCCAGGTTTATAACCTTATATTTTAGTGTGTCCATATTGTCATTGATAGCTGAAGACCATTAAATAAGTGAAGTCTGATCTGTTTATTTTTCTGGTTTAAATGGTCAAAGCATTTTCAAAGCATATTCCAGGCTGTGTGGCCTTCCACCGAACGGAAAAGAACATCTGGGAGGATATCATCTTTTCTTCAAGTCTGAACAATAACAATGTCTGAACATTTCACAACTTGTTACCAATGTCTGTCGCAACTTGTTTTTGTCGTAACCCAAATACTTTCCCAATATGAACACCATGATATTAATATTCTCCCAATATTAATATTCTTCCAATATGAGTTATGAATATATTGATAATTACCTTGACATATAGAAATCAACCTTTAATACCTTATCATAAGCTTTGTTGGTACCCAAAAATACACTACAGTACAGTATTAACTGTAGTCACTGGCCCAAGTGCGACATGGCCGCCATTTTACACCAGCAAAGGGCCACTCTGAAGGGCCAACTGGCCGCCCTACCAGCCAGTCAACAGCTGAGCAGTGAATGTTATGCAGTGATGCGCTGCACCACAATTAATGAGCTCAGCACATGCCCAGCGAATCGCGTGGTTTAGCAATCAATTTGTAATTAACTTTCTTGTCAGCCCAGCCAACCTTTTTCCCCTATCCTTAATTCTGTGAACCCTGTTTGTGCCTCCAAATATTCTGTAAATACCCCGCCAGACATCTAACAGCTATTTAGCATCTGACTGTGCTTTCCCTTGAACCTAACATGTCCACAAATTGAGAGGAGTTTGTAAGCTGCTCGAGGACTGAATTCCGCAGCCATATTTAACTTGGCCTCCTGTTTTATCAGTGGAAAATTTAGGAATGAACACCCTCTAATGCGCTTCCATTAGCGTCCTCTTCTGTAGCTTATAATAACACACAAGGGCACCTGGGAAGTGTGCAAGCTGCATCAGTAGAAGAAGAGTAGAGTTCTGGGTTTGAGCCGCTTTGTGTTGTGGTCTTTTACATGGTGAAAAACACACATTATGGACTATGCATACTGGGTGCCATGGCTACACTATAACACCCGCTGCCACCCAAGTTTATCAGTTCCACCATGTGGAATTATCAGCTCTACTATGTCACTGACATAATGAGACAAGCTCTCCATCTATGAAGAAAGACTGAACAGAGAGAAAAACCAAAAACAGGAAATGACCCAAAAACTCAAGGTTTTATGGGTATCAGGAGTCGGATATGATTGAACGCACTTACTCATGCTTACAAAGCCTAACATAAGGAAATGAACCGAGGGCAAACTTGGACTCAAGATGAGGTGAAATGCCTCTTCAATATATGGCCTGAGCTTTCACTTGTTTACAACTGTAGTGTTTTTATCGTGAGTTATTTTTTCCTAATTTCACCCATCAATTAACAACTATCCCGATTGAACACAAATGAACCAGGAGCACTTGGTTTTCACAATGCACATATTAAACGCACTGGCAAGAGGGCCGAGAAAGGCGAGGGAACACCAAAAATCACCCAATGGATTTGTCTGAGGGCAGGCTTCCCACTGGCCATGGAATTCCTGGAATGTCATGGAATTTTCAGAGGTGTATTCCAGATAGGGAAAGTGAGCGAATTTCATAAATGCTCTGGGGAAGTCAGGGAATAGCTGTGTGTGTGTGTGTGCTTGTGTGACGCAGCATGCAGCTTATATGTATAGTTAATTAAGCCATAAAACAAGTACGCCTCCCCCTTCAGTATTGTGATATATGCCGATATTTCCCTTTGGTGGAGCATTTTAATTTTTACAAACTGCTATGGGAGTCATGAATAGTCAATAACCAATGTTGGCTGCTCTGGGAGTCTGTAATCACCACCGTTTACTTTCACAGCTTTCATTTTGAAAATACTTAAATAGCTACAATCAAGGCAATATCATCTTATTTATAGTGTCAGACCTACCTGACCTACCTACTATCATTTTGAAATGGCCAATGGTGGTCAGATGTCCACAACAATTTATAGGGATTTCTAATTTTAAAACACAGTTGGCTTATGCACTATTCCAACCACTAACCACAATGAAATATTAGACTAGAATATAATATTTACATTCAGTTGTGGGCTGTTAAAGTCAATGGTCAAATCAGTGATCAAGTGGAGTGCCACAGCTCAGTGGGTTGCCACATTGTACTAATACTGTCATGGTTAAGAGTCCTGTTCTCAATGCAAAATGAGAAATGGTACTTACTCTGTACTCAGTGTACTCAAAGGCATTGATAGATTCCTAGGGCAGGGTTTCTGAATCATCTATCACACTATTGCCACTTTGAAAACATTAAGTCCTAGGGCCCCATATGGGAAGATATTTGTTGTTGATTTAGTAAAGTTCCTTCCTCAGCACTCATGGCCTCTATCCTGAGGTTCAAAAGGTTCAAAGGGTTTATTCGTCACATTCGTTATAGTGTTACAAAAGTGCAGTGAAATGTGCGTTGCTATATAAGGAGATATACAAGGAGACTAGGAGATATACAAGAAAAAGATTTCTACAAGAAAGTAAATTTAACAATACAATAAATATATAGTATTTGTAGAGTCAAGAGTATTCACAAGAGTGATTCTTTTACATTCTGTAACTAGGATAATTCCTAGTGAATTAAATTAGTGAATTAGTGAAATCAAACTGTTCCTCATTTTGCTGAGGGGCCCCTGGAACCCCCACAATGACCCCCTGCTTCACTTTAAAAGCCACTGTGTCTTATATAATGTAAGTAATTCAGTCTACTGAAATCACTGAAACTATTCGTTGAACATATTTCTGTTTTGAATATTTCATTATTGCCCTTGGTTTTGTCACAGCCCTTTGACTGAAGGATGACATTGTTTGTGTGTGTGTGTGTGTGTGTGTGTGTGTGTGTGTGTGTGTGTGTGCGTGCGTGCATTCAGGGACATGTTGATTACAGACCTGGCTGCCACGGTAACCTTCATGGGGTTGTGCGAGGAGGTGAGGAAGATGTGCAGCGTTGCCCAGCAGCAGCCACTCACACTCAAGTGGATCGATGACGAAGGTGGGGATCTGATACTCTCCAACAGAGAGTATCCTATTTATTGTTTATGGGTCTATGGGTCTATGTATCGGTCTCCATTCATTTGTCTGTTTAATTGTTTGTTTGTTTGTTCGTCATGCACAATATCAGCACTGCACTGATTTGATTTTGATGAGACTTGGTAATGATCCATCTCACCACTGCATTTTGGCATTTTCAAAATTACAGTCCCAAGGGCAGGGGGGGCAATAAACTGGAGAGAGATGGATTAAATGATGTGGATTAGAGGATAGAATCCAGATAATGATGATCTGTGTGTGTGTGTCTAGGGGATCCGTGTACCATCTCCTCTCAAATGGAGCTGGAGGAGGCATTTCGTATTTACAGCCGAACCAGGAGGTCTGGACTCCTGCTGCATGGTGAGTGAACTTTTTTCTTTTCTTTTCTTAAAGAGTCACTACTCTACACGAGTGGTGGGACAACCGATTTCTTTAACTTGATTCTTTCGGGCTGTCCAACAGTAGCAAATCAATCCACAACCCTTTCATTTGATTGACCTTTGTAAAAATGACAGTTTTGTATCCAACAGCACTTTGAGCCCATCCATCAAGAGCCAATACCATCACAAAACAAGACAAATACTAAAACTAGCTTTAGGCTTGGTCAAGTCCAGTCTCAAATAATTATACCTTTGGGAAACTATGTCTACCACCATGAATTTCATGAAGACATTGAATGAATGAGAAATAATCAATGTTTCATTTGTGAATTTGTGAGTTTGTTGCCAAGATATGCAGATGACAGTTGTCTTTGTCTTAATGTCAGATTCATTGTTCTCCTCAGAGCCAATCCACAAGCTTGTTTTGTGTTCACAAGTTCGTCGTCTTGCTTAAAACTATAGATCACAGTCCAGCCATAGTTTCTGACCGATTTTTAAATTTGATTCAGTTACATTGGGTCATTCGCTTTGAAGTATTGCTCAAATGAATGACTGGACCCATTCCTCTGTACACTATCAAACTACATCACTCCTCTATAGTTGTACACTATCAAACTACATCACTCCTCTATAGTTGTACACTATCAAACTACGTTACTCCTCTGTAGTTGTACACTATCAAACTACATCATTACATTACAGTCTTGATGTACTTACAAAGGTACTTCACACTATGTGGGGATTGAACCCATGACCCTGAGACTGAGAGTCTCATGCTCTACCGACAGAGCTGTCCGGGCCTAATCACTGCTCTATAGTTGTACACTATCAAACTACATCATGTCTCTACATTACCGCACTTAATCATTGTTTGGTAAAAATAATTTTCTACATGACTGTTCTATACTGAGCAGTATCTAATTAATAAAGTAAAAGTTGCATTATTGTGAAAATTCAGCTTTAACTTGACTTAACTTCATCTATTACTATTACTATTATTTTGTAATGAATCACATTGTTGTTTAAGCAGTGTTTGCTTTGATTCTGTGATTGTCATGGCCTTCACAATTTCAATTATTCCTTATGTTATGACAGGATTACGCCAATTCATTATTGTCAGGATTAATACATGTTTTAGATTGAATAAGATGTCATTATGCTATGATATGTCAGGCTGTTCTTCAAGTTCTTCAGCTGTCTAATTAGAACATACAATAAATAATAGACGCATTTCTTCAGCTGGGTTTTACAATGATTTTACAATCTGGATTGGCTGAGTTTTATTTCCCTTTTTTTCCATTTTTTGTTGGACTGTTTTCTTCCTAATTGAGTTTTGTTGTCATTTAGTTTTTGTTATCCAATTCAGTTGTACTCTTCTCTTCATTCTGCATTTTATAATAAGCTACCCCCAAATTGTGACTGGAGAAGAAATACCACAGACTAAAACTGTCAAAATTTTCCTGAAAGTACATTCATTTCTGTTTTCCTCTGTGATACATTTCTTGCAGTCTTCCCCGGTATCCCGGAGAGGCCTGGCATGCCTTGCCCTGGAGAGGACAGTGAGTAAACCAGCTCTTCTTTCATTTTCACTCACACTGTAGGATTCCTAATTCTTGGTGTTTACCAATACACAGGATCCAGTCTGATGTATTGTTAAACTGTGAATACGTTCGTAGAAAACTGGCTTGGGTTTTGTTGAATTTGACCCACAACACCTCAGGACGTTCTGTCGTCCCACAACCTCAGCCTCAATACTCGCTTTGAGCGCTCACTCCACTGGTCATGGAATTCCTGGAATATCATAATCGTTTTGAGGTGTATTGGACAAAGGGATTTACTAGGGAATTTGATACATTTTCTGGGGAAGTCCGGGGATATCAGGGAATTTTACAAATGGGTTACTTTGCAGGAGTATATGAGAATGTATTTTCCAACTTGTTTATGGTGGTTTTGGAGTGGAAACCAGACTGGTCGCCCCTTTAGAAAAACAATGCAACAAACCAGGAGGGAAGAACAGTTTTGCGATTATGGAAGCACTCTGACTTAGTTAGGGAAAGTCATGGAAGAGGCATGGAATTTTACATCACGGCCAAGGTGGGAACCCCTTGAAAAAAACAACTGATGCAGTCCTCCTCATGGCCAATCAGCAACAAATATGTCACTTTGTTTGTTCTCCTGCATAGCTCCTGCATTTATTAACTGATCATATTTTTCTGATAGCTTCTAAGTGCAAGACTAGTATATAGACTTGAGGTGCATTTCAAGCCTTACTTATGTATACAATAGCTTACATGCTACATATTCATACTGTGTGTGTTGCCATGTGGATTCTGTGAGGCAATTTCGTTAGTGTTAGTGTGGACATAACTGATGTGTGTATTAATTTCCAGTGTGTGTGTGCAGTATATTCATGCAGGGCCTAACAGCTAGTTCTTCGTCAGGGTTTCTGTGGGTCCTTAAAAGGTCTTAAATTCAATGATTTAAATTCAAGGCCTTAAAAGGTCTTAAATTGTCTTTTGTTGTTGTTGTAAAGTCTTTCAGAGTTTTCAGAGGTCTTGTGACCGGTGATGTCGACTAAGTTACTTTAGTATGTTGCCTTTGATGCAAAATGTATAGTGATTTATGTCACTTCAATGGTTGAAGGAACGGATTTGTTTTTTGGCAGTAGAGCGGAACCACACTTGCAACTTTCCTGCACCAATCTGAGTTCGCTTCACCTCAGCCAGAGACTGTTTAGCTAGCGAGTCAGTATTCACGTCTTCCAATCTAAAGGTGTTCCAGTGCATCTGCTTGGGAGCAAGCAGACAGCAGCAAACTGTATGGCAAGTCTCTGAATTTCACAAGCATCTAAAGAGGACCTACATCAACTACTACAGCGGCATTACTGAAGAGAAACGACGCAGATTAGTGAACTAGTAACGTTAACATTAGCAGGCTATTCCCACATGCTAGTAAAGAATTATATTATATCAGTGAACTAGTAACGTTAACGTTAGTAGGCTATTACCACACGCTAGTAAAGACTTCTATCATATCAGTGAACTAGTCACGTTAACGTTAGTAGGCTAGTACCACACGCTAGTAAAGAATTCTATCATATCAGTGAACTAGTCACGTTAACGTTAGTAGGCTAGTACCGCGCGCTAGTAAAGACTTCTATCATATCAGTGAACTAGTAACGTTAACGTTAGTAGGCTAGTTATGCGCTAGTAAAGACTTCTATCATATCAGTGAACTAGTAACGTTAACGTTAGTAGGCTAGTTATGCGCTAGTAAAGACTTCTATCATATCAGTGAACTAGTAACGTTAACGTTAGTAGGCTAGTACCACGCGCTAGTAAAGACTTCTATCATATCAGTGAACTAGTCACGTTAACGTTAGTAGGCTAGTACCACGCGCTAGTAAAGAATTCTATCATATCAGTGAACTAGTCACGTTAACGTTAGTAGGCTAGTACCGCGCGCTAGTAAAGACTTCTATCATATCAGTGAACTAGTAACGTTAACGTTAGTAGGCTAGTACCACACGCTAGTAAAGACTTCTATCATATCAGTGAACTAGTAACGTTAACGTTAGTAGGCTAGTACCACACACTAGTAAAGACTTCTATCTCGTAACGTTGAGCACAAATCAACCGAATTACGTTATGTAAACTACTAAGTTGTTTCAACATGTTTTAATAACAAAAACGACATAAAAATTAAAGTAGAAATTGATGGAAAGGGAATTGTGTTTACTCGGTGTGCGCCGCTATATTGCTGTGACATCAGGTGTGTTTATTCCAACTTGAATGACTATCTATTGCACTTTTCTCTATCGGAGGTAGTTTTTTTCCGAGTTCTGAGTACAATGGATTGCACCATTATTTCTTTATGGTCTCTGCCATGCCCAACTACTATGGGGAAGTGCAAATTCAGACACACATGGGTGGACAACAGTAAGTTTGCTACTTGGTTGAAGGCAGTGGAGTCAAATGAGCACTTCATTTGAACCTTCAAATTAGGCACAATGGCAATCAAAGCTTTGGAATCGCATATGCAGAGTGAAAAACGTGAAAAACAGCTGTCACATACTACTGTTTGGTTTTTTTGCATTCATTTTTGACGCAAAATTGGTCTTAATTTGCATTCTTAGTGGTATTAAAAAGGTCTTAAAAAGTCTTAAATTTAACTTGCTGAAGCTTGAAGAATCCCTGGTTCGTCCTGTTCTTCCTCCTCAGAGGGACAATTTGGTTGTATCACTATGGCAGGATAGGCAAGAGGTGTCAGATGCACAGTGTCTGTCTGCCACAAGCCATTAGACACATGGGGAAAAAACATTTTTTCCATCTGGGAGTGGGGATTGTGAATTGTGTTTCTTCCTTTTGCAAATGTGCATTAATGCGCAAAATTAGAAAGCAAATATTTTCAGATTTTTCTTTTTCAAGTTTTAAATGTGTAACTTTTTACCCTTGAAAGCAGTAATCCACAACATTTTCATATAAATACATTTGTGTTTTTCTTCTCTCCATCTGATTGCTATAACACAATAGTTTAATGTGTTTAATGCTTCCGGTTTGTTTGGAATAAATAGAAGAAAAACTGGGTAGTTAGCATGAGCAGCGATAGCCACCATGGCTGAACAGACAAAAAAAAGAGCAGCACCTACAGATACTCAAACTTCTCCACCGAAAAAATAATTATCTAGGGGAAAATAACGGACAAAAGTAGTAAGTAAAAAAAAAAAAATACAATAAAATAAATAGTTGACTATTAGGGTTGATTTGATTGTCTGTTGTGGTAAAACTGCTAATGGTCACTTGCCAGCTAATCTCTTGCAATGTGGAATCTTTGTTCCTCTCTCTCTTTTTCTCTCTCTCTCTGTCTCTCTATGTCTCTCTCTCTCTCTCTCTCTCTCTCATGTAATCTCATGTTGTTTGCTGCACTCCCTCGCCATCTATTTGCTGCGACAGCATGTTTCACCAGCTTGTGGGCTACATTTCAGTGTGTGTGTGTGTTTGATGGGAGGGGATGCCTGTCTCTTGTCCTGAGGCAGTCCATTGGTTTACTGTATGAAGCGAACACAGTTAGCAGAATGTGACTGCCGTTCTTTAGGTAGGTAATGATGGACACGCACGCACACACACACACACACACACACACACACACCAATGCTCTAACACTGTGTTGCGCTTTCTGTCTCTATCCCTTGTGTTGTGTGTTTTGCCTTGTGGATGATGTGTAATATTGTGCATGTTAGAATAATAATAATACTATGGCTTACTGCTCCTCGTGCTGCAGACAAAGTTCTATTTTTAGCCTCTTCCGCTTGCTGCTGATATCTGGAATCATATTGTTTGCACATCAGTGGAAAGAGAGTAGGAGAGGAAGGATGGAGCCATTCTTTTGAGAGGAGGAGGAAAAAAGGAAGATGACTGGAGGAGAAAGAAATAGAAATAGTGTCAGAAATAGTGTCTATATTTATTCTTAGAATTAGACCGATATGGGTTGGGATATATCGGTATCGATATGGCACATCGAGGCTGATACTGATGCTGCTATTTTTGGACTGAAGCTGCTAATAGCCGATATTTTGTGCTAATATGCAATATATTGAAATCTGACCATTTTCATGCCCCAATAAATTCCCAAAAAATCAGTATTTAGACCATGGGACACTAAAACTTTCCATTGAAACCCAGATACTAGTACAACTAGTACTACTAACAATAATAATAATAATAATAATCATGCATATTTCGGTGGAATCTGGTGAAAATGTTACATTACAATCAGTTTCGGTTAAAGGAATAGTTCACCCCAAAAGGTCAGTGGAGACTCCCTTGATGGTCGTAGTGACCAACACACAGCAAGTTAGCTCCCTTCATTGTACTGTGTGTACATGAATTGTGTAAGAAACGGTTATGGATATGCACAAGATT
>JAXDDW010000181.1:0-197500 GCA_034670385.1 Hoplostethus mediterraneus
GGCCTCTCAGTACCTGAGCGCATGGTCCCTCAGGCCGATGCCCGCGCCCCGGCACGGACGCGCCCCTAGGCTGGTAGTTGGCCAGATCGTACTGTTACGATCGTGTTCTTGGGACCCAGGAGCAGACTAAGGCAACAGAGGCGAGGGTGTGGTGAAAGGTTTTTACTGAAGACAGATAACAGTGGAGACGAACGGGTGCAGTCGTGGTGAGCGTGGGGCTGGAGACAGGCAGGCAGGATGACAGGCGGGGAACCAGGAGACAGACAGACAGGCAGGCAGGGTAAGCGGGCAGGGAACCAGGAGACAGACAGGCAGGCAGGGTAATAGGCAGGGGACCAGGGAAGGAGGGCTGGATCTGGGTGGAGAACAATCGGGTTAGTCAGGCAACACAAAAGGAACTCTGAGAATATGTCTATTTATCAAAGCGGCCGAGAGCGAGACTGACGGGGCAGTGTAAACAACGATCTGGCGATGAGTGGATGGAAAGCCGGGGGTTTTATACTGGTGCTGATGGATGATGGATGGCAGGTGTGTGGGGAAGAGCAGGTGATGGGGATGAGTGGTTGATGATGGGAGGAGCCGGAACCAGGAGCCACACCCGTCGACACACAGACACAGACAGAGACAAACAGGGAGAAACTAGTAGGCAGGGGAGGAGGACCTGACAGATCTAACATCACCTTTTTTCCTCGGTGATGGAAAAAGAGTCGCAGGCCGCCGCCTTTTTGTAGCGTGAGAGTTCAAGTTTGTCTTTCGCATTCTTAATCTCAGCAAACATTTAGTTGACACAATCCTGCAGTTGCTTCCTCGGCCAGGAGGAAAATCGGCCTGATCCGAAGCAACCGAGTAGATTTTAGTGGGCAGGTGGAGGCTACAAGTTGGCATCAGAAAAGGCACAATTACCTCTTCAAGCATCCAAGTATTACAAGTTGGCAGTGAGCTATATATATATATATATATATATATATATATATATATATATATATATAATTTTTTATTTCTTTTGTCAATGACTTATAAAGAAACCCGTTATATAAAGAAAGGCCATTTTGTTAGGGGCCACCACTTACTTCTATACCATGTATAAGCTATAGGACGTATAAGACCCTTTGGATTGGTGGCATCAATCCTTATTGCAATTATAAGTGAAAATGATACCCACCCTCGAGTGTGCAGCAGCACTTAAATGTACATTTAATACATATATTTATACATACGTGTGCAGGTACCATCACACAGCCTGTACAGAAGAGGTCTCTCATTGTGTTTCGTTCTCTCTGCAGGGAAGAGGTGCAGCAGAACTGCGTTCGCTGGAGGAAGAAGTTCTCCTTCGTGTGTAAAATGAGCGCCAGTCCTATTACCGGAGTCCTGGACCCCTGCATCTGTAGGGTCTCTGTACGCAAGGTGAACTACAACTCCCAGCTTCCCGCCCTCGTTTCCTTACGCTATGATATACAGTCTTATTAGGGCAGTACGCTTTGGTACATGATATAATAGGTTTATGATGATGACGGTGATGATTTTGGAAGTATTACGACAGATAGTCAAAATGTATTGCTCCCTTGTTGATTTTTTCTTTTTATCTATATAGGAGCTCAAAGGGGGGAAAGCCTTCTCAAAGGTAAGGTTTATTTTGTTCTAAAAAAGTGGACCTTTAACCTGCCAGACCGGCGCTCATAAAGCTGAGAGTTCCCTGTTTTCTGCATAAAACACCGACTTTTACTGTCTGATAGTGATGGGCAAAAAAGAACGAACGAATCTTTTTGAACGAATCTTTTTAGTGTCCGGTACGTACCGGGTTATCAAATCGAACGGACCGACTCCTCATGAATCCCTACTCACACTGCCCACGGCCACTCACGTTGCCTGCTATGAGAGACTGAGCGGCTGCTCTGAGCTGCTCGCGAACCGTTCAGTCTCTATCGGACTTCTCGGACATCTGCTCTCTAGGTTCGCGAGATGTCCGATGTCCGAGAAGTCCGATAGAGACTGAACGGTTCATCAGCTCTCTCGTTCATCAGCTCTCTCGTTCATCAGCTCTCTCGTTCATCTGCTCTCTCGTTCTCGAACCGTTGAGTCTCTATCGGACATCTCGGGACAGTAAAACGTAAAACGTAAAACTAAATCACAGGTTAATGATAATAATATTTTTAGTATTTACACAGAGTATTGCTATTGATTTCATTTTATTTTGTGTGCTCTTGACTTTCTTTTTCTAATAGAGACAGTTTTGTTGACCAATGTTAAATGGCTTATAGTTTACCCAATTACCAGTTACTTTATTAAACAACATCTTAAACAACAAAAACTGTTGTCAATGTGTGCAGAATAGATCGCTACATTATTACATTGGCCTTTTTCACGATCCAATATGGCTCCTTGATCCGGCAGGTACGCGGAAGTAGTCTCTCTCGTTCATCGTTCAATGAACGAGAGCTGATGAACTAGATGAACGAAGTCCGATAGAGACCGAGCGGTTTTCTCGTTCATCGTTCAATTGAACGATGAACGAGAGAGCCGATAAGCCGATCAGCTCTCTCGTTCATCGGCTCTCTCGTTCATCGTTCAATTGAACGATGAACGATGAACTCTCGGCTCTCTCGTTCATCGTTCAATTGAACGATGAACGAGAGAGCCGATCAGCTCTCTCGTTCATCGGCTCTCTCGTTCGAGAGAACCGCTCGGTCTCTATCGGACTTCGTTCATCTAGTTCATCAGCTCTCGTTCATTGAACGATGAACGAGAGAGACTACTTCCGCGTACCTGCCGGATCAAGGAGCCATATTGGATCGTGAAAAAGGCCAATGTAATAATGTAGCGATCTATTCTGCACACATTGACAACAGTTTTTGTTGTTTAAGATGTTGTTTAATAAATTAACTGGTAATTGGGTAAACTATAAGCCATTTAACATTGAACGAGATGAACAGAGAGGGCGATGTCCGAGCGCCAAACAAATAAATAACTTTTTTTTTTCTCTGCAGATGCAGAAAGTTCAGTGCAAGCCATTCTAGTTCAATAATCCGATTTAGATTGGAGGAATTAAAGAAAAAAATGTAACGTTATACAGTTGCAAACGTCTTTATTAAAATGGCAAACATAAAAAATATAAAAACAAACAACAACAATGAAATAAATATAAGCATGTCTGCTCACTGCAGGGCATGACCAAATATAACAATCAAAGTGTCACAGTGACAAGGACCTTAATATAAAACAACAAAAGAAACAAACCAAGTTGTAAATATATTATAACAAATATAAATACAAATATAAAAAAAGAATCATAACTCGAAAGGTTCGAAAGGTTCGATTCATTTACATGTATCAACTCGAATGAATCGATTCTTTGAAAAGATTCGGTCCGCCCATCACTACTGTCTGAGTGATTGTAAAAGCCGCGGTAAAAACCTGTCACGTCGGGGTACGTGACACTGTGTCAATTGCAGTGACATGGTGTGCTCGTGACAGGACACGCGCGTGACATGATATGGAAGCTGCGGGGATCAGACTGCAGTGTGTTTAGCCCATGCCTGCGGCCACGGCTGAACTTGAAGCCCCCTTGTCTTGTTAGTTTAATGCATCAGCAATTTGAACCGCACAATGGCGAAGTTTTTTTTTGGTTACGTCGCGTTTGTAGACGTCATTTTATTTGTCAAGGTTAATTACAGGGGAGGGGGCCCTTTCTTGCTGAGTGATGTGCGTACCGGCTGCTTGAATCACCGCTCTCTCTCTCCGCCCGGCGTCCCGTCTCGCCTTCGCTGTGTCCTGTATACATCAAGCGAGCGCACTCAAAGCTGTGATACTAATAAATCGGATTTAGCACTTTAGGGAAAGTCAAAGATTAAACGATAAATAAAGCAGTAAAGGAACGTTTGAGAAAATAACTTTTTGACTGCGCGCAAGGAGTTGCAAAATCAGGACAACTCGCTCAGCAAATCATCTTAAAATGTGCTGATTTTAGTCTCCATCAATGCAGTTGTGTTTGTGTGTGTGTGTGTGTGTGTGTTATGTGCTAGAAGCTCGGTGGGTGTTATCATCCTGTACGACCTGGATGCCCACCCCTCCCCTAGTTTTCTTTCCTCCCAGCTGAGGCCCTCAAGTAGGGAAGCGGCACTGAGGAACAACTGTCGACTGGGCAGAAAACCAAGAGAAAGGACAAGGAGGTTATAGGAGGTTATTGACCTCCAAACAAAGTCCAAAGAAAATGACTGATTGGGTTTTTTGCCTTCCATCCTACCAGCGTTGTTTCTTTGTTTCACTGTCTCCCTCCAGCTAGGTTTTGCTGATCTCAACATCGCGGAGTTTGCCGGCTCAGGCTCCACGGTTCGCTGCTGCATCTTGGAGGGCTACGACACCAAAAACACCCGCCAGGACAACTCCATCCTCAAGGCAGGGCAACACACACACACACACACACACACAGACACACACACACACACACCTCACTAAACAAAGCAACACTGAAGTGTATTAATGTGTCTCTTTTTTATAGGTAACAATAGGGATCACACTTTTGTCTGGGGACCCCTGTTTCAAAACGTGAGCTGCTCCCTGAACTGAACTTTCAACACATTTCTTCTACATTTTCAAATAAATGAATGTGATGGTGGTTATTGTTTGTAATGCCGTTTCATGTTTTGTGCCTGTGTGTTTTCCCCCCCCCCAAAAGGCCTCCCAGTACAGCCAAATCCATCTCTATCGGGGACCAGGACCCCTCCCTGCAGCTGGACTGCAAGGGTGAGAGCACGGATGCCCAAGTCCAGCCACAAGGGGGCGTCGTAGCAGGAACCCGCGCCCTCAAAGCCCGGCAGCTCGCCTCAGGTAAACAGCTGAACAGTTTGGTCCCACTATGACGAGGTACCCACCTGCTACTCACTCTCCCATGACAGTAGTTTGAATATAGCTGGAGGCCATGCAGAAGCAGTCAAGTGTGTTTGCGCGTGTGTGTGTGTGTGTGTGTGTGTGTGTGTGTGTGTGTGTGTGTGTGTGTGTGTGTGTGTGTTTGGGCTGCAGGACTGCCCGAGGAGGGGGAGCAGACCGTGTCCAGCCCGGACGACGTCTTTCACACCGGTCATTTCCGCAACTCCAGCTACGCCAGCCAGCACAGCAAGATATCAGGTGGAGGGCCTTTTTACTTCCTCATCAGGCTGGGGCGCGGGGGGCTATTACATATTTGTACTACGCGTCACATTACATGAGAAATATCAAAAACATTTTCCATGTCGGTGAAAAAATACTTTAACATAAGAATAATGTTGTTGCCGATGCTGTTAGAGGACGTGGGATTGCAGAGCTGGGTGGCTGCTGTCTCATATTGAATCGTGAAGTGCTTTTTAGCACACCTCGGTGGAAGAAGCTAGTAACTGCAGCTCCTTTGCATGGACTTCATATAGTTAACATTGGTAGAAGATAGGTTTGCTGACCTTGTTTTTTCCTCTCCTCTCCTCTCCTCTCCTCTAGGCTATAGCACGGAGCACTCTTGCTCCTCTAGCCTGACGGACCTCAGTCACCATCGTAACGCCTCCTCCAGCAGCAGCGCCTCCTGCGGGGTTTTCCTCCCCGCCCAGCCTCCTCCCTCCACCCCCACCGAGACACTCAGAGAAGCGACTCCCACCAAACCAGAGAGACCTCCCTTGCCCTCCGGACCAATCCTGCTGTCCAAAAGATCCTCCAGGTATGAGTGGCTCTCATACCTCTAGCGTTTTATTGGCCAGTTTGAGGTGAACATAACATAAAGAATGATGTGATGCCCCGCCCACCAGGAGGAAGAAGGACACCGTGCAGCGCCAGCCCAGCTGCGTGGACGACACCCGCCTCGACGCCGACGACATTGTGGAGAAGATCGTCCAGAGCCAGAACTTTGCTGATGTCAGCAACAATGAAGGTGGGACAGAGGTTGTTGTTGGAAATGTTATGAACACGAAGTTGCACTGAACGTATCAATTGCACGTGTGTTCATTTGTTACATTGAAATGGACGTGCTATAGTATTTGATGAAAGTTACCAGAATGGAGGAAAATACTCTGTCGGTTGCCATGACGATTGACTGCTCTGTAACTACATCCTGGTACACTGGCCAGATGCATGTAGGTATGATGACTGTATATTTGTAGTGGGATATGTGTAGCCTACTGTCCCTTTACTGTGTGTGTGGTCTCGTTGTGTTAGCATCGACCATGTTACTGTTAAGTTGTGCAATATGTCCCTGCACCAATGCCAGGACTTGCTCTCTGCATTGTTGTTTGACTGTACACGGCAAATAAAGGTATATATGGATAAAGGTGAATATGGCAGTGAAAGGAAAAGGAAAAATGTTATCCCAACAGCTGGAAAAATCACAGCGGTAACTTCTCTTAATTTCTCGTTCTTCTTTAGACAGCAACTTGAGACTGTTTGTTAGCAGGGATGGGACCACTGCCCTCAGCGGGACACAACTAGGCAGCAGGTACAGTGTGTGTGTTTCATATTGAGTTGACCAACCAAGCTGACCAAGATAAATATATATATATTTTTTTCTTAGTGGTTTCCTTTCGCTTTTCATCTAATTGACATTATTTCATCTTAAATTGTCTGTGTTTGTGTTTTTCCCAGGGTGACGGCTGGCGTCTTTGAACCGGTGGTCATCGAGACCCACTGAGAGATACACTGAAGACTCATCTGCCGCTTAATGTCTCCGCGGCAACTGACCGTGCATGTACGCATGCACGCCACTTGATACGAGACTATTATAACACGGTATATTTAATCGGGTGGTGGGAGGTACGTAACAAATAAATAACCCATTAATTGAGAGGAACATGTGCGGACTACTTGAAAGACACCGGGAAGACCACTGCATTGTGGGAATTGTAGTGCAACACTGAAACAAGTGCCATCAAAAGGTCCAACTGAGGGCAGACGTCCTCCGGATAGACTGAATAGTCCAAATCAGGTGGTTTGTGCCTTTTTGTATTCACTGTATAGACCTACTATACTGTTTTGCACATGTGTACTTAGATAGATTGTTGGTGAAGCGTGTCAGTTCAGTTCAAGTGTCAAATCTTGGTTGACGTCACAGTTTTGAGCCAAAGTTGAGACCGACATAGTTAGAAGCCACTAATAGGGAGATGATGGAGAAGGGCGCAGTGGCTTCAAATCACAAAGACAAATGAAATGTTTTTTTTTATTCCTTTTATAACGATTCCTTTCCTAATCTAAATCCACAAAGGTTAGAATGAAAATTTGATCAATCTGTAAAATTGCATTCCCAGACCACATCTTTCTGGTGTTCTTGTGGCTGGCCATATGTAACCGTCTGTCCTGTGCACTACTTGCTTTCTCGCTTCGTAGGCTGTCTCTCCACAGCGATACTTGACTCTGAACCTTTGATTCTCTTGTAATCTAATCCAGAATGGGAGATTTTGTTTGTCTCAGCTACATTTTCAAATCACACAGTAGTTTTCTTTTTAAGATTTAGGGTTAATTTGCAAATTTGTCACAACTCAAGTATTCCTCTTTAGTCCCGACCAATAAATCAAAGCCATGTTTCTTAGATTATAAGGCATTACAAACGTTTCACATTGCAAACTGTTGCATAGAAATGTTCCAAGATTATTTTAATTTGCTTAAATGCACAATTACAATACAAATAGAAACTAGAAAAACAGAGATATATTAATGTTATTAATTATTATATGTTATTGAGTTTGCATTTGCTTTGTTTGGCCAAATTGCCACGCTAGCAAATATCACCTGTTACTCATATTTAGATTGTATTTAGAGTTTTTTCACTCAAACATTCAAATTCCTTTTCTAAAATTGTCTTTCTTGCTAAAAGAATCAGTTCACATCAGTACTCTTAATGGGACTTAATGGGATTTTCTGGTGTAGGGACTCACAGTGTGGGATATATGGTTTGTTCATGGATGACGTTAGAGTCCTTCAGAGGATTACGTTACTTGAGAGACTTCTTAGTTCTTACGACAGTAATTGTGAGTATGGATAGTTTAAAAAAGTTAGCTGGCTAACTTATTTATCATCACCATATAGGGAGCCTTAGAGTAAGGAACCTAGTGAGCTCTTGTTAGCTTCCACCCCTGCACGCTGGCTTCACACTGCAGAGAATATTATAGTTATTTAAGAAAAAGACTACAGCCAGAACTCAATGCACTTTTTATGGCCGGGCTACTAAGTAACTAGTAGGTTAACAAGAGGTTGGTTACTATTCATTTCAGAGTGGATTGCTTGTTGTTTCATGTCTAAAGCTAATGCTGGTAGTACTGGTACGTCCAGTACCACTGTCACTGCATTGTGAGTACGGTGAGGTCTGTCCCATAGCTGCTCCAGCACAATGCTCCCGTTGTGCCATGGCTTACAATAGAGCTCTTTATACAATAGATCATCACCCCAATAGCACTCCATAGATGTGTTTGTGTTTGTGTGTGTGTGTGTGTGTGTGTGTGTGTGTGAGTGAGCGTGCCTCCAAGAGATTTACCATATGGTTACAAGCCATGCATGTTTTCTTTTGTGTGTATCGCAAAACATTTTCCTTTTAACTTTTCTCTGCTTCATCAAGCCCTGGGTAAATACTGGGTAAATACTGGGTAAATACTAAGTAAATAATGGGAAAATACCGGGTAACTACTAGGAAAATACTGGGTAACTACTAGGAAAATACTGGGTAACTACTAGGAAAATACCAGGTAACTGCTAGGAAAATCCTGGGTAACTACTAGGTACATACTAGGAAAATCCTGGGTAACTGCTAGGTACGTACTAGGAAAATACTGGGTAACTACTAGGTATGTACTAGGAAAATACTGGGTAACTACTAGGTACATACTAGGAAAATATTGGGTTACTACTAGGGAAATACTGGGTAACTACTAGGAAAATCTTGGGTAACTACTAGGTATGTACTAGGAAAATACTGGGTAACTACTAGGTACGTACTAGGAAAATACTGGGTAACTACTAGGTACGTACTAGGGAAATAGTGGGTAACTACTAGGTACATACTAGGAAAATATTGGGTTACTACTAGGGAAATACTGGTCTCAGTTGATCTAAAAGTTAAATTCTTTAAACATTCCTATGCATGGCCTGTGTTGTGGCTTTTTAACAAAAATGGGGCAAGCCATTCTTGTTCAATATGGGAATTATTAGAGTGATGCACCTTTTAAGTGTTTTTTTCTTATTCTAACTCACTTATGTTGGGATTACAATGTATTCAAAACTGACCCCTATACAGCTGTAAAACTGAATCGGAAAATAATGCCTGAAATTCGAGAGGGATTCTTCTTTAAATTGATCTGTTTCTTTTATCTGACTCATTCCTCAGCTTTTGGTTTGTTATTGTAGACACAGCTATCCAATGAATAAGCTTCGAATCCACTTTTGTTTTTTTGAAATGACACCACTGTGTTTCCCCTAGTCTCTCTGAAGAAATGATTTATTCTCACCGTCCCGTCACATAAAAGTCTGCATCACTAATAATGGTTATACTGTAAATGCTTGCTTGTATTTTTCAGACCAGCTGGCTGGTTTACAGTTTTTGCACAGAAAAAATGTGTGGGTTGCATGGTGAGATGGGACACATACTCTGAATACACTAAAGGGAATTGTTGTGTTGGTGCATCTTCTGCTACTGTTTTGAGGGGATTTGGTCATTTTGGTTATTTTCCTCTGTACTTGACAATTTGTAACCTGTGCTCTTTTTTTTTAAACTCAATGTATTGATCTAAAGTGCTATTATGTTGTGAGGTGAAAGGAAGGTGGAAGGGTTTTCTTGCATGATAAATTGAAATTGAACAGAATCATTGCATCATTAGATTTGGAGTATATTGCAGCTCAATGCTAGCTGTGATATTGATTTAATTTAGAAAAGAGAGCTTTGTAAAGCAGAATTTGTAGATATCATTACTATTATAGCAGTTATGTTAACTTTTGATCCTCATCAAATTGAGTTTTATCAAACTGGACCTTTTTATTTGTCAGATTAGTAGAAATCTAAAAGATTTAAAACAACATAAAGTCTGAGAATGCATATAAAATACTGCCTTTATCGGTTTCCTGTGTGGTTTATATAAGTAAGACCATATTTATATCAATGCAAAAGTGTCTACATTTTGGGTATATTCATTTATTTTCTTAAGAAGTTTGACTTGAATTACTTTTTTTTTTTTTACGTTCCTAACCTATCGTATAACTCAAAATACCAGTGGAACTTCTCCAAAGATTACAAATACATGCAAACCATTTACAGCATCCGTGTTAAGTTGTCATGTACTGTCCTTGTATGAAAGGTCTAGACGAGAAATCAACTCTCAAGATCTTCAGTCCATTAAAAAAAAACAAAAAAAACAGCAGTGGGTTGATGGTGTATTAACAGAGAACACTACACTCGTACATACATTTGAAGAATTACCTCCAAATAACTTTTTAGATGACTTTCCTTTTTCATTATTTTTCTATGTATTAAAGGGAATGAAAATGTGTAGATTCCCAATATTCTGAAAGATTGATCTCACCCAGAGATGTATGATTTTTTAAAACACTTTTAGGCACACCCATGTTCAGCATTTGTGTTAAATGTTTGTAGGATGTGGGCAGGCTACAAACATAAAATGAAAACCAAATAAAATGGTAAAGTCTGGAATCACTGTCAGCATATATATATATTTTTTAATTAATTCTTTAATTATTTAGTATTTAAGATTTTTTATTAAGATTTTTACACACATACAAAAATAGTCAAAAATGAAAAGGAAAATAAAAGCAATGTAAATGCCTGTACACGTAAAGAAAACAAAATAAACAAAAGTGCTAAGGTTTGACATACAAATGGGTGGTTAAATAAACTTAGATCAATGTGAAGAAAAGGTATAAAAGAAGAAAACAAAAAGTAGCAGTAGTGATGACATTCATGATAGCGGGATATTCTCATTTTCTAATAAAACTAAGAAAGGATTCCATATTTTGATAAATTGTTTTCGCTTTATATACCTAAAATGCATAGCTTTGCTTGGAGGGGAACACTCTTACCCACCATCCGGGATATGTTCTGCGTAATACTTTTCCAAAATGACTGGGCATTCCCAAACATAGTGGTATAACGTTCCCTTTTCCTCCAAACACTTACAACAAATGTCTGGAATGTCAGGGAACATTTTATTCAATTTTACTGGAGTGAGACACCAAAGTCCCATAGAATAAGGATACTAGACACTAGTACCCTCTAGTTAGATATGTAGTTGTTAGGTTTTCAAGATTTGTCAAGGGTGGTTCAGACATTAACTCTTTATATTTTGATGATATGAAATGCTTCAATTGTAGATATTTGAAAAAGTGTTTTTTTGGTACATCATATTTTTTGCATATTAGTTCAAAGGTAAGTAGTAGTACCATTGTAG
The DNA here is from genome assembly GCA_034670385.1 of Hoplostethus mediterraneus. Taxonomy (NCBI): domain Eukaryota; kingdom Metazoa; phylum Chordata; class Actinopteri; order Trachichthyiformes; family Trachichthyidae; genus Hoplostethus; species Hoplostethus mediterraneus. Next base: position 11,394 of record JAXDDW010000181.1, read on the forward strand.
ATTTGGAAAACCTCCTCTCTCATAAGGCAAGTAAAGCAACTTCAATCGCAGCCTAGTTTTTTTTTGTTACAAATGAATTTGGTGAAAATGCTATTGATTTTATCAAAAAAGAGACAAAACTATCAGTGTATTTGATATACATGAACATATACACGGCCTTTGCTGATTTCACCACAAGGTGGCACCAAACTCAACCTCCTGTACCGTGTAGGCCTGTCAGGACATCAACTTGTAAACTTGTAATAAAAATAAAATCACTTGAAGATAGTGTGTGTATTAAATATGTTTCTCAAAAGTATGTTTAATCTGCTTATGTTGCATTTTTGGGAATCAAAGTCCCGTCTGTCTGTCTGTCTGTCTGTCTGTCTGTCTATTCAGGGAAAACCCCTTCTTGTGCTCTGAGGTTGCAATTTTTCAGTCTCAAAACGGTCTATCCGTTGCAAAACGTCCCACAAGTGATCTTGGGACTGTCTAATATCTTCGGTCTCTACATGTGATGGGAACTTGCATTGTGTTGTGTTGACTTTAGAACCATCTCTGTGGAAGTATTACACACTGTGTCATCAAAACCCTCACTGACAACTGTAAACCAGGGCAGAGAAACAGGCTCGAGGACACACACACACCTTCCCAATGACTCCCTGTACCATGTGTAAAGAAACCACTTTCCTCTCACCCCTCCTATCCATCCATCCCATGTTCTCTCCCTCTCCCTCTCCCTCTCTCTCAGGATCAGCTGTCATGCTCCTTTGATCAGGAGCCCCAGCTCATGAATGTTGTTATCTTTAGCCTTAATCAGCTCTCGGGGTCACGGTGAACTAATAACACCACAGTGGTACTTTATTTAAAACCAATAAGATCCCTATCAATGGAAAATTAACCCACCCATATCCATGCTTATTGGTCCTTGTGCAAGACCAGAAAGCGAGGCTCTTTGATGAAACCTGCTATCAGAATATGACTAAAGTTATGAGGAATGAGGACGAAACGATCGGCACCCATGGGTTAGCTAGCCAGTATTTACCAAACCAGATACTGGCTAGCTTAACCCATTTGTTTCCACTTGCATTGATACAAAATGATAACGAGCTTCCAGTGGACAGTCACAATTGGCTTTTGTGATGTCACAATTGGCCATTGTGATGTCACAATTGGCTTTTATGATGTCACAGTTGGATTTTGTGATGTCACAATTGGCCTTTGTTATGTCACAATTAGTTACGATTGGCTTTAGTGAATTTAGTGAAGTAATTTTAATGCAAAAAATGTCCCCTGTGCTTTTTTATAATTGCAATGGATAGACAATTCTAAAACATTTTAATACTACATACATTTCATTCTTGAGTACATTTAAAAGTAGAAACTTTTGACTTTTACTCAAGTGTATTTTTAGCTAGATACTTCGACTTGTAATTGAGTAAGATTTTGAACCAGTACCCATACTTTAACTTAAGTATAATCTCTGGGTACTTTTTACACCCCTGTTTAAAACCACTCGTATTGTTTTAGCAGTATGCTTAGGGTCGTTGTCCTGCTGGAAGGTGAACCTCCATCACAGTCTCAAATCTCTGGAAGACTGGAACAGGTTTTCCTCAAGAATTCCCTGTGTTTAGCACCAGTCATCATTCCTTCATTTCTGACCAGTTTCCCAGTCCCTGCCGATGAAAAACAGGATGGTGTTCTTGGGGTGACGAGAGGTGTTGGGTTTGCGTTTTCCTTGATGGCCAAAAAGTTCAATTTTAGTCTCATCTGACCAGATTACCTTCTTCTGTATGTTTGGGGAGTCGCCCACATGCCTTTTGGCGTGTGTTTTCTTATTTTTTTTCTTTAAGCAATGGCTTTTTTCTGGCCACTCTTCCATAAAGCCCAGCTCTGTGTAGTGTATGGCTTAAAGTGGTCCTATGGACAGATACTCCAATCTCTGCTGTGGAGCTTTCCAGCTCCTTCAGGGTTATCTTTGGTCTCTTTGTTGCCTCTCTGATTAATGGCCCCCTTGCCTGGTCCGTGGGTATTGGTGGGTGGCCCTCTCTTGGCAAGTTTGTTGTGGTGCATATTTCTTCCATTTTGTAATCCCACATCCGTGGGATGTTCAAAGTTTGGGATATTTTTTTATAACCCCACCCTGATCTGTACTTCTGAGAAAGTGGTGGAATAGTATTGGAAAAATGCTGAAATTAAATATAAAAACATTACAACAGTCGTTTAGCAGACGCTTTTGTGGGGATAATAAAATGTGGGTAACCTGTATAACCCTATGCATGCAATAATCTATACACCGCTGTGCACTTAATAAGTAGTAAGAATATATCAGCCAATAGTAGGATGTTAATAAAGACCCAGAAGGCCCAAAATGTTGTGTGTAATATTGAAAATCATGTGTGTGCGGCCTAGTGTGAGTAGAGAGCAGACAGAGTTAGAAATGAATACTGTGTGAAAAGAACAGGAGGAAGACCTTGGCCTTGGAGGAGGAATGTGTCAACAAAGAGATTGCGGTCGGCAGCCACACACACTGAATCGCCAGTTCTGAGAGATGTGTATTATGCTATGAAAACAGTATGAGCCTGTTTGAGTGTTGTACGCAGCAAAGATATGTAACTAGGGAAAAAGGTTATTACACAAATGTGCTTATGAATTATGCATTTAGGGAGGACCTATTAGAGGATCCAGTCACGTGAATGGCTAGGGAAACGATGATGTTTAGAAACTAGGTGGAATCAGGAAGTCTATAATAATCATGAACAACCAGGAATGGAAGCTTTTTCACGGACCTCTGTCAGGTAGCTAACTGGAAACGCCAGTCTATCGGGTGGAAAGTGAAAGTGCCCTCTTCCATGAAATTGCATTAATTGTATCTGTCTAGCAGTCGTCTTAATAAATCATTTTTATTCATTAAGAAGTATAGAACTAAATTATTTGTGGACGCCTCTTCAATTGGTTAAGGCACAGACTGATGTGCCCGCGAAGCAGCCGAGGCCTTCTAATCCTCGGTTGAATTTCACGCAAACCCCACACTTTTATCCAAAGCGACTTACAGAGGTGATAGTTAACAATATGTGGGGATCGAACCTACAAGCTTGAGACTGAGAATCTAATGTTCTACCAACTGAGCTGTCTGGACCAGACATACTTTTAATAGTGTACTTGGGGTGGCAAATTAGAAAGGCAGATCTAGAAATTGAATTACTCAAACATAAGTTAGAGGTGGGTGCATGGTCACAGGTGAAATGTGTTGTTGGAACAATATAAAAATACTAACTGTTGCTTTTGTATTTGTAGGAAATAAAGAAGACCAAATGAAAGGTGTCTTTATTTGACTGCTCGGGGTGGTGGTAGTGTAATCTGTGAACTGTAAACGGCATATTATATCTCGGACAGCTCTTCCATCCTAGACATAGAACATCTAATCAGGGTCTCAAAATCTCCCGACATAAGGCTATGCAAATTACTTCCGCTTGAATATCGATCAGGTTACCGAGGAAAGGACACGCCATGTCCGACAGCTGCTTCAGGTTCAGCAGAGGGAGGAGACAGGGAGAAAGTCGGGGTTTGTTCAAGAAAACCTGCCAGCGAGCAGGTTAGGTTCACAGAGTCAGTTACCATGGTAATTGACTCAGAGTTTGAGTTACCTCTCTTTCTGGAACGGGAAACCCAGAGTTTCCCTCATCTCAGGGTTAATAAACTCAGAGTTTTCACTAAACCCGCTTCTTGGGTTGGGGTTGGGGTTGGGGTTTAGGGTTCCGGGTTCGGAGTCCTGTGCACTGGCCTATGGAGGTGGTAATCCCACATTGTAGAGTGGCTTTTGTGGGCCTAAAATAGAGGGAAAGGATCTGGTCGAGGCAACCAGGCACCTGCGGTCAAACGGAAAGGGTTATTATTTGGTGGGGGGGGAGATGGTTAAGGTTAGAATGAATGAGCTGAGTTTGGGTTAGGGTGCAGTCAAGCAGGTATGCTGTGTGCAGTGTTTAGCCTGAGGGGAATGGTTAAGGTGAGACATAGATTTGGTTGGGGTGAGATGGGGTGAATGTTGAGTCCAAATGAGTGGGGCCGGATGTGGGGGCGGGTCCCTTGATCAGACAGAGCCAGACGGTCTAAGGGTAAGTGCTGGGGAAAGGAAGGACAGGACAGTGCTGACTGACAACATGGAAAATATGTACAAGTAGGATTAAATATATATATAACGAATACACATAATTTATAGCTCATTACATTCACACATTTCCCCCATCTACCTCTTATTTTATATTTTATATTTTATTAAGTGCTCTTACTGTACATATTGTGTTGCTTTATATAAGAGCTCTACTGTAATTATTGTAATTTTTATATTTTACTGTAAATATTGTGCTGGTTTTTTACTGTTAATAATTTGTATAATGCCCTTTGCACATTCCCGTGAGCATTGCCACTTTGCATTTCACTGCATGTACGTGTATGTGACTAATAAAACTCTTGAACTTGAACTTGAACTTGGAACAGGCCCCAGGTGTATATATACTGAGATCATGTGACACTTAGATTGCACACAAGTTGACTTTATTTAACTAATTATGTGATTTCTGAAGGTAATTGGTAGCACCAGATCTTATTTATGTGTTTCATAGCAAAGGGGGTCAATATATATGCAATCACTACTTTTTTCACCATTTTTTTTTTCCATTTCACTCCACCAATTTGGACTATTTTGTGTAGGTCCATTACATAAAATCCAAATAAAAATCCATTTAAATTACAGGTTGTAATGTAAAAAAAAAAAAACCCGCCAAGCGGGGGTGAATACTTTCGCAATGCACTGTACAGTACATTATAATTAGTGTTTTGCGGGTCAACCTGTGGGGGCAGCAGTGAGCCTTACATGCGCCTGATCGGCCTCAAATTCATAACAAGAGAAGAAGAAACAACAACGTCATCAAGCAGTACTGTCAGAAATGGTAAGGATTCTTTAAGCTGATTATACTTCATTAAATGACACAAAAAACACCGATTGAAGCCGAGATAAGTTATAATTCCATATTGTGAGCTGCGACCAATTTAACTTACTAACTAAGTCTTTTATATATAGGCTAATGCAGGGTGAACGTAATATATATGTGCGAAACATGGGGGTAGTTAGCGAAGATAGCTTGCTAGTTAAGGTAGCTTGAAAATCACCATCACAGGCATTAGATTAGTCTATTCAGTTTAAGGTTTGGGGGTTTCATCAATTTAAGAGATTAAAACCAGGACGAATTCAGACTTTGCAGCTGCAACCTTGAGAGCACTAACGTAAGTTCGCCTGTCGCCTGTCGCTGTCAAGTTAAAAGGAAAACACAACCGAACAACGTTTCAGTTTTCAAACTGTGTCACTGACCCAGCGGTTTACCGTGAAAGTAATGCAATTACAATTTCAATCAGTTCCAATCATTTTAACCAAATCCAAGCACTTTTCACTCCTTGTACATACCACATTGAAATTCAAACGTTTTCAAGGATTTCCAGCACCTGTCCGAAACCTGTAGCTATATTATGTTGTCATCGGATCCCACCGTTCATTTCCCCCCAAACGTTAAGCAGACATTATAACCTCAGGTCTTCGAACAATGTTCAACTTCAGAGGCGCAACAAACTAGGTTTGTGTGGCTGCTATCATCACAATAACAGTGGTCACAAGTTAATTTGGCAGTGGTGTTTCGAACCCGGAAGATAATAAACACATGTTTTAGGTTCGGAATAGACTACGTGTTTGACATCGCTAATTACCCTGGCAGTATAGTTCAGTGGTCTGGTACAGCGTAGTGTGATTTTTTCCTTTAGATTGTATATTTGGTTTCGAAACCCCGGTGTGGAGTTTTTATTTTGACGAAAATACAACAAAATATGGTTAAGAACGTTTCTGATCCCAGTTTCACTAAACTCCATAAAGCATCAATAATCTAAATGAAGACATGATGAGCGATATATTATTATAATCATTCAGGCATTCGCAAGGTCAGCTACGTTTCCTCTCCGTGGTTGGAACAGCTGCCGAAGCACCCGACGTTTATAAACAAAGGTAACCAGTTAACGTGGAAACCAGTAGATCTGTAACACCTGTCTCTCCATTACAAGACAGAACGTCACGCCAAACTGTTTGAAAAGAACATGACAAATTACTTTTTACGAACGTGTGACAGCCACTTTTCAGTTCACCGCAACATCACATATAACAAACAGCACTTATAGTAAAATTTAAACTTTAATTTTACTAAATTTACGTTAAAAGTTGAGATTTTATTTAAATACGCAATAGTATCTGTTCAACAATAGTATCCAATCAACAATAACCAAAACATATCAGCTTTACATGTGTGATTGCACTGATATATTACATACAATATAAGCTCAAATAACACAGTTAAACAGATCTGTTTGAGCATGTTTGAATTAAAAGCTCTTATTGTCCTTTTTTTCTTGTGCTGTGTTACCTAAGGTCCGGTTGTATGTTTAAAACTTCCCAAAAAGGCTACATTTATATATTTGAATCATTAGTTATATTGAAGCTAAAGAAACCGATATTATATCTAACTGTACTATAAAAAACAATGTTATTGACCCATCAACCCTGTTACTTGTAAATAATCTAAAATGTATTGGTACATTTGAAATAAGAATTCTGATTTCACCTAATGTTATGTGTAAAACCACTAGGGTGCTAAAACCAATCTAAAAATTGGTGCTTTTCAGCCATATTTTTAATGTTTACTTAAAATTGAGCTCAACAATTGTTGCAAAAGATTACAAATCTGTGCTGGATATACACAGATATAAAGATGTCCTTTAATCACTTTGAGTCTAGATGGCACAAAAAACTATTTTAAAAATCAACTTGGGGAAAATGGCAAAAGGCCCTCTTTTGGTAGAATGACCCATGAATAGTTGTATGATCAAACTCATTAACATTACCTTCTTGGAACTATTTAATTTCATCAGACTGCTTCATTTTTGCAGAGATCACAAATTTTTTTGTCAGAAAATTAGATAGGCCTGCATCTGTACAAAAGGATTCACTGTATATGAGGAACAAGAGATGGATGATGGTTTCTTTTGCTAATCTGCAAAATTCCCATACATTTTCTACAGCCTATTTACATGTAATCTTCTAATACATACTTTACAAGGTAATTCCTTTGTAGCATTTTAAATTATACTTTCTTTATGTAATATGTATTAGTAATTATCAAAGCTCTCTTCCACTAAATGCCCTCAAAGACCAGAACACTGCTGACAATGGAACATAAATAAACTTATTCACATTTCTTATAAATCTGAAAGTACATTGATGTCCCCAACAAAACAGTGTTCCTACAGTTTTCAAGGTTTACTTAAAGTACTTATTGTACTCATTTTGGGCTATCCTAAATCCTAAAACCAGCTTCTGTGGTGTGTGTTTCAGTCTCATTTTCTCCATTGTAAAGAACAGGCTGTTTTGAGGGCATGGAGGTTGTATGTAATGACACTGAGGAGAGGAGAGCGATCATGCTGCTCAAGGTAAACAAATAAGCTTGAAGCAGAAATTTACCGTAACCATGGCGGCCGCTCCAGAACCAACACTGAGACCGTACATGTTTGATCCGGAGTCTGACCCAGAATGGGAAAAGGCAGCTGAGGCGGTTCCAGAGCAGATGTACTGGAACACATTTAGATTGGAAGTTAGTAATACCGACTCGATTTATTATTGATTTCCGAGTACAATGGAATGCACCATAGGCCAAGGCTTGCGGCGAGAGCTGTTGGATTATGTTAAGAAGCGCCCGTTATGACGTCTAAAGGGGCTACTTTCTGAAACGGCCTGTTTTTGGCCCGATTTGGCACCGATTTTGGACAAAGGAAAATACAGAAAAACGGGTTGACTTCCAGATTTCAAATTTTCTCGGCTACTTAGGTAAATGATTTCCTGGAACATGTATAAGGGCCAGGAATAAGCCGTTTTCCATAATATGACCCCTTTAAGATCGCCAGAGTTCCTTAATAGTGACACAACCTTCCTGGGCTGTAGAAGACAATGGCATATTCCTTTTGGTTTTTTTAGGAACTTCAAAATTTATAATAATAAACCTTATTACCTTAATAAGTAAATTGGAGCTTCTTTGTTTTTCAGGCTACAGGGGTCGACCAAGCAGCTGGCATGAGCCTGGTTGGCTTCAGCCTCCTACTGTTTACGTACTACTCTATCTGGGTCATCGTCCTGGTAGGTGCCATTTGTTTCCCTAAAACCCTAATTGGAGAGACAATGGAATGGATGGAATGGAACATGTGCATATAATTTTGGAAAATTCGAACTTTTCTGTTTCTTTGTTTTCCCAACCAGTGAAATGTTGCATGTGAAGCTTGGCTGCTTGTTGATCCACTTCCCTTTGAAGAATAAAAGCCCAAACCAGAAATTACCCATAGTATCGGCCCTGAGGACATTCACATCCCATATCTACTGTAATGTGATTTATAAAAACCGGTGTCGGAACCCTGTAGAGTTGATTTCCCATTTTCTTAAAGGTACTGGCCCCTTACTGCCTCACAAAAAATATATGTCAAAATCCTAACAGCGGGAGGGATTTCAATGTCTAGAAACCGTATGGAAGTGAACATTGTCTGTTTACTAACAACACGATGTGGTATCTTCTCCTCTTCCAGCCCTTCGTGGACAGTGATCACGTGCTGCACAAGTACTTTCTACCCCGGGAGTACTCGGTAATTCTGCCCGGCATTGCAGCAGTAATACTGCTCCTCTGTATAGGTGAGACAGCAGGAAGAGATTTTGAAAAAAGTCTATGTGTCTATTTCAAGCTTTCTAACGTACTTCTCTGCTCCACAGGGACCTTCATTGCTGTTATCATGTGGAAGAATCACAAGCCGAAGAAAGCGGACTAGATGCAGAGAGAGACTGCTGTGTGGGTATCAGAAATTAGCCTAGATGACGTTTTACCACCTCGAAGCCCTTCCTCTCCTCCGGTGGCTCCATCTTCATCCCGACAGCCCTTCAGGGAAACCAGTAACTGCGTCCCTATCCCCCTGTCAAAGCCTCGTCACCAGCTGAAGTGAATGCTAAGATCAAGGTCAGGTGGCCTATCAGCCGATGCATTCAGAAATCCTATTCCCTGTTGTAGACATTAGGCAAGAGTTTATACCTGTGTAATATCTACTAGACCAAGGGCACTGGTGGACTGATTTCACTTTTGCCTCTTAAGGTAATTGTCAGTGATCTGGTAGAGGGGGGCTGCTCTGTTATAATCGGAGTACATCGCATGGTTAATGTCAGTTGCTTGTAAATATTGTGACATAAGGGAATGAACTGTGTAATGTTTTTATTACACCCAGTGATGCTACTGCTCCTTTATTGAATCCAGTCTTGTGGCTGCAGTCTGTTGCACAACGCTATGGTTGCATATGGGAGAATAGCCAAAGGTCATTTATCTGTAAAAGAAATGAAACATTTGTGAAAGGACTTCCGCCTGGTGACTGATGATTTATTCTTTTTTATTCTTTTATCCTAATGTATTTAGCTCTATATACAATAGGTGCTCATTTAAAGAATGAGAATAAAATAGTAGTAGTAGTAGTAGTAGTAGTAGTAGTAATGAGTAGTGAGCATTAATGATTTGACCTCCCTCTCTCCCTCTCTCTCTGACGTCCGCCTCTCTCTGTCTTCTGCCTCTCTGACGTCTGCCTCTCTCTGTCTCCTGCCTCTCTGACGTCTGCCTCTCTCTGTCTTCTGCCTCTCTGACGTCCGCCTCTCTCTGTCTTCTGCCTCTCTGACGTCTGCCTCTCTCTGTCTTCTGCCTCTCTGACGTCTGCCTCTCTCTGTCTCCTGCCTCTCTCCCTATCTCTCTGTCTTCTGCCTCTCTGACGTCTGCCTCTCTCTGTCTCCTGCCTCTCTGACGTCTGCCTCTCTCTGTCTCCTGCCTCTCTTCCTCTCTCTCTGTCTCCTGCCTCTCTGACGTCTGCCTCTCTTCCTCTCTCTCTGTCTCCTGCCTCTCTGATGTCTGCCTCTCTTCCTCTCTCCCTGTCTCCTGCCTCTCTGACGTCTATAATTATTATTTGGTTAGAGAAACCTGTATAATGACTGATAGGTCTGTTGTTTTAAAAAGAAAGAGAAAGGAAAGAGACAACAAACAAACAACAAAAAAGCACGGGGCGAAAACGTTTCAAATATAGATCAAAATTTAATGTTAAAATCGATCGTTGAAGTTTGAAGTAATAAGGGTCATCAAAAATCATCGTTGAGAAACACGTCAGGTGGCATATCAAAATGAGACCTATAAAACTGATAACATGTTTACTATGTGGACGTGGACTGACTGTCAGGTTGTGAGGACTTGCAAACATACAGTTTATGTCTGTAGCAGGTGAGACCCTCCACCTCATCCTCACCTTCCAACAAAACCTATTTATTTTATAGCCTATGAACCTGATTCAGTCTGAGATTTCATTGAAGAAAAGTTTCATCACTCTGAGTCTTTCTTTTGGGAGACCTTGAGAATATATACAATTAAAAATGAGTCTATCTAGTATTCTATCATGCAATATAACACACCATTAGTGGAGCACCGCAAAGTACTCTTTCCCGCATATAATCTATCTATAATCTCCAAATCTATGCACGCGCTGAGTACATTTCTAGATGTATTACTTTTCACTTATATTATTAAGAGGTGATCTCAAAAGCTTAAATGATCAATACATAAACCTACCTGTCCATCAGGTAGAAGAATCTCGCGCATCCATTGGTTGCTATGGTTTCTCTCGAGCTTCATCATTTGTCTCGAGCGCATCATTCAAACACATTTCTTTCTGAAACTCCCTAACCCGTTTTCATCATCAAGAAGGTGAGTCTGAAAACTCGAGTGGTCCACGGTTGCAGCTTCGACGGTAAAATGCCAAGGAGGCCTAGTTGCGTAGACGGTAAGAAAATGAAATAAAATAGTAGGACTAGATAATACTGATACCACCATGTATAGTTTTCTATCAACAAATGCATGAATTAGTTGGTTTATTTCTGAGCAATTTGATATTCAGTCAGTAAACCTGAATTAAAATAAGTTTTAGTCTACAAATTTTAACCTCTACCTGTGAAAAGTGATTTCCTGTGTATTGATCCTTTAATAACGTCTATTTTGACCCAGAGCACCCTGTCAACATAGAATAAAGTAGAAAATGTGTTGATAAAATGCAATAGAGCTGGTTGTGATTGGTCCCTGGTCTTCCTGTCAGGAGAGAGTGGCCCTGCCACACTCCTCTCCTCCCCATCCTGGAGGAGGTCCTGGAGGAGGTCCTGGAGGGGACGAAGGAGAACGCTCCCCATGTTATGTAGGATTTCTAGGAATAATGGAAACTAAGATCGGAGCTAACGTTGGAGCGTGCTCCATTTAATTAACAACAACACACACAAAAGTAGATCCGGTCATGTCAACAGAACATTGCGGATGAATAACATTGCACTGTCGCAGCAGTGCCAGATGTAACATTTCCTCCCCCCTCACAGAACCTAGGAGTGATACTCAGTTACAAAGTCACGCAGGTGCTCAGGCCTGCTGCGTGCCCGAACTGGGCGGGGCTCAGGTGCAGCAACAACCACTGGTGGTGGCCCCACGACCTCGGGTTAGGCCGGAGGGACTGGAGCTGGTGCGGTATCGAACTGTACGGCCGGCAGAGCTGTAGCAGTGGGCACACCCAGGCCTGAGCCGGGGGGGGGGGGCGTGCACCTTACGCAGGCGGCTAGCATGCCAGCGGGTGCCGTCAGCGAGCTTGAATGAGGCCGGGCCAAGCTGTTGGCTGACCTGGACAGAGTCTGATCAAAACGACTGGAGCTTGTTGTCACGGTGAGGTTGTCGGATCCTGACCCAGTCCGAGGTAGCAATGGCAGGTGGTCTAACATGTCGGGCCCTGTCGAAACAGGTTCTTCATCAGATGCTGGCGCATGGCGACTGCGGCTTGAACCGGGTGAGCTGGGGCCTGAGCCGGTGTAGGGCGGAGCAAATCCAGAGGCAGCTGAAGCTCCCGCCCCAGCATGAGGGAGGCTGGGGAGACTCCTGTGGTGGCGTGTTGGGTGGCCCGGTAATGCAGCAGCGTCTATTGCAGGTGCTCCCAGGGCTGGGATGGCCAGTCCAACAGCTGCATGGGCGGGGTTGGAGCTGGGGCCCTGGTCTTGCCGCTAAGAAGGCAAGCAGTGCAGTCCTTGACGAGGGTCTCGATTTCCCTGACGATGCCTGACCACCACACCACATCGCAGCACCGCTGCTTGAGCCCGACTATGCCCAAGTGGCCCTCGTGCGCCATAGCAAGGACACGCGCCTGAAGGGCACTCGGGACCACAGTGCAGAGCCCGCGAGTGATGCAGGTATCGTTCCAGCATGACAGTTCGTCCCTGATCCTGAAGTAGGAGAGCAGCTCAGTTTCTGTCTGATGTAGGTCGAGAGTGTAGAGAGGGTGGGGTCGTCAGCTGAGACGTCCTGGAGCTCCCTCAGCAACACTGTCTCCTGAAGGGGTGTGTGGAGGAGCTGGACGTGGTTGTGCTCGGCCTGGTCCCGTTCGGGGGCCAAAGGTGGGTCTGAGGGTGGGTTGGGGATTGAACGTGACAGCAGGTCAGCCACCACGTTGTCCCGGCCCGGCGTGAACTGTAGGCGGAAGTTGTACTGCTACAGGCAGTCAGCCCAATGGTGGAGACGGAGTGGTTTTTGGCCAGTGCCTGACGTGGCCAGGAGGGTGGTGAGGGCCTCAGTGTCCTCAGTGTGAATGGGCATCCGTAGAGGTACATGTGCCAGCGCTCACATGCCCAGAGGCACGATAGGGCTTTCCGCTCCCCCACTGAGTACCTCTGTTCCGTGGGGCTGAGAGCCCGTGAGGCGAATGCGAACGGCCTCTCAACCCCCTCTTGCAGCTGGGACATCACAGCACCAATGGCCGTGGCGGAGGCGTCGCATGTGACAAGGGTGGGGCTGGCCAGGTCGAAGTGCGCTAGGACTGGTGGTGAGGTGAGCTGGGCCTTCAGGAGGCGCATGGCGTCCGAGCAGGCAGGCGTCCAGAGCCAGGGCTCGTCATGTTTCAGCAGCTGGTGCAGTGGCGCAGTCGTGGCCGAGTACTGTGGCAGGAAGCGGAGGTAGAACGCCGTCATGCCCAGGAAGGAGGCCAACTGAGCAGCTGAGGTGGGCTCCGGGACACGGTGGATGGCCTCTGTGTTTGAGTGGAGTGGGTATATGCCGTCAGCCGAGAGGCGGAACCCCACAAACTCAATGGCCGGGGCAGCGAAGACACACTTCTTGCCGTTGCGTGTGAGGTGGTGCTTGGCCATTGCGTTGAACACGCTATGGAGGCGCTCGTCGTGGCTCTCGACGGTGGCCCCGTGAACCACGATGTCGTCAAGGTAGATGGCCACACCCGGGATCCCAGCAAAGATGGAGGCCATGATCTTTTGGAAGCAGCTGGGGGCGGAGCTTAGACCGAAAGCCATGCGTTTGTAGCGGAAGACCCCTTTGTGGGTGATAAACGCAGTGAGGTTGCGGCTCTCGGGGTGCAGTGGCACTTGGAGGTAGCCCTGGCAGAGGTCCAGTTTGGAGAAGACAGTGGACCCGTGGAACTGGGTGGTGAGCTCCTCTGTCATTGGCAAGGGATATTTGTCAGGGATGATGGCCTTGTTTACCGCTCTCAAGTCCACGCAGAGTCGCAGTCCCCCAGACTTCTTCTTTGCCACCACAATGTTGGAGATCCAGGGCGACGCATTCACCTGCTCGATGATGTCGCCATCAAGCATGCTCTGTAGCTCAGAGGAGATGTCATCGCGGAGGGCCAGGGGGGAGCGGCGGAGGGGCTGGATGACAGGCGCCACCTGCGGGTCTAACAGGGGCTGGTGGGCGAAGGTATCAAGGCAGCCCACACCGCTGAACAGTGCAGGCCACTGTTGCTGCCAGGGGATGGCAACGGTATGTATCTCAGAGCCAGTGGTGTCTAGCAGAGTGAAACCAAGGCCGTTGAAGAGGTCGAGGCCTCGGAGGTTGGTCCCGTGGCAGGCGATATTGAACCTGAAGACTGGCAGTGTCTTCTCTCCGTATTTCACAGTTTGCTGAAGGGAGCCCACAATATCAATCTCGGAGTTGGCATAGCCACGCAGGGTGGTGGTGGGCGGCCTCAGTGGCTCATGGGAGAAGAACTGTGCATAAGTCGCCAAGTTCAGGAGGGACACTGTGGCTCCAGTGTCTCGGAGGAGGGGCAGAGTGACATCACCAACCACCAATGAGCATGTTTTAAATGGCACTCATCCTGAGCTGACATTGTGGATGATTGTGGTAGGTGGCTGGGAGGCTCTAGCTGGGGCAGACCTACAGACTTTGTGGAAGTGATTCAGCTTTCCGCAGTTGGATCAGGTTTTACCACGGGCAGGACAGGTCTGAGCTCTAGAATTGTGTGCAGAAGAGCCACCATTCCCACGCGGCTGGTGTGGGCGGTCACGTGACTGAGAGGCTAGTAGTACGCTCTCCCCGCTGCTGTCTGCACTCACGTGGAGGAGGGGCACCTGTGAGACGAGGGCACCCGCTGCCTTGTCCAGTGCTAGCGAGTTGGAAGAGGCAGACAAAGTAGCTGCACATTCGAGAGCAGATTCGACCTGGACTGCTAGGTTTAAAGCTGCTGCTAATGTCAACTCATCGTTTTCCATCAACAGTCTTTCCCTAATCTTGTCACAGTTCGTGTGCAATATGAGGTGGTCTCTTGTCATTTTGTCTTGTAACTCCCCAAACTTGCATGAGCTAGCCAAACCTCGTAGATCAGCCACATACTGCGTCTCCGACTCACCCAGGCGTTGGTGCCTCCGTCCGAATATGACACAGCGGAGAAGAGCACTCTGTGGGATGGCGAAATGTTTTTTCAGTAGGTCCACAGCCTCTTTGTATGTCGCTGCGGGGCCGAGAGTTTCAAACACGTGCTGTCCCTCTGCTCCTAGACAGTTTCGAACGAGGAAATCCAGCGGGGCCACGGTGTCGGTGGTTCTCCCGGCAGGGCTAGGAAGGGAGAGGGTGGTATGGAACAATCAGCCATTCTCATCGCCAATGTTATGTAGGATTTCTAGGAATAATGGAAACTGAGGTCGGAGCTAACGTTGGAGCGTGCTCCATTTAATTAACAACAACACACACAAAAGTAGATCCGGTCATATCAACAGAACATTGCGGATGAATAACATTGCACTGTTGCAGCAGTTCCAGATGTAACACCCCCATGTTCATCCCCTTCATGAAGGACTCCTCTGGGAGGTAGAGTCACGTCTACGTAGCTAGTCCAGACCTCAGCTGGCCTCTTACTGTTCTAGTCTGACCTCTGTACCCTCCATCCATAGCTCCGTGTGGCTGGGGAAAAGAGGAGGAAGGAGGAGGAGGTGGTGGATGAGTGGATTTGAATTCCCATTCCGGGAATTCACACCCCCGCATCAGCTCAACCCAGGAAGAGGGCCAGGCGCTGTGTGTGTGTCTGCGTGTGTGTTTGTGCGTGTGCTTGTGCTTGTGAAAAACCTAAATTTTAATAGTTCTGGTTAAGTTAAGTTGTAAGTTAGGTTATAAGCTTATGATCTGTGTTGTCATTTGCTGCATTACTGTGGGTTTCATTATGGAGATCTGCTGTTTTGTCCAACGTGGATTTATTTATCATGTATAACTGAGGACTGTTGTTTTGAAATTAAGGGAACATGATTTAAATGAAACCATGATCAGCCATAATAATAATAATACTAATAAACTTTAGTTCTGTTATCCTCAGACTGGTTGCATGGCTTCAAATTAAATTTACGTTTCTTCTTTTTTTTAATGATATATGGCATTATAACTGTGTTACACTGCACAAAATACACTTTTGAGTTCTCCCTCCTTCTAGCCATGATTGTGCTGTTTCCATAGAGGTGCAGGACTTGCAGATGCAGTGAAAAATGAGCCCACAGTGAGTAAAGATGTGACAGGAACAAAAAATGCCCAGAAACGGCTTGGGGTTCAGAGGGTTAAGAGAGGAAGAGAGGAATGGTAAAATACTGTATGAAGTTAGCGTTCTTGATCAGGTGGCTCTTAAACCTCCATTGGATATGACGTGATCAGAAATGAGAATATTCCCAACTGAACAGGAGAGCGCCCCCTGGATCCTCCATGTGTCTATGAAATCGATATCAGTAGCAGCCAAGCAAAGACTGACTGAGCCCCGTATCAGACCGTGCTCTTATATATGATTTATCCAAACCAGGATTAAGGCAGCAACTGAAATCAGCAATTGAAACTATATTCATTTCTCAGTATGCATTTTTGTTTATTGAGTATTGTGTATGGAAGTTGTTTCCATTGTTTCATAAAGAAGTGTTTTACTTAACATCCTCCTTATTGAACTACCTTTGAATTCTGGCCTGTAGTTGTTAAGGTGTTACATAATGCAGTAGATCTCAATCCAGTCCTCAAATACTCCTGCAGGTTTGAGCTCCAGCTCTTAAGGTATCATGAAAACGTGAAGCTAATTGGTTCAGGTTACTGATGCAGAAAGCAAAAGACAGTGGTATGGATCAGTCTTAGGTGGTGTGGGAAGTGGCGCCGTCTATGGGCCAGCCGCCACTAGTAGTAATAGTAATAACAGTAGTACTACTAGTAGCGTTTGGTCTAGAAATGATCATCAACCTTGCTCCAACATTATGACATTCACAGAAATTCAAATTAAATACTGTATGTTCAAATTCAAATTCAGTGCAAATGCGCCTGAATGCGCCTCAGTGTGGCAGACCGCGTGAGTCTGACTGGTCAGCGGACCGGTCCGTGCTGCAGGGTGTGCCAGGCTCTCACTGTCAGCAGCAGCCTGTCTGTCTGCAGGACTGGCGCGTGAGAGAGCACTCCGGCAGCGGGCGGATTCCCCCACGCGCTGCGGTCGACGAGCCAAACTGAGGCAAGTATCTAAAACCTGCATTCAGCCTCTCTACTCTTTAACACTTTTAATCGGAGGATGCGAGAGTACATGTCACGGTGTGTGCGTGGTTTCAGTACGGGATGCTGTCGTTGAAGCTCGAGGCTCAAGAAGCTCAAGTTGTCACCGGGATGTTTTCTCTAATGTCGTCACCTCTGTGATTAAAGACATCCGTGGAAAGTTGAGCACTGAGCTACACAGCGATGCATCCTGTTAAAAACAGGCTTGAATCAATTGTAGGCCTGCTGTGTCACAGGGTGGGGTGTCCGGTAGGTAATGGCTGTCAAAGGGGCAACGAAAAGGTTTGTTATCCACACTGACTAAGCATAATAAACATGTTTACCTGAAAACTGAAACACTTTAAAATTACTTCAGTGCCTTGATTTGCCCTAGCAGGTCTACGAGTTAAGATAAGATAAGATAAGATAGACTTTATTGATCCCGCCGTGGGGAAATTCACGTGTTATGGCAGCTCACAACAATAGAAAACAGAATAGAATAGACACTAGTAGTATAGTATAGTTACTAGTGTTACTAGTGTTATGCCAGATCGTGAAGTAACCACTGCTGCATGCAGGGCAGTGATGCAGTAAACTACTCTTATCATCATAAGGCTAACCAATATAAACTCAAATTCAGTATATTTTTAGAAATGCCTTGATTTATGTTTCCTTCCCCCATAAAATAAAAAGGTGGGTAAGCTGAGTTGAGGTGGGTTCAGATCCCTGATCCAGGACCTGGAAAAAGACCACCTCTCTGCTTGTTGTCAAGAATACAAGCTGCTTGCTCAGCATCATCGGCCATGTGAAGGGGGGATGGTTTGTGTTGACAGGGGCAACTTGCCGGTCATTTCATCAGCCCTAATGTCACATTATAAGAAGGTACTAGATCCTCCCCCAGTCACACAGTCGAGGCCTCCTGGCTAAATGTGAAGAGTGTGTCTGTTGTGTCCCCCCCACTTTATTCTGTGAACTCTACTGTCTCGAGTTATTATGGACCACCTAGAAGAGAAAGTCTTTTACATGCATTCAACGCAGCCAGTCATGCTACTAGCTGGACCATTCTCATTCTCCTCAGGCTGTTTTGACAAGTCTGGCCGCAGTCATTCTCACTCATGTATTACAACTCACTGGAAGGTTGTAAATGCAGGATTTAGAGGCAGTTAAAAAGTTAAACAACCCTTTTTGATTGGAGACGGCTGTGTCTGGTTCAGTTGATGATCGGGCATGGTGCCTCCTGCCTGTTCTTCTAGCCAAATAATTCCTGGTATTTCCGATATTCGTCTGGGAAGTGTTCTATTTCTATTTCTATTTTTATCTTTCCTGCCAATGGTTGTGCATAACTTGCACTGTGTTAGCTATTGAAGCAGAAAGCTAACGATGCTGCATGATGGCAATCGATGAACAAACCTAGTGTGCCTTATAGAGCTCTGAGCCAAAGATGTACTGTACGGTGTGCTGTCTGACACAGCAGCGTCATCTACACAGGACTGTGAAAACACCTTGAGCCAATGTGTTAAGCTGCAGCATCTACAGAATGATCAGATGTATCTTACTAAATGTAGACATGAAATGGCACATATAAAATACATTTCAATGAAATCCAAAATCCGTTTGTGGTCTCCATAGACACTGGAAGTCAGGTGGTTTTGTTGGTTCGTCACAGCAACCAATGCCAAGGGAACTTTTTGTTTGATGAAGTCTCGCCAGAGTTTGGATAACCTGTTCTCCTAGTTTTAACAGTCGAGTGAACGGTAAGCTTATGTTCTGCATTTGTATACGCCGCAGACGGAGATGTCGGGATCCACGGGAGGTCTTGGGGCAACGGGTCAATGCCAGCACTCTGGTGCAGTGAAGAGGAGGAGGAGGTGGGGGGGCCTAAGGCAGCAGTGGAAGCTCCTGGGCCTGTTCGAGATCGATCAGCAGCATGAGTTTTACGGCCTGACCTGCATGATGAAGGAGGGCCTGGCAGCAGCTGTCCAGAACACCATCGACAACCCGCCAACGGTGAGTCGCATCCTCTTCCCCTGTTAGATGTCATCGGTCTGTGATGTTCAATGCATTCCAGTTATGTTAAGTGTTGTTGTTGTTTTTTGGTGTAACCCACTTTCCCTCAACCTGCCTTGTCCAGTTCTACTCCAGTTAGTAATATCCTACATTTCCCAGAATGCCTGGTGTGAACTTGTTGCTTTCAGCTGTGGGTTATAAGTGCAGGTGGAGGGCGTGATAATGAAATAAAGGAGAAAAAACGCACTCTCCAGCTTCATCTCGTTTTCTGTTTTTATTGGCACATGTCCTCAACACATGTCAACACGTCAACACAAACGCGTGTCAACACAAACGCAAACACCAACAATGCTATTTTTGGAGAAATTGGTGTCTGTTTTTAGACACACACACAACACAAACTCGTTTCGGCTGTGCCGTCATGGCGGCATAGCCGTCAAACGCATCAAAGGCATTTGTGTTGAGGACATGTGCCAATAAAAACAGAAAACGAGATGAAGCTGGAGAGTGCGTTTTTTTCCTTTATTACAGTCATAGACTCGCACCCGAAGACCTGTTCTTTTTTGAGAGTTGAGCGCGCCTTGATCTGCTCAGGGTGTGATAATGAAGGCATAGAGTTTTTCCAGTCACGAATAAGTGAGAGGGGCACTATCATATTTATGAGGCTGCTATTGTTGGAGAAATTGGTGTCTCTTCCTCTTCTGTGTTGGATTTCTCCCTGTGTGATCGTTGAACGTCTAGAAAGAAGCCCTTGCACACCAAAACCTGGTGTCTAGTAGTAGTAGTAGTAGTAGTAGTAGTAGTAGTCAATATTTACATTACTCTGGATGTGATGGTGCATGTCCTCCTCCTTGGCAGAGCCTGTTTTCTGTTTGCTCTCCAGTCTGACAAACACCACGGGGAATAACGCCCCGGCTTTCAAACTTGAATTCCCACTACAGCCCAGGTCCTTGAATGCCGTCTGGGGGAAAGTAGCAGCAGAGATGTTTCCAAGTTCCAATGACCCTGGCCTTTTGCAGCTCAGTCTGTATTTTCTCTTACTTGTCTCTCCCATAGCCAGATATAAGAGACAACAATGCACCCTGCTCCCAGATCTGTAATGCCATTCTGCTGTATAGTTCCATAGAGAAAGAACCGTAAAGGGTGGGGGACGTGATGCTGACAGTATTCAGGGTGTGTTTTCTGGTGTGCAAATAATTGCACCGCTTATAAAGCAAATTTGGCTGGACAAATTGAGGAAATTTTGGAATAAACTAATTAAAATCACAGAGGAGAAGCAAATCATCACTCTTCCTTTTTCATCGTATTTTATTTTTTATTTTTTAATAGGTTCCTTGTTCCGTTTTGTTTTAGTGACTCACGTGTGGAGAAAAGGTCTGTTTTGACCTTTGTATGTGTCATGTTGAGATGTATTGTGAAAAGTGGAAAAATAACGTGCAATGATCGGTGACTAATCGCAGCAGTACTGCAAGAAGCCAGATGATCTTTGACGCTGTCGTCATCCTCCACAATGCTGAAAAAGGGGAAATGCCCCCCTGAACAAGAGCCTTAAATAAGTGCGTGGTATTCAGTGTCACTGCCACGCTGAATGAAAAGTCACAAGGCAGTTAAACACACAAGCATGTGGTGCTGGCCAGCCCTAATCCCAGTGAAACATAGTCAGCTGACTAAGCAGTTTAAGGACTGTCCTGTCTGTTTGCAAAGTCCCGCAAACACAACACACACACACACACGTAATGGGAGCAATATGTAGAGTGGGTGGAGTCACACGGAGCGGTTAGAAAATGTGTTGCTTTTGCTAATGAAGTTTAAAGTTTTTTAGTGAATGAAACAGCTGTTTGTGCTTGACCTCGATGCGCATTGTCGTGCATTGTCAGTGAACGCCTCGTGCGTGAGGTCAGCAAGCAGAGGAAAATGTTAGTCACATGTCTCTGCCTCATCCACTGACCCACACTCCTAAACTCAGTGTGACAGACCAAGTAAAATGGTTCCTGTTATATGTTGTAATTGATGTGACGTTTTAGGTTTTTTTTGTTTTATTATTGTTGTTATTGTCCAGTTTTATTGCAAACGGCCTCCCTCTTCTTCCTCCCATCACAGAAAGAAGTATCGGACGAGGACTTCAGATTGGAGGTCACCCAGATCCATAAGGTCGGTCGGTGTGTTCGCAGCGTTTGACGACGTAAAACTAAACCAGGTCAATTACTGTGCTTACGTCTGCTTCCGTGCTCCCGCGGATGTGTGTGTGTGTGTGTGTGTGTGTGTGTGTGTGTGTGTGTGTGTAGGAGTTCACCATGGAGACGTTTGCGGGCCCGGTGTTCGCCACCCTGCGGAGCTCTTTAGGGATGACGGAGCGGGAGTATCAGCAGTCGCTCTGCTCCGAAAGCTGCTACCTCCAGTTCATCAGCAACTCCAAGAGCAAGGCCGACTTCTTTCTAACGTGAGTCGCCCTGAGGTGGCTTTTCACCGGTTGAGCCGATTCCTCTGTACTGTGCGGATGGAGAGAGATGGTGTTGATGTCGTAGAGATCTACTCGCTGGTGATTGGGTTGCTTTTGATGTCCTAGGAATGACAAGCGCTTCTTTCTGAAGACCCAGAACAAAAGAGAGATCCGGTTCCTCCTGGCCAACCTAAAAATCTACCTGGAACATCTGAGGAGTTATCCCCATTCACTGCTAGTCAAGTTCCTAGGTACACACACACACACACACACACACACACACACACTCGTGGATGTGTTGGACTGAAGTGAGATTTTGATTATTATTCTTGTTTAGAACATGGATTTATTTTGTAATAGTTTTATTTGAGTATTTGCCGGAGCCATGGAGGGCTGGTCTACAGGTGGGCTATTGTTACGGGGTGGATTGTTTGGGGGCGGGGGTGTTGATGTAGAGGTCAGTGAGATGTTGATGTAGAGGTCAGTGAGATAGATACATAAAACCTCCCCCAAACCCGCAGTGTTGCACGAAAGACAGAAGAAAACAGTTTTTCTGAATGTAATAAATATAAAATAACATAATTCCTACTCTGATTTCAGTCGCACACAAAGCAACGGTTATGATTTTTAGCTTGTTGGACTGAGTGAGTTGCCGATGCTTCTTTTCCAGGTGTCCACAGGATCAAAATCCCCCACAGACGGAAGGTACGGACAAAAAATGTCACCACTTGTTCCTCTGTGAAACTTTCTGTGGTTTCTGGGCATTTGCGATAGATCATAAAACCCACGTTTTCTTTTTTTTTTTTCAGAAATACTTCATCGTCATGCAAAGTGTTTTTTATCCGGACGATCGAATCAATGCCAGGTAAGCCTCTTTTTTTTTTTTTTTTTGCACGTAACATGCGTGAGATAATGTAAAAGCGCTAATCTTATCCCAAAGGTGTGTGTGTGTGTTGCGTTCCCAGGTATGATATCAAGGGCTGCGAGGTGAGCCGTTGGACAGAGCCCGCCCCGGAGGGTAGCCAGGTCATCGTGGTTCTCAAAGACCTCAACTTTGAAGGCCAGCGCATCACTCTGGGTAAGGAAGTAGCGCGTGATATTGCTCACGTACGCTCTGGAAATATCCCTTTTCCTGTGAGCCAGATGTTACGGTGCGTGCTCTGCAATTTCCCCTCGGGGACAATAAAGAGTCATCTAATCTAATGAATGTCACTGTCATGCAACTGGCTGCCACATTTGTGTCATGACAGTAATATTCATTAGATTAGATGGCTCTTTATTGTCCCCGAGGGGAAATTGCAGTTATGCAGCAGAACAAAGCAATAAACAATACAATCAACAATTTCGGAGGATAAAGGTTGTATTAAAAAATCCCCCAAAAAACATACAACAAATATACAAGGTAGTGCAAGATATAATAGCTTAGTGCAATTTACAGTTGTGCAATTTTGCAATTTGGTCGAGGTGCTGAGGCAAAAATTCACACAAGCAAACCATTCACAAATGGATACACCAGATGTCTTGTCTAGACGTCGTCCGTTGTTTGTTTTAAGTCTGACACTTGCATGGCATAATGCATTCTTACATTCTTGTTTGGCTCTCGTGTTGCTCTGAGCTAAAGTTGTCCCACAATTCCTGGTTCTGGTCTAGTCTAGACTGATGATCCCGTGGTTGGCTGGAGAACAATTATTTGGAAGTGCGTCTCGTCAGATTTTCCAGTCACTTTCCAGTAATGTCCTTGTGAGAAAACAGATTTATACATTACTGGGTTTTTTTTTTTTTTTTTTTTTACTCTTCCGGCTTTGTGGGGATGAAATTGGTCTGAAATCTTATTTGAACCAGTTTAAAAATTTCCCTTTGTTTTTTTTACTTTGATTCTGCTCAAAATATAATAATATTGAGTCATGAACACCAGTTTTCAATAAAAGAATTATTGAATGATGTTCTATTGTGACATTCTGTGTGTGTGTGTGTGTGTGTGTGTGTGTGTGTGTGTGTGTGTGTGTGTGTGTGTGTGTGTGTGTGTGTGTGTGTGTGTGTGTGTGTGTGTGTGTGAGATCAGACCAGCAGCGTCCCTGGCTCCTGCGACAGGTGGAGGTCGACACACACTTCCTCCGGAGGCTCAACGTGTTGGACTACAGCTTCCTCCTGGCCCACCAACCCTTACACCGTGATGAGCGTCACCAGGGTCTCTCCTTCGCCACTCTCATCATGAGGACCAAAAAGTCAGTACCTTTCTAGTCATTCTTGTGACTAGACATGAACTGACACGTTGATTATCTATTCTCATTGACCACCAGATGCAGCAGATGGAAGTCTGTTTATTTATTGTTAAATGCCTGATAAGTACTGGTTAAAGCCGTACAGACAGACAGACGGTATCTGTTGCCCCTCAGTAACACTCTCACCCTTTGTACAGTTTACACAGCGGTGCTCTACTTTGATTTGTTGTATTTTAATGAGAGTACATAGTCCACTTATTATGTATATGCAACTCAAGAAGTATAAATTCACAATCATTTTTTATATCTCTAGATCTTAAGAGCTTATTGGCATTACATCTTCCAACACAGATGTGACTACTCATCCATGTGCCTGAAGTTGTGTTCATTCAGTTCCATTTTTTACCCCCCTGCCACTTTGACCCGTCAGATCTGTAAACCCAGGCTCCAGCCCCGTCCACACAGTCCCCGGGGCGGTTCCTGAGGACCACGCCACCTTGCTGTTGTCAGAAACCGACAGCTGCTACTTGGGGCAACTGCAGGCGCGAAATACACCAAGCGGCGGCACCGGTGAATCCTCCCCAGAGCACGCCGGGACAGACGGCGACTCGGCCGAGCTTCAGGACTTCAGGGCTCAAAACCGACGCCTGCTGCCCAACGTCAAGAACCCTCTGCACACCATCGACGGGCCGGAGCAGCGCTACTTCATTGGCATCATTGACATCTTCACCGTTTACGGTTTCAAGAAGAGGCTGGAGCATTTGTGGAAGAGGCTGAGACATCCAGGCCAGACCTTCTCTACCGTCAGTCCCCCAGCTTATTGCCTGAGGCTCTGTCAGTGGGTGCAAGACCATACCAAGTAGATCCTGAATGGAGGGTAATGCTAGAGCGGTGAGGATTGTACAACTCTGAGCATGTTTAAACGACCCAATGGACACCGCAAGAGCAAGATTGACAGTACTTAATGCCTTTTCCTTGAACTTGAAGTTGTCAAGGATGAACCTTATGAGCATGCTATTAACACAGATATCCCAACGTCAAGGGGTAGAAATGGAGTCATCTGGCGTCCTACACAGCATGTCTTCACTTATCAAGACTTCTGCAGTGGAAAGGCAGAGCTACGCGCCCTGTGAGTTTGCCTTTAGTTTCATGTAAATATTCTCCGGTGGGAGATTGTTCGATTGTCGCTCTGAGATATCGAATTTGAATTGAATTCCTCCAATTGGCTGTCGTG
Organism: Hoplostethus mediterraneus; assembly: GCA_034670385.1. Taxonomy (NCBI): domain Eukaryota; kingdom Metazoa; phylum Chordata; class Actinopteri; order Trachichthyiformes; family Trachichthyidae; genus Hoplostethus; species Hoplostethus mediterraneus. The sequence continues at coordinate 36,219 of JAXDDW010000181.1, forward strand.
AAAATATCGTCCCGCAAAACCTGTTTTATCCCCGCGAATCCCAAGCTCCTGTTTTTACTTCCTCTAGTAGTCTTTTTAGATTTTAACTTTGAAGTGTTGAGAATACATACTGTATGTGTTCCAATGTGACTATACTTTTTGACTTTCAACTTTGAAAAGGTAACTCTTACTCTCCATTGTTTTTGTATTCTTTGCCATTTTGACGTGGTCAGACAAAAACCTCCCTGTTATCAGAAGTCATCAACTATCTAGAGATACCTACCTAGAAATGCAATGGCAAGGAACAGAAGCTTAACCCCATTATACCTCCAGTCTACTGTGGAATTGTAATCAAATTAATTTATCTTATTTATTCACAAATTAAATTAATGTTATCGTGTATGAATGTCTGAATTAAAAAAAGAAAAATCGTTTTTTTTCAACGCAGGAACTATCCAGAGATTTAGCACAATTGGTTCTTAGTTCCAGGAACTTTGACCTTTCCCACCAGGGGGCATCAGCCCTGAAAAAGGTTCCTCTTGGGTAGTTCCTGGACCCCCAAAAAAGTACTACCTCACTAGACTTTTTTGGGGACCAGGAACCATTGGGGCAAAGTTGCAGCCCTGAACAACGTCAATATAAGCTACTCAAAAATCATCAAGTCCACCAACCACCGTGCTTGTTCAATACTGGTAATAAAACTAATTTTGTATCTCATCGAACACGTCTCGCAGCTATTTATTATTTTGGAAAATGGACCGATGGACTGATCTGCATTTTTTCAGACGAGGAGATTTTTTTTCAGACGAGAGCTTTCGAGGGCTCCTCTTAGAACGACAAACTTTGGCAGAAGGTTGCGTCTTGGCTAGCCGAACTTGGCGTACACCACCAAACATTGCTGGGAAAAGCAAAACAATAACCATAGCTTCTTGAACTTCTTTTGTGTTTGCTGTGTTGAAATCGCCTCACATACTCCTTATTTGCGTCATCTCCCCGCTACTTTGGTGCGGTGGGGAAGCAACCTGAAACTCTTTTGGGGAACTAAAAGTGTTCCTGCTCAAAAAAAAGTACCCACAAGGTTCCTGCGGTTGAAAAATTGTGCTATTGTGACAATATTCAGATGCAATGAAAATTAACTATGGTGAAGCAACCCAGTTCCACCATATGATTTATATGATTGTGCCTTATGTTTTCAAACACTCGGGCATGTGCCAAAACGACTGCATAAAGGATTTCTAGGAGCTACGTTATTTGAGGCTTTTCTTTATTCGGTGTCCATTTCCTTCAATCTTTCACACCTCCAAAGAACCAATGCAGCACTAAAATGTCGACTACTGCTGTGGACATCTGGTTAAGGATGATCAGTTACCACGTGGACTTGCTAATGCAGGAGTGAAGTTTATTCAGGCAGCATGGAGAGAAACAGTACAAGTACAGTGCCAAGCTTTTCTCCGCCTCTCTTAGGGAGAGAACAGACTATATACACAGTGTAGAAATGACTCATTAGTTAGGAATTTTACTTCTACACTGTACTGTTTCCATCCTCCTTCATCTGTTAAAAAATTCCAAATATTGCATACTTAAGAGGAACGAAAAGGAAAAACAGGAACTTTCTAGTAACATTTTTTGTTATGAATTTCAATCCTGTAATATCATCTCATTTTACACAACACAAGAAGAGGTAAAAACCCTGTAGTGATGTTGTGGCTGTATAGGATTTGTGCATTTTGCAATACCAGGGTTAAATTTGGTGCAGAGGTATTACAGTTTTATATGTTATCAGTATATGTGTATATTGAGCCATTGCAAATTTGTCCTCTGATGGATTAATGACGAGATAATTGAAGCCTATCTATCTGTCAGACTGTCTGTCTGATTTATAGTACATAGTACATTTCATGAGACACTGTTACAAAAGATTACCTAGATCAATAAAGCAGAAATAAAGGACCTAATAATAAAATTAAGTTTTAAGAAGTGAAGCAGAAGCGTGGTCACCTTTAGTCTGGACAGGAACTGTTAAAACCTGGTCACCTTTAGTCTGAACAGGAACTGTTAAAACCTGGTCACGTTTAGTCTGGACAGGAACTGTTAAAACCTGGTCACGTTTAGTCTGGACAGGAACCATTAAAAGCCTGGTCACCTTTTGTCTGGACAGGAACCGTTAAAAGCCTGGTCACCTTTAGTCTTTAGTCTGGACAGGAACAGTCAAAGTAGCAAGGCCATTTGATGTATCATCAATGTGGATGTTAAAATAATGATTTTGTCACGATATAGCACAACACAGAATACAAGTTTGAACCTAAGCACCCTTAAGCCGGAAAATGCATTCATTGCTGAGAGGCTGCATCTAAATACATTGTTCATTGCCTTTACTTATTCCTGGTCATGGTGGACTGGAGTCTATCCCAGCATGCATGCACCAGTCCATCACAGATAGACACACACACACTCACATTCCTACCTATGGACAATTTAGAGCAGTGATTCTAAATCCTGGTCCTCGGGGGCCAGGGTCTATCCTAGGAGGAGAACATGCAAACCCTGTACAGAAAGGACCGGGGTATCAAACCAGGGACATTCTTGCTGTGAGGTGACTGAGCACTGAGCCACCATGCCACCCCATCTAAATGACTTTTTCAGCCACATTTTATTGCCGCTTAATAACAACAGTTGCTGTTGTGTTTCAACCAGACTCTGTTCAAAAGCAGTGTGAAATAAAGGACCACAAAAGGCATTTTAGTCCGGACACTTAAGAGGCCTTCCCTCTTGGGGCCCTGGGTAGTCAGTGCCTCTATTCCAGCCAGACACAGCAGGGCACGGTCGCTGTCAGGAAAAGAAAGTCTAATTTAGCAGAGGCAATGAAGTACTACTACCTTTTTGAGGTTGACCAACCCTGAGGTCTCGTGATCGTATTTGGTCTTTATTTCATTTCACACGAATTGTGTTGATGTCGCTCATTTGAAGTCTGGACAACTTCATAGCGAGAGGCCTCGTAGCATGCTAAAACATGTAAACTGGCGTGAGGATTGCCAGATCCGAGACTAAACAAAAACACTTTTGCACGCGATACAAAGTGTGTCTTGTTACATTTTTGTGTCACAGGTGCGCCAGAGTCAGACTTTACGAGCACCCAGGAAGTTATCAATTTCATAAATCAGGCCCGCCGCCACACGTTGAAACACGAGTAAAACTGCTAATAGTTTTGGCCCTCCTCCTCCTCCTAGTGAGCAGACTGCACGGGGGTAATTCCACCCCGGGGAGGAAGAGGAGGTGGGGTGATGCCGATGGTAGCCGGGCGGGTTCGCCTCTTGCTTATAAAAAGAGTAGGCGCCACCTCGCAGCCAGAGAGGAGAGACCCGCCGACATGGGACCGAAAGCGTCACGAGAGGAAGCGGTGCTCGCGATGAGCCAAGAGGACCAGGCCCTGCTGGTCCTGCTCAAGCACTGCCGGGACATGAAGCGGCAGGAGACCAGGCTCAGACTCGCCACTTGGCTGCTGCTGTGCAGCTGTGCAGCGCTGTGTGTGTTCGCCGTCCACGTACGCTTGAGGCAAGGTGAAAGCCCTGCGTCCGGGACACCAGAGGTACGTTGCTAAAGTTAAGAGGATGCAGTGGATTGTAAACCCACTTCAACTCTGATGAGATTTTTTGTTCGCAGGATTAGTGTTTATCACCTTTGTTACACAGCCTGCATGCAAAGGATTGTGGCTTTAAGGTGGAAAAAAAGCATAAATTAATGTTTTTCTGAAAATATAACATAAATGTAATGATTAAAATAAAAAATGAATAAATGTAACAATATATTATTAGGTTATTTGGTATATAGGGACTGACTAGATATTATTTGGTCAATGATAAATCATTAGATGTAAGTGACCAAACTATCAGCCTAGAGGGAACATTGGTCCTGAATGCTCCTTTGGTGGGTCTTTTGGCTTATATGGGTAATTTCTGATGATTTTCCTTGATCTTTGCTGTCCATTATGATGCTAATAACTACAAGATCAAATCTCACTCTCACTCTCACACTCTCAACTGACGCCCACGATTTAAGGTGGATGACTAACTGCAACTGCCCTAGCCATGACATTTTCTATGAATGTCTTCTGATTCACAGATGAGAGCCCAGCACGATCCAGCCTATTCCAGGAATGACAACTCCATAAACGGTAAGCTGGGTCTCACTTTCTATGTTTTGGCCCTAAAACATTTTTGAAAAGGATACTCTTCTTCAAAACCCTTTAAGTTTTATTCCAACAACTTAACCAACCTATTACTTTACCCTTGACTAAGCTGCATACACTTTTTTTTTTGTTCTTGTCATCTTGCAGCCAGTAAAGCAGCTCAGGGGTATTTTCTACCCGGTATAGCCTCTCTGGTCCCTTGTGCGCTGAACTTCTCTTTCTCTCTATCTACAGGTCCTCAAACAAACTCCAGAAGACCAAGCATTCATCTAAGTAAGATATGTTGAAGTTTCACTGCATTGGAATGAATCTGATTGAATGCGCATGAGCATTTCAGCTGTTGGTAACAGAAATATGTTATTTAGATTTAGATCTTAGTATCTTGTCCATCTTTTGGATATTACCATGGATGGATCTTACTAATTATCAGTGGATCTTGTGCTTAATGCACACTGGCCTTCCGGTCGATCTCACAGTGCACATTGAGTTGTGCATTTCAAAAATTGTCTGACTGAAACTTAGTTTTTTAAGTGTATATTTTTATTTTGAAAGGTTTAAGTGGTTAGAGTGATATAACATGATCAAACAAAATGGACAACAAGAATGTTTTTGCAAATGAAATTAGATAGTTGATTGACTCTTCTTTTCTTCTAGGATGTGAGGGTGACGTGTCCAAGGACGATCACATCAAATGGAGTGCTACGATTGGCGAAGAGTACTACAACAAAACCAAACGGGCCATCATTATTCCCCAGAAGGGCACTTATTACGTCTACGTGAGGATTGCTTTGCGTTGGAGCCCTGAGAATTGGCACCAGGATCAAAATGAAACGTGCGAGGACGAGTCGGTCAGGTTACTGCTGCAGGAGTGGCACGACAGTTACCGAAAGGATCTGAAGATCATGGATGCCTCTGAAAGCATTCGGTGCACTCCAGTGGGGAGCAGGAATATATACCTCGGGCAGATTTTTGATTTGGAAAATGGAACCCATCTCAAGGTGTGGCTTGGACAGGGTCACAAGCTGATCGACGTCCAGAGTACATCCTTCGGTGCTGTACTCCTGTAGAAGAGTGGGATGCGTATCTTCTGTGTGTATGTTTGTTTTCCATGTGCTTCCATTGAAGTGCATCAGCAACGCACATTATAAATATTCTTTAAAAAACCCAATTTGGGGTTAGTCATTATCATTCACCTTTAAACATACAGCTGTGTGTGTGTGTGTGTGTGTGTGTGTGTGTTAAAATACCTTCGAGTTTAATTAATAATGTATTACCTTGAATTTGTATTTTAATTTTGGAAGATTTTTGAACTAGGCACTTGAGCATTGCTAAACTTTTACTTGAGTGATTTTTTTTATTTATTTATTTTTTTTAGTCCAGTACTCGCACTTATATAAAGTTGAACTAACAGGGCTTCTATTTAAGTAAAATGTCTGTCCTACTTTAACCTGTGACTAACACCCCAACTGAGCAGATGGATTGAACAATGGTCCTGTACTGAGTATGTGCATCTACTGCATTTCAGAAGCAGTTAAAGGGGAGAAGACAATGTTACAATTGAGAAATGAAATGTGAAAAATGTCCAACACAATATTACGACTGTCTTCCTCATGTTTTGTGTGCTCAGGGTATATTCTATGAATGGTAACTTATAAATGAAGTTTTTAATAATTGTGTTCTAAGAAACATGTTTTACAGAAACATTCTCCTCTTTTTTTTACTCTTACTTACTTTTCTTTATTGTCTTAAACTATGAATAGTATGCATAGGATTAACATGCGTATTTTCACATACTATGTATATCGTCATTAAGATAAAACATGTATTCCCTTTGTCTGCATTTTTTTTGTTGCCCAACATGGAAGGAAAAGGGTTCCCATGAGAAAGGCTGGGACACGTGGTTGTAAACTGGTTTGTTTGTATTTGATGCAATAAAATGAATGCAGTGCAGAAATCCACTTTTTACTTTGCTGCGGGGAAAAAATGAAAAGGCCATAGTGCACATACATACTCAACCTAAACTCCTTCAGGGAGTTGTTTTTACAATCACAACAAAAAATATTCGACTCATCCACACAAGTCTGGTCGTTGCTATGGTTTCTGGGAATTTGAGCTGGGTTAGGGTGAAGATCTTTATAGGTCTTGATAGGATCTTTAAAGATCTTGATGGGATCTTAACAGGATGGCTAAAGATCTTGATGGGATCTTAAATACATTTGTACTGTGTCTTTTTTACATTTCTCAAGTCAAACAGTTTTAGACAAGTATGTTTATTGCTACTTTGTCAAGGTGCTACTGAATGGTCATAGAGCTCATGTGGGATTTGAACTACCAACCTTGTGGTTACAAGCTTTATGTCTTAACCCCTACACCAGCGTTTCTCCTGTTAGCACTAGACATAACAGAGTTGATCATTTTGAGATCAGCAGGCCATGTTGTGAGTTAGTGCACTCTGGTTTATACTATTATACAAATATGTATATTTAACTTCTGGAGGGATTCTGAACTACTTGACTCATCTAGAAAAGGCTGAGTATATTTTTCTTGCTTACCAGGTTGCTATTAGCTGTACTTTGATTGTTTCAGTATTATTGCTTTAATCAATAGTCTATTGTTAGCTGCTAGTTGGTCAGTTTCTGTTTGTGTCATAGACCCTATTGAAGTTTCACCCAAGCTAGGCCAATTGCCTTGTTAATTGTCTGGGAAGGGCCTGCACAACTCAAGGTTTATAGTCAGTCCAGGCAGAGTTTTACTCCAGTGTGTATTTAACCTCTGGACAGATTCTGAACTACTTGACTCATATAGAATAGGCTGAGTATATTTTTCTTGCTCACGTTGAGCAAGTGGTGGCAGGGGGGCTTTGGAACTGCCAGTCGGCTGTACCAAAAGCTGAGTTAATCTCAGGCTACGCATCCTTGCTCTCCCTCAATTTTCTTGCTCTAACTGAGACTTGGATCACCCCAGAAAACACTGCCACGCCCGTGGCTCTGTCAGATGTGTACTCTTTCTCTCCCAGAGCTGCGAGGCAAGGTGGTGGCGGTGGTGGTGTTGGTGCCCTGGTGTCTGCTGTCAGACCTCTGGAGCTTGTTCAGAAAGCTGCAGCTCGTCTGGAAACACTACCCTGACCCTAGGCACTTGCCTATTTGTCTTCACTTAGTGTCTGAACTCTTGTTTATTAGCTCTTGTTTATTTGATTCACTTATTTGTCTTAGCTCTTGTTTATTTGATTTTCTTATTTGTCTCATTTGTTTAAATAAAAAGTAGGAAGCTAACTTATTGCACTTTTACCTTAGCACTAGTTCTGCTCTTAGTTGCTTGTTTAGGAAGGAAATGCACTTATGATTTCTGGTGACTAGTAGTTTTCTTGTCTACCTTTGTTGAATGCACTTATTGTAAGTCGCTTTGGATAAAAGCATCTGCTAAATGACTGTAATGTAATGTAATATAACACTTTATTCTATGAGGATCCTGATATGTGGACCTATACAATTCCGGCACAGAATTGAAATTTCAAAGTAGAATATAATGGCTGTAAAATAGTTTTCGGAGAAGCCAGTATTTTTAATCAGCATCTTTACCCAATCTCCTATGCTTCATGGTAATTTTATTATTCGTACAGTAAAATTATTACATTGGACATTTAAATAGCTCACCAGGATCTTACAAGATCTTGGTGGGATCTTTGAGACCAGTACAGGCCTTAATGTCTTCCTTGGTTTTGGCTAAAGTGACGCAGACAGCCTCGCTCCCATCTTTAGAAGTAGAATGGAAAGATGGTTGTGGAAAAAGAAGTCTATGAGCAAGTGATAGTCATTTGGAGACCCTGGGAGCTAACTTGGGAAATAAGCTCACGGGAAGTTGCGTCATTCTAAATCAGGCAGGGAAACAGCTGACTGTTGCTGAACTTATTTATAATGTGCAAGGACTCAAGATGTTTGATTGCCACATTCATCAAAAGGATGGAAGTCTTCCACTTGCGCTTTGATATACCCTTTCTACCTCTTATGCAATCCCAAGCTCCAACTAGTAAGAGATTTCCTGTTATTTTTATGACTGTGGGAGGTGTCATCTATTTTCTGGTATAGCCTAGATAAGGACCAGCTAATTGACTCACACACACTCAACTTGCACCAATATCGGATAAAATACAAATAAAATGAAATATTTCCCAACATTGTTTACATTTTCCTTTCAGGTAAAGCCTACACTTTCTCATCCAAACACTTAGTACATCTGGAATATTAGCAGACATATGATGAAGTTTGACAGGAGTTATGTACATTCTCATTTATATTGAAGTAATTTAAACCTTGTATTTATTGTCTGGTTTTGTGCTTTTAAACAAGCATCATTCCAATCTGTCTCTTCAATGTCTTGTATATCCATTTTCCAAGCATTTCATTTATCTAGTGTTGATTCAGTACTATCAAGTACTATTACTTTAACTGTAAATACTTTATGTAAATATTTTTTTTAAAAGTGTTTTTTAGGGATTTGATACCTCTGACATAATTGATCAAAGAAAGTAAAACTCTGTCTACAGAAAGATCCATCATTTTCGGAATACCTTTTATGACCTAAATCCTCCATCCTTTTTATCAGGTGTAAACTGTTCATTACCCCAAATAGGAGTAAATTGAGACAATACAAGCATATCACCTATATGTTTGTGTGCAGCGTGCCAAACAGAAATTGTATTTTTAAGAAAATGATTTTTTATATATACAGTGGTGGCCAAAATTATTAGAACACTTGGCATACATTTAAGAGGTTTCAGTTGTTTTTGTTTAATTGGCCATTAAAATACCCATAAAACGAATTAAATATATACAAAGTCATCATTATGCTCTAGAAACCATAGAATAGAGCCATCATAAGGAGATTTACGTCATTTTCCTTACAAAAAACAAGCTAGGCCTATTTCACTGTCAATGTCACACAATCATGTTCCTTCACAGAAGAAGCCAAATTACTTGTGTAATCATTGTCAGGTGTGATGGTGGTTAAATTGATGGTGATGCAAGAGTCTTAGGACACAGCTGTGTGATTCTTTTGAATTACTGCAAAAGGTGGACATACCAAATATTAAAGTTAAAAGTGGATAAAAACAGTAGGACTCACTTCATCTGATATTTGTTGTGCTCAGAGCAACCATCTGCATGTTTCATGAACATTATGAAATGAAATCATGTTTTGGAGGCAAGAAAAGGTCAATATTTTCAGATCTGTCAGGTGTTCTAACAATTTTGGCCACCACTGTATATATGTCTTAATATAAGAGTATAGATACAAATTAAAGGTAGATCTGGAATGGACTCTTGCTCGATGTTTACCCAGGCTGGAGGCACTGTTGTGCAGAAATAATATGATGCTGACCATATAATACCATCTAAGATTGGGAAATTGAAGCTTGTTGTAAAACGTGTTTGGTAACAGTAGTAAAGGAGTATTTACTATGGGACTATGTCTTTCTTCCTTATTAAGAAACATTAATACTGATTTTGAATTGTTAATTTTATATGCAGAGAACCCCCACATTTTTCAATTAATCTCATCAGATTGAGAATACTGTTTTTTAAATTTGTCAGGAAAAATATGATATCATCCACATATAAAGAAATGCGATGATCTATCCACCCAATTGTAATGCCTGATAATCCTGTATGTGCTCTTACGGCCATGGCTAAAGGTTCAATTGCTGATGTGAATAGCAGTGGAGACAAAGGGCCTCTAAAGGGAAAACTAAAGGGTCTCAACATGGTATTATTAGTTAGGATCTCGGCGGTTGGGTTTGTGTATAGTAGTTGAATCCATTTGAGAAAAGTTTCGCCTAACCCAAATCTTGAGAGTACTTCAAAAAGGTAACCCCATTCTATCGTATCAGATGCTTGACATACATCTACTGATAGCATTTTGCATTATGACTCTGACACAAACATAATTACTTTTTACTGTGATTTTTAACATACCCGCATATGTGCGTATAAAGGTGCAACACATATATCAGACTTCCTGCCGCCAATGTACTCACTAAGCAAAGAATTATTACGAAAAACAGTTAACCACAAATCATTATGATTTAGTTTCAAACTGTGTTTTTGACCTCGTTTTACACGTGTGTGTGCTTCAACATTTATTTTGTTTCTACTTTTACAGTAGACTGATGATTTAAGATGACACTAGACAGATTTATGCCATGTTTACTTTCCTCGCTATCCAAACTCAACACCCAGGGGGTGAGGCAGAGAGATTTACTTTTTTTAGATTTACTTTATCTGAATACATTGCAGCACAATGACACAATAGATGGAGAAACAAGAGTTTTCTTAAGCTGTCCTTAATGTTTAATGTTAAAATGACTTGACCTTTTTGACACCTTTCCTCTGTGGTAATATATATCTCTCTCATTTGACCTGATAAAACAAAGAAAGAAAGTCAACAAAGAAAGTCAAAAGTCAAGTCAGTCAAAAGTGCTCTTACTGTATATATTGTGTTGTTTTATATAAGAGCTCTAACTGTAATTATTGTAATTTTATTTTTTTCATACTGTAAATATTGTGTTGTTGTTTTTTTACTGTAAATACTATGTATACTGCCCTCTTGCACATTCCCGTGAGCATTGCCACTTTTCATTTCACTACATGTATGTGTATGTGACAAATAAAGTTCTTGACTCTTGACTTGACTTGACAATCTTTTTCCGATGTTCCCCAAGGCAAGGAAAGTTTTGCAATCAAGTCTGAACGCAACTGTGTGTAGGCTGGTACAGTAGGTGAGGTAGTCAGCTGCCAATATGACAGGTGACACTGACTGTGAAGTGATTGATTGCACACATCCAAAACAGACAGTGGGGATTTTTGAAGGCTGGAACATGATTAATTGACAGCAGGTGAATCCACAAATAAGGTTTTGCATCCCCTAGCTTAAATAATGAATGATCAAATGAAGTCGTGTTTTATTCCCCAAATATAGCGATTTAGAAAATATAGCTCTTCATATTGTGATGAAAAAAACCCCCCGCAGAATTGATGAAGTACCTGTAGTGTGCCTTATTTTGTGATCATGTTTATGAATCAGGTGTGTACGCGCAATTTGAAAAATCATCTTTATGACCTATGAACAGTGTTACTCAGGAAGTGTAATAAGTTACTTTTTACTTATTACTCCTTTAAAATGTATTACTTTACTTGTTACTTGTTATCTAAAGTAATTAGTTAAGTTACTCGTTATATTACTATCTTACTTTCGCTGCCCCCTTCCGAAAAAGTGGCGTACGACCTGTTTAGCTCCTTTTGTAACTGAATCCACTTTATTGGAACAATAATTAACCTTACAGGAGTCAACAACCAGCTCAACTGCAAATATTGCAGCCTTTCAAACCTGATGGGATACAGTAAAGCAACAGTCTCTCCCGACTTTAACGATACGATATACCCAGCGACGAGATATTTCAGATCTTGTCTTATCTTCACTTAACGTCTCTTCACCACCATGTCCTGCTCTAAAATGCAGTTTCTGTTGTCTAGCCGGAGTACATGCATCACTGGATGCCTCCCTGTCAGCGTCGGTGTCTTTTTTCGACAACTTTCATATTGCCGTGCTACCATCTGTGGTATTTTTCGCGGTTGAAAGCATTTTCGCCCTGACTTGCCGCGCATACGTCACCATCAATTATAAACATTTTCACCTCTTAAGACACCTCTTAAGACACCTCTTAACACTCAAACTTAAAGTGGTAACGGGCGAGTTCCGTAAGCACGTCAACCGTAACTTTCCCAATGAATGAAGTAATTGTGGGCATTCTGGGATCCCGGGAGGCAAAAGGGAAGCTCCACAGACTTTATATAATCAACTTGACCAGACTTGTATGAGTGGGAGGAAGATAAACTTCAACGCTTTTGCAATCTGGATGAAACTGCAGCGGGTGGGTGTGGCTGATGTGAGGTTCATTGCTAATGGAGAAGCTAAACTAACAATAAACATTTGAGCCACTCACAGGACAATGTTTATCAGAGAGAGGGAAAACCTTCGGGGAGATAACAGTTTTTTTCAAAGGGGATTCCTGTGCTTGATGACACAACCCTGTATGCTGTTTGAACTTGTACACATCAACATGGATTTTTTTTTGCCCTTATTGTCAGTATTACTGAAAAAATAAAACTTGGATGATAATTTACACCGAGTCACTGTCCTTGGAAAGTTGTTAATAAAGTCAATTGCCACTGAAAGTTGTTTAACCCTTGTGCACCCCTTGGTACATTTTTTGCATTTTTCAACTAAAAATACTCAATAATATTGCCAGTGTTAATGGTAATGGGACAAAATTTTGCAAGGGTTTCAGTTGTTTATCAAATTTTTAAATTTCAACCTTGAATGTAATTATAGAACTATAATACATTGTGCAGAGAAAAAAGTTCCACCTTTTACCCTTCAGACATTTTTTGCACCATTGACTCCCATTCAAAACATCACTTTTTGATCCTACTCTAATTTAACCATAAAATAATGTTTTACATATGACTACCTTTTCAATCTAAGCTTTTGGCTTGAAAAAAGTTTTTTTTTAAATTATCCATCATATGACGTCATTTACCACTATATGGCTGAGGGTTCCATTATATGCTGTTTCAGTGAAGTCTATTTCTGTTGCATTTCTGACTATTGCTTGGCAACAGAATACATGATTGCAACTAAAGTGGTCTGAGTGTGTTGGTATTGATGTAAAAGTGTGGTATGAATGTGTGTATTGAGAAATTATTTTATGAGTGCGTGTGTATGTGTGTGTTTGTGTACAGGGAGATAGAAAGTCTTTTTTGCTCATCACATTTTGCACATCCCCGTCTCTCTCCTCTCTTTCTTATGCCCACAGACCACATTTTCACCCATGCACCCACCCCATACACACTACAGTACTTGTAAAGATCAATCAAAGTCAAAGGTCAAAAGGTCAAAGAATCTAAGGAGCACTCTGTCTTTATTTTGCCTGGCAAAGTTTTTTTTTATCCTGCATTTATAATAATAATGGGACTCATTACACCCTTGGATATGTCAATAATTGACAACAACATTGATTTGAATGCATTATTATTTTTTGAGCAGTGTGAGTTTATTAAAAAATACGCCACCTTTTACCCTTCATGAAAAAAATGCTGAGTTCCTAAAAATGCTATAAAAACATTATATATGAATATTTTTTTTCACTTTCAATGCATTAAATCTTTTGACCAACTTCAAAACTGATCATAACTACATGTATTTCTTAAATAATTTTAACACTTTATTGCCATTTTGGGAATATATTGGCAAATGTATTTATTGACAAAAACACAAAATATGAAACAATTTGTGTGTGTGTGTGTCAGTGAGAGAGTTCACTTGGAGCAGGAGCTGCAGATCGCTGTCATGTGTACACTATATTGCCAAAAGTATTCACTCACCCATCCAAATAATTGAAATCAGGTGTTCCAATCACTTCCATGGCCACGGGTGTATAAAATCAAGCACCAAGGCATGCAGACTGTTTCTACAAACATTTGTGAAAGAATGGGTCGCTCTCAGGAGCTCAGTGAATTCCAGCGTGGTACTGTGATAGGATGCCACCTGTGCAACAAGTCCAGTCGTGAAATTTCCTCGCTCCTAAATATTCCACAGTCAACTGTCAGTGGTATTATAACAAAGTGGAAGCGATTGGGAACGACAGCAACTCAGCCACGAAGTGGTAGGCCACGTAAAATGACGGAGCGGGGTCAGCGGATGCTGAGGCGCATAGTGCGCAGAGGTCGCCAACTTTCTGCAGAGTCAATCGCTACAGACCTCCAAACTTCATGTGGCCTTCAGATTAGCTCAAGAACAGTGCGTAGAGAGCTTCATGGAATGGATTTCCATGGCCGAGCAACTGCATCCAAGCCATACATCACCAAGTGCAATGCAAAGCGTCGGATGCAGTGGTGTAAAGCACGCCGCCACTGGACTCTAGAGCAGTGGAGACGCGTTCTCTGGAGTGACGAATCGCGCTTCACCATCTGGCGATCTGATGGACGAGTCTGGGTTTGGCGGTTGCCAGGAGAACGGTACTTGTCTGACTGCATTGTGCCAAGTGTAAAGTTTGGTGGAGGGGGGATTATGGTGTGGGGTTATTTTTCAGGAGCTGGGCTTGGCCCCTTAGTTCCAGTGAAAGGAACTCTGAATGCTTCAGCATACCAAGTGATTTTAGACAATTCCATGCTCCCAACTTTGTGGGAACAGTTTGGGGATGGCCCCTTCCTGTTCCAACATGACTGTGCACCAGTGCACAAAGCAAGTTCCATATAGACATGGATGGGAGAGTTTGGTGTGGATGAACTTGACTGGCCTGCACAGAGTCCTGACCTCAACCCGATAGAACACTTTTGGGATGAATTAGAGCGGAGACTGAGAGCCAGGCCTTCTCGTCCAACATCAGTGTGTGACCTCACAAATGCGCTTCTGGAAGAATGGTCAAAAATTCCCATAAACACACTCCTAAACCTTGTGGAAAGCCTTCCCAGAAGAGTTGAAGCTGTTATAGCTCCAAAGGGTGGACCGACGTCATATTAAACCCTATGGATTAAGAATGGGATGTCACTTAAGTTCATATGCGAGTCAAGGCAGGTGAGCCAATACTTTTGGCAATATAGTGTACTTTGCATGCATACTTGCTGCACTTGGCACATTGGGTCCAGACCTTTCTCTGTCCCATGCAAAATGCGTACTGCCTGCGCCTCTTCAAGGGCCCAGCCTCTGCTGCTGGCTCTTCCCTTTCCTCTGTTTCTTTGCCTTGGACCTGTTCCACCAGTGTGGCTGCTGCTGGTATGTGGGGCATGCGGCGTCTTCGGGCCATCACTGGGGCAACTAGGGATTTCCCCAACTCCTCAAGAAAGAGGCGCCTCCTAAACAATTTCCCCTGGTTCCAGCTGGGATCCACCGCCATAAACAGGATTTGAATGCATAATAATGCATTGATGCATCCCCCCCCCAAAAAAAAGAAAAAAAAATTCCAGTTTGCACTTAGTATATGGAAAATATTTCATATTTTGTGTTTTTTTTAAATAATTGTGGTTTTATATTCCCGAAATGGCATTAAAGTGTTAAAATTATTTAAGAAATACATGTAAATGTAATAGTTATGATCAGTTTTGAAGTTGGTCAAAAGATTTAATGCATTGAAAGTGAAAAAAGATATTCATATATAATGTTTTTATAGCATTTTTAGGAACTGAGCATTTTTTGCATGAAGGGTAAAAGGTGGCGTATTTTTTAATAAACTCACACTGCTCGAAAAATAATAATGCATTCAAATCAATGTTGTTGTCAATTATTGACATATCCAAGGGTGTAATACTCCCCCCCAAAAAAATTCCAGTTTGCACTTAGTATATGGAAAATATTTCATATTTTGTGTTTTTCTCATTAAATAATTGTGGTTTTATCTTCCCGAAATGGCATTAAAGGGTTAAAATTATTTAAGAAATACATGTAAATATAATAGTTATGATCAGTATTGAAGTTGGTCAAAAGATTTAATGCATTGAAAGTGAAAAAAAATATTCATATATAATGTTTTTATAGCATTTTTAGGAACTGAGCATTTTTTTGCATGAAGGGTAAAAGGTGGCGTATTTTTTAATAAACTCACACTGCTCAAAAAATAATAATGCATTCAAATCAATGTTATTGTCAATTATTGACATATCCAAGGGTGTAATACTCCCCCTAAAAAAATTCCAGTTTGCACTTAGTATATGAAAGATATTTCATATTTTGTGTTTTTCTCATTAAATAATTGTGGTTTTATCTTCCCGAAATGGCATTAAAGGGTAAAAATTATTTAAGAAATACATGTAAATGTAATAGTTATGATCAGTATTGAAGTTGGTCAAAAGATTTAATGCATTGAAAGTGAAAAAAAAAAATCATATATAATGTTTTTATAGCACTTTTTAGGAACTGAGCATTTTTTGCATGAAGGGTAAAAGGTGGCGTATTTTTTAATAAACTCACACTGCTCAAAAAATAATAATGCATTCAAATCAATGTTGTTGTCAATTATTGACATATCCAAGGGTGTAATACTCCCCCTAAAAAAATTCCAGTTTGCACTTAGTATATGGAAAATATTTCATATTTTGTGTTTTTCTCATTAAATAATTGTGGTTTTATCTTCCCGAAATGGCATTAAAGGGTAAAAATTATTTAAGAAATACATGTAAATGTAATAGTTTTCTAGTCTTCTACCCTTCCTATCGAAAACCCTTGAACGTGCTGTCTTCAATCAACTGTCCCTGTACCTCCACCAGAACAACCTCTTGGATCCCCACCAGTCTGGGTTCAAAGTGGGTCACTCGACCGAGACTGCCCTCCTGGCAGTGACTGAGTCGCTCCATGCCGCTAGAGTGAACTCTCTCTCCTCTGTCTTGATACTCCTGGACCTGTCTGCAGCGTTTGACACGGTGAACCACCAGATCCTCCTCTCCACCCTCGAGGGGATGGGTGTCTCAGGCTCTGCACTCTCCATGTTTGCATCCTACCTGACGGATCGCTCCTACCAGGTGACTGAGAGGGTCTGTGTCAGAACCACGTAGGCTCACTACTGGGGTTCCGCAAGGCTCGGTTCTAGGTCCTCTCCTCTTTTCCCTCTACACAACATCTCTCGGTTCTGTTATCCACTCCCACGACTTTTCCTACCATTGCTACGCAGATGACACCCAGCTGATCCTGTCATTTCCCCCTTTGGACACACGAGTGGAGGCACGCATTGCTGCATGTCTGGCAGACATCTCGGAGTGGATGTCGATGCACCACCTGAAGCTCAACCTGGACAAGACTGAGCTGGTGTTCCTCCCGGGGAAGGGCTGTCCGCACCGAGACCTGGCCATCACCATTGATGATGTTGTGGTGACGTCAACTCGGACTGCGAGGAATCTGGGTGTGACCCTGGACGACCAACTGTCGTTCTCGGCAAACATCGCATCAGTGACACGCTCCTGCAGATTCCTCCTCTACAACATCAGGAGGATTCGCCCCTTCCTCACTGACAAGGCAGCGCAGGTGCTCATCCAGGCTCTTGTTATCTCCCGCCTGGACTACTGCAACTCCCTCCTTGCTGGTGCCCCGGCGTCGGCCATCAGACCTCTGGAGCTTGTCCAGAAAGCTGCGGCTCGACTTGTGTTCAACCGCCCCAAGTTCTCCCATACAACAACCCTTCTCCGTTCTCTACACTGGCTCCCTGTAGTAGCTCGCATCCAGTTCAAGACCCTGGTGCTAGCCTACAGGGCAGTGAAAGGAACTGCTCCGTCTTACCTCCAGGCTATGGTCAAGCCCTACACCCCCGCCCGACCACTTCGTTCTGCTGCCTCGAGGCGACTGGTTGCCCCGTCGCTCAGAGGTCCCTGCGGCCGATCTACACGGTCACGGCTTTTCTCTGTCCTGGCCCCACAGTGGTGGAATGAACTCCCCACTGATGTCAGGACAGCAGAGTCGCTGCCCATCTTTCGCCGCAGGCTGAAAACCCACCTCTTCAGGAGACACTACCCTGACCCTTCCCCCTAGCCTTGACTACTTGTCGTCACTTATGTGCCTGAGCTCTTGTTTACTGGCTCTTGGATACACTTGGATACACTTATTTATCTTAGTTCTTGTTTACTGGCTCTTGGATACACTTATTTGTCTTAGCTCTTGTTTTATTCGATTCTCTATTTGTCTCATTTGTTAAGATAAGTAGGTTGCTAACTTATTGCACTCTTACATTAACACTAGTTATGCTCTTAGTTGCTTGTTTAGGAAGGAAATGCACTTATGATTTCTGGTGACTAGTAGTTTCCTTACCTACCTTTTGTTGAATGCATTTATTGTAAGTCGCTTTGGATAAAAGCGTCTGCTAAATGACTGTAATGTAATGTAATGTAATGTAGTTATGATCAGTATTGAAGTTGGTCAAAAGATTTAATGCATTGAAAGTGAAAAAAAATATTCATATATAATGTTTTTATAGCACTTTTTAGGAACTGAGCATTTTTTGCACAAAGGGTAAAACGTCATGATTTGCTGGAGGGGTGCACAAGGGTTAAGCAATGTGATCATTTAATAATGCAACTACAATTCACTACCCCAGCCCCGCCCCAGCCCCTAGTCAGTAGTTTTGGAGAAATTACCAAGGTCCAGGTCTTGAGATTTAAAAAGAAAATATAAATCGTCCATTTCCAATCATTATGGTTGAAAATATAGAAGGTGCAGTTCCAGTGGGTGTTTCGAGTTCATTTTTACTACAGAAATCAATAGAGGTATTGAACAGGAAAAACTGAGGAACTATTTAATCGTCTGTATTTTCACATTCATGCCATACTGTGTTTCAGTATTCTGATGGCGAGTCCACCCTACTCCTTAAGATCCCATTAAGACCCATTAAGAGCTAGTGAGGGGACTTGGTCTCAGCTTTGGTAGCAAGAAAGACTAGTTTTAAAAAAGTCTGAAAGGAAACCAATGTTCTGAATAATAAAAACTATGAACTATAAATATGACATCTGAGTAACGCTAATCCCAAATGTTGAACACATTTTTTGCCACTAGCAAAAAACGATACGATATACCCAGCGACGAGATATTTCAGATCTTGTCTTATCTTCACTTAACGTCTCTTCACCACCATGTCCTGCTCTAAAATGCAGTTTCTGTTGTCTAGCCGGAGTACATGCATCACTGGATGCCTCCCTGTCAGCGTCGGTGTCTTTTTTCGACAACTTTCATATTGCCGTGCTACCATCTGTTGTATTTTTCGCGGTTGAAAGCATTTTCGCCCTGACTTGCCGCGCATAAGTCACCATCAATTATAAACATTTTCACCTCTTAAGACACCTCTTAACACTCAAACTTAAAGTGGTAACGGGCGAGTTCCGTTTTGTTTTATTTTGTCCTCATCCTCAGCATTTGATGGTGAGGCATTTCTATAAATACGGGTCCACGTAAGCACGTCAACCGTAACTTTCCCAATGAATGAAGTAATTGTGGGCATTCTGGGATCCCGGGAGGCAAAAGGGAAGCTCCACTGACTTTATATAATCAACTTGACCAGACTTGTATGAGTGGGAGGAAGATAAACTTCAACGCTTTTGCAATCTGGATGAAACTGCAGCGGGTGGGTGTGGCTGATGTGAGGTTCATTGCTAATGGAGAAGCTAAACTAACAATAAACATTTGAGCCACTCACAGGACAATGTTTATCAGAGAGAGGGAAAACCTTCGGGGAGATAACAGTTTTTTTCAAAGGGGATTCCTGTGCTTGATGACACAACCCTGTATGCTGTTTGAACTTGTACACATCAACATGGATTTTTTTTTGCCCTTATTGTCAGTATTACTGAAAAAATAAAACTTGGATGATAATTTACACCGAGTCACTGTCCTTGGAAAGTTGTTAATAAAGTCAATTGCCACTGAAAGTTGTTTAAGCAATGTGATCATTTAATAATGCAACTACAATTCACTACCCCAGCCCCGCCCCAGCCCCTAGTCAGTAGTTTTGGAGAAATTACCAAGGTCCAGGTCTTGAGATTTAAAAAGAAAATATAAATCGTCCATTTCCAATCATTATGGTTGAAAATATAGAAGGTGCAGTTCCAGTGGGTGTTTCGAGTTCATTTTTACTACAGAAATCAAGAGATATTGAACAGGAAAAACTGAGGAACTATTTAATCGTCTGTATTTTCACATTCATGCCATACTGTGTTTCAGTATTCTGATGGCGAGTCCACCCTACTCCTTAAGATCCCATTAAGACCCATTAAGAGCTAGTGAGGGGACTTGGTCTCAGCTTTGGTAGCAAGAAAGACTAGTTTTAAAAAAGTCTGAAAGGAAACCAATGTTCTGAATAATAAAAACTATGAACTATAAATATGACATCTGAGTAACGCTAATCCCAAATGTTGAACACATTTTTTGCTAGTGGCAAAAAATGTGTTCAACATTTGGGATTAGTAACTAATCCTAGCGTATAAGTATCCTAGCGTTACTTATTCATAGTTTTTATTATTCAGAACATTGGTTTCCTTTCAGACTTTTTTAAAACTAGTTCCTTCCACATAAATTTCAACAATTTTCAACAATCTGTCAAAGTGTTTTCACTTTGATAGAGTGCTTTGCATAAATGTGTTTTGAAATAACTTGCAACAAAATGTGCAAAATATGAATCCTTTTGCAAGGCTCTGCATCAAATGTAGGGTTCCAGGTGCCTATATCTTCATTTATGCAACCTTCTCAAAAGATATTCATCTCTGCCATCAGATTCAGTAATTCGCTGGTAGTCAGACATGCCATGAATCATACCTGCAAATGAAAAACAGGAGGGAGTGTAAGGCAACAACATGATTTAGAGACGGAAGTGAGTATGGGCGAGGGACGGGATGGGGATTTTTTTTTTTTATATTGAACATCACTCACGTCACCAAACGCCTATCTCGAATCAGCGTCTCTGACTTACCCGCAGCATACAGTCACAGGTCGGAGTTGGAATGACTCAGTGGCTCTGGGGAGTCAGGCATGAAAATGTCCTGCAAGGGTCTCACCATAGGCTGGATAATCCTCACGAATCCTTTAATTTATTTTTTCTACTCTTGAAGAAAAAAAAAAAAGTGTTAACGTTGTTATTTGATACAAAAAGTGGGGGCCTCCACGGAAATGTTTGCCTAGGGCCCTCCAGCAGTGTAGAGCCGGCCCCGGTGGTATGGATCTAGCGGCTGTTGTCTTTTGATTTGTTTTGTTCTGATTTCTGTTTGGTCTTGTCTATCTCTTTTGCAACGTGAACACTGTGTGAACTCATGTTTCCCCGTTTCTTTTTTCCCCTGATGTAAGCTTGGTGTTTACGGAGACTTCGAATTTCTACTGTATGCGTCTGTATTGTCTGTCCACACCTTGTTTTACCGATTGTGCACAGGGCTCCTATATAAAACAGAATTTGTCTTTCACTGTATAAATAAAAGGCTTAAAATCACTTTTTTTTAAAAACTTTGTTTACATTACATTCTAGTTTTAAACCTACATCTAAACTTTCATTTCTGTCTGACCGGATAAGATGTGTGCATTACCTGCACCAACATGTCTTTGGTTCTTTTTTTAGAATGGTACAAGCAGTTGAGCAGTTTTGCTTGTGCGCCCATGGTATAAAAAAAACCCAAAACAGTATAACCACGAGTTCTTCACCTCTGTTGTATACATGGGTAGGCATTCTTTACATATGGAATAGGTGCTTTTGTTATGAAATATTGTTGTTTTAAGAGTGTTTGGGGCCCTACTAGTGTCTTAGGATAATTTCATAAGCACCTGTCTTTAAATACCCGTCTTTAACAAAGTATAACATTTTATTTGTGCATAGGAGATGGAGCGCCACCCGCCGCCATGCAAGTAGTCAAGTGAAGGATTATGGACATCTGGTTAGGTTAGGTGAAATTCTGCGTATTGGTTTCGTTATTGGGCTCGTTGCCTTTCGTGCGATAAAAAGTCAATGGAGCAATACAGGACCCTCTGGTGGTCTTTCGTCATATGGCTGTTTACTTCTCCCAAAGGGCCCTGTATCAGGGCGAGTGGTTTTCATGCACCAAGAACCAGACTGTTACTAATGATGACAATAGCACACATGCATCTTTATTGCACACCAAAGCAGAAAACATTTAGTGGCCATTAATCAGACTACTAGACAGGTTTTTTTTTGTTGTTTTTTTAAAATCATTTTACACAAAACATTTTAATTGGATCCAAACGTCTTGTTGTCTAGCGGTTTTGATATTTTCCACAGGCGTAACGTACACTTACCAATAGGGGCAAAGCTTTGGGGGAAATACAGCGAAGAGCCAATTAATTCTCTGGCAAATTATGTGGTTGCTGGTAAAACCAATTCAGAAATGACTCTGCCTCTCTGTGTGGTTGGGATCACAATAAAAAGGGTAGTGGGTATGAAGATTCCCCGTTGTCTGGGCTCCGTTCAAACTGGGTACAAAGTCAAAATTGACAATTGACAATCACAGCTCACAAAAAACAGCAAAAACACTTGAATCCTGAACAAAAAAACAAAAAAAGACACACGGTTACTGCCTAAATGGGGCAGAAGTCGACTAGTTGGTTCACTCCCATCACAAGCGTGTCTCAAAAGTAGTTATAGTCATAATAACGAAAACAAAGTTAAACACAGATACACTGCACATTGTCCACAGCTGTAAGAAGCTTATTATTTTTTGAATGCTATGGTGATGCATCAAAATAGTCGATCTAGTGATTTACGGGAATTGACCATTACACCAAAGGTCACAGGATGCTGAGTAACTTCGAATCTGTTTAGACAGGGATTTCAACATCGTGCACTCATTCCGGTGGAAGTGGTTAATGGGACGTGTTTGTGGGACCGCTAATCTGTTTTGGACACAGTTGGATCCGTTTAGGCCGACGGAAATGGAAACAATGTGTTCGAAGGTTTTCCCGTTGTAACAGTTCAGAACAAACTCTTAACGTGGCAGTGCTTTAGTCCGCGAGCTGCATTGCATAGCTAGATTTTGAGCGGCAGATAAAAGTTAAAGTGTACATTTTTCTACCTTCAACGATAGTCCCAATGCATGTCGATAAAACACTTAGTAATGGTTATGATGAAGCCGTCTGGAGTTTGACTTCAAGCTCCACGTCCGTTTCGTAGTCAGTTGGGAGCGTGAGCGCTGCAACATGTTCATCAATTAATCTCCCATTCATTTCTCCCCATGAGACATTTCAGAAAGTCCCGATAAACAGTTTTAAGATTAGCAACGAGCCGGCCCTTTTACCAGATTACAAACAATAGATGAAACACAGATGAAAATGGGAAGGTGAAAATACGTAATGTACTACTAATGTACTACTATCCCACACAGCATTGCAACTGATTCCATTGATTCCTCTGACCTCATTTTCAACAGTGATACTAAATCATTTACAAAAGTGTTGAGTGCATGCAGTTCTTCCCCTCATCCCTAAGAAGCTGATTAACGTTTCCACGGCAACGGCGGCCTTTCCGATGCGGGGACTCGTGGGTGTCGTAGTGTTTTACTAGGATCCCAGGGACGAAACGCGATTTGTTAGAAGCGAGAATAAGTCTACCATTAAAACTTTACGGCTAATAACCACATTCCCTGTGAGAAGAACAAATGAGAAATGTACTTTTTTAGACTGCGTTAGTGACGTCATGCTTCTCGTATTACATCCAGGCTTGGTCTTTACTGCTCCGTGCCTAATACCGTTAACCAGTGAGAATGAACTTTCGCTTTCATTTTATCATTTGACCCAAATCTAACCCCTCACTAGAATAGAACATTACTCATCTCAGTCATTTATATACACACCCATGGAAACTTCAGCCGGGGGAACAAGTGTGCACATGTTCAGAACGGCCAAGGAATGATATACAGTAGGTTTACCGGATGCACACGCGTGTAGATAAGTAGAGGTGTACGCAAATGTGTGTGTGTGTGTGTGTGTGTGTGTGTGTGTGTGTGTGTGTGTGTGTGTGTGTGTGTGTGTGTGTGTGTGTGTCTCCTCTTGTTGGTCCATTAGCTCAGAAGTTCGAGGTAGGTGACGGGGACCTTGCCCTTTTGGTTTCCCCGCTCTCCAATCAACCAGTCAGGGTCCATACCGGGCACGGTGTAAACGGTAATAAGCTGAAAAGGAACGAGGCGAAAGAGTCAGCCGAGTCCTGCCACTACATCGATTCATCAAAAAATTACAGAACAAAAAGATTAGAAAAGACATTAAAGCATTTCAACCGCTCCATTAAAGGGAGATTTCACCAAAAAAGCGAATCGGTTTCACCCAACAGAAGGACATTAAGATGCTGAAGTGCGTTATTGGTGAAATGGTTGTTAACCTCATTTGATTTTCTCATCTTATCCCTTAGAATCAGGCACACACCACATTAAACATTTAGAAACAAAAAAAAGGTGAACCTGAAATGTTTGGGCACAAAAAAACACTCTAGGTGGCTAAAATTGCTTTGGAGTGTGAGTTAAATGTGAAATCCAAATTCCTTCCAGCGCCGGGGTATAGAGGCTCATATATTTGCAGCGGGCGCACCATCTCAGATGAGGTGGGTCTGAAAAACGTCCTACCTCGTCAGCCAAGAGCGAGAGCTCGCTAGCATCGTGGGCGTCGTAGTCATACAGGACCTTCGCCTTCCGCGAGCCCGTGACGGGGAGCTGCATCTCCCCCATCGCCAGCGTGCCGGGCCCCTGGGCGGCTGAAGATGCGGAGGAGGACACCGCCGCGGCACCGGGGGATGACGGCTCGGGCAGGAAAGCGGAGGAGACGGGATTGGGGCAGACTGCAGAGGTGGAGGGGTGGGGAGCGCCGACGGCATTGGCACAACTGGGTAAAGGTGGGTAGACACAGAGTTGGGGGGTGGGGGGTGTAAATGGCACTATGTGAATAAAGCCAATACCTTTTCAGTGTCCGAGGTGGTAAAGATATAAGAGAACAGTGGCCAAATATGGACACGTGCTCTTTGATATGACCTTGATAGTCCCTTCAACAAATAAAACAAATCCTCACAAAACAAACTGAGATCACATGTTATTCACAGTGTTCAAGTGTTCGTTTTTTCTGAAACGAAGAGAATGATCGCCTAAGAGATCATTTGGAACGACGCTGAAGTTGGTTTCGGATTCGCAGCTTCGGAATTTGAAGAGTACATAAACTAATTGACCATGAAGAAGTTTTGATTGTTTTTCAAAAGGTAAAAATAACTTTTCTACTTTTGTTTTCAAGTGAGAAAGACGCGATGCTGATGGCAATACAGAATGAAATGGAGAGACGTGGACTGATACACTGAATGTGCCACGGTCAATTCAATGTATCCATTAGCATTGCAATTTTTTGCATTTTCATAAATAAAATAAATAAAGGTTTCACAAATCAAAAACTGTGTCTTAAAGCGTCTCTGTCCTCTCTGGGATAGTCTTGTCCAGGTTTGACAGGTCTAGGTATAGTAGTTTTGGATCTGGTCCAATGTGGTCTAGATGTGAAAAAAGCAGCGAAACGTCCCTGTATTGCATTTTCACAAATAGAATAAAGGTTTCACAAATCAAAAACTGTGTCTTAAAGCGTCTCTGTCCTCTCTGGGATAGTCTAGTCCAGGTTTGACAGGTCTAGGTATAGTAGTTTTGGATCAGGACCTGGTCCAATGTGGTCTAGATGTGAAAAAAGCAGCGAAACGTCCCTGTATTGCATTTTCACAAATAGAATAAAGGTTTCACAAATCTAAAACTGTGTTTTAAAGAATCTTTAGCCTCTCTGGGATAGTCTAGTCCAGGTTTGACAGGTCTAGGTATAGTAGTTTTGGACCTGGTCCAATGTGGTCTAGATGTGAAAAAAGCAGCGAAACGTCCCTGTATTGCATTTTCACAAATAGAATAAAGGTTTCACAAATCTAAAACTGTATTTTAAGGAATCTTTAGCCTCTCTGGGATAATCTAGTCCAGGTTTGACAGGTCTAGGTATAGTAGTTTTGGATCTGGTCCAATGTGGTCTAGATGTGAAAAAAGCAGCGACACGTCCCTGTATTGCATTTTCACAAATAGAATAAAGGTTTCACAAATCAAAAACTGTGTCTTAAAGAATCTTTAGCCTCTCTGGGATAGTCTAGTCCAGGTTTGACAGGTCTAGGTATTGTAGTTTTGGATGTGGACCTGGTCCAACGTGGTCTAGATGTGAAAAAAGCAGCGAAACGTCCCTGTATTGCATTTTCACAAATAGAATAAAGGTTTCACAAATCTAAAACTGTGTTTTAAAGAATCTTTAGCTTCTCTGGGATAGTCTAGTCCAGGTTTGACAGGTCTATGTACAGTGGTTTTTGTAAGAGGTGCAAAAAACGGAGGGTCGTCGCTCAGCAATAAATTTCCCTTAACTTTCCCCTTAACTGCCGAATCCGAAGCTGCGAATCCGAAACCAAGTTCAGCGTCGTTCATTTGGAGCAGGGAAAACATATGAATCTACTAGGTGCAGATCAACGAGGGAGTATGAAACGAAGCTATGGACTAGTTAATCCAGAAAGCACTGAGCACGTACAGCTGTGTGAGGAGGAACTCTGCTGTGTGAGAAACAGCAGAGTTGAAAAAACATACAAATCCTCACCACCCCAACAACGGACTGTTTCAGCTGCTGCGGTCAGGCAAGCGCCTCCGTAGTCACGCTGCTAAAACAGAGAGACTGAGACAGTTTCTTTCCTCAGGCCATCAGGCCTGTGAACTCTGACCTCATCAGGGCCCCCAGCAAGACCCACACACTGCCCCTCTTACTTAGACACACACACACACACACACACTCACACACACACACACACACACACACTTAGGTAATGACTACACATAATTTATAGCACATTACATTCATACGATTTCCCCTACCTACCTCTTATTTTATATTTTCATTCCAAAAGTGCTCTTACTGTATATATTGTGTTGTTTTTTTATATAAGAGCTCTAACTGTAATTATTGTAATTTACCGTATTTTTTCATACTGTAAATATTGTGTTGTTTTTTTACTGTAAATACTATGTATATTGCCCTTCTTGCACATTCCCGTGAGCATTACCACTTTTCATTTCACTACACACCCCGTGTGTGTACGTGACAAATAAAGTTCTTGACTTGACTTGAAACAGAATTCGCCCACTGACATCGGACTGGTAGTTAGCTGGGGAAGATAACTGGGGATGAAAATCAGAACAAAACATAACCTTTACGACCTTCCCCATAGCAGAGGATCAAAATCCGTTGCTGCTACGGGGAAACCGCAAGAGTTGGCACCTCTGGGAAAGGTTTGCCAAAGCCAATACTGCTCATTGAAACCGAATAATTGTGGTGTCGGGTAACAAACTGTCTTGTCAACAGCGGGGAATGAGCGATGTGTCCGGAGAAAGATCTTTTGTCTCTCTTGTCCCTTTGGCATAAAGCGATCACCGGGCTGGTAAACATGAGTTATTAAAGTTCAACCCGTTTTCAAACAGTTTCCTCTCGCTAACATGCGGAGGTGCCAACAGTTTCCTAGTGGAGCTTTAAAATCAGCAGTATAATCATTTTCAATTTCATTCTGAATCAAGTGATACCCCAAAACATTATCCTAATGTAAATCCGTGCCAATAAAATAAATAATAAAATTCTCAAGTAAAAAATAGATAAATAAATAAAATATTTAAGAAAATAAAATGTAATGGCACCACCTACCATGCTCATCTTAACATCAATGAATCCTCACCTGCTGAGTTCTTTCTGAAGCTCCTGCATATACTGATGACACTGGGCATAGTACGTGGCCTGAGCCTCCGCAAAGTCATGCAAACAACGCAGGTGGTTCAGCTGAAGGGAGAAAGGGAAAGGGTTAAGCTCAACAAAGAGTGGAACTGCCTGAGCAGTGAGAGTTTGGTCATGTGTAAACAATTTACCAAGCATAACCGCTGGAGCTTATGCCAGAGGAAACACACACACTCACCACTTACCACTAACAATGGGCTAAAGTGGAAGTAATATAAAGGCAGCTGGGATACCCCTCCGGTTGTCATCATGACTCATCGTTGTAGAGGTCACCACAACTGATGGTATCTTATATGTGTCATGTGTCTTAACAGCGGTATGCAACACCATGCACACTAATAGTTTATTTAAGAAAAAAACAAAAACAAAACATCCATTCAATCTAATGCTGCAATCGCTTTCTTTTAATTTTGGTTCAGGTTTCATTTGTGCTGAAAAATTAAAAGGGTTATTAAGACACCTGCTGAGGTGAAAATCCACTGAGAGGTTTACAAACCTTCAGTCAAATCAAATTTTACTTGTATAGCACCGTTTGTGCAGGCTCTGCGATACAAGTAGCTTTACAAATTAAAAGAACATCAGAAATCAGAGTGAGGTATAGAAAGACAAAAATAAATGAATAAAGATTAATCATTGATTCATTTGGAGCACAGCAGCTGAGTATAGTGCATCACAAGAGGTTGTCCTCTTGACAGTCACTGTGACTTTCCCAACAGAGATCATGACGAGCCTGGACAGGGTGTGGTGGCTGACAGCTGACTAACAGCGTTCTCCAGTACTGTTGGGTCATCGGCAATACAGTAGTGACGTAACGAACGCTGACTCACATGCGTGCTGCTGATGCCTTCCAGCAACAGTCTGGTGACTTCTGCTTGTCGGTCAAACTCAGTTTGGGCAACGCGAAGCTCGTGCTCTGCCTATCGGAAACAAGGAGAGAGGGAGGGAGCGGGGGCGGGAGAGAGGGAGGGAGCGGGGGCGGGGGGGGGGGGGGGGGGGAGAGAGAGAGAGAGAGAGAGAGAGAGAGAGAGAGAGAGAGAGAGACGTCGAGGCAAGCAAAGTTATTAATGGGAGGAGGGGGGTCGCATGAAACGTGTGACGCATGAAACAGGCTGTTCGTGAAACTGTCTGCACATAAACACAGATACGAACACACACACACACGCACATACACACACACACACACTTCACACGTGGTCCACTGATGCTGTCCCCGTAGGTTAACTAGCCTAGAGGGTACTTACTTTGTCCACTTCCTCGCTCAACAGCTGAGAGAAGCAGCATGGCAACAGAAAAAGCAGTCAAGAGCCATTCTCCAGACTATAATCATCCAATAATGTTGACATTTCAAGCACAACTAGAAGCTAGTGTGTCACATAAATCTGAGGCCCTGTCATAATCGCCCTGGGGCGCCAGAGTCCCTGAACGCAGCCCACAACTGTGATGACATCTATGATGACTGTATTACCCACACAGTCAATGCCTTAAATTAACCGAAACATGATTATACCCAACAGATGTCTCAGTAGAGGGAAGCAATCATCTTTATGCTCCAGGGCAACTAACTAACCATAAGCTGACACACAGAATTTCTTCAGTGAGGTGGCCATTTAAACTTAATGGAACCAATTGATGTATGTACTTGTGGTGAATGACATTACTAAATGAATTAAGTTTCCGATAGCTGCTATTGTTGTTCGTTAACCTGATTCCAGTGAACTTTAATGTTCTTGCATTTAATCTCCATGCTGTACATGTTGAGTTATGTTATGTTGTTCTATGGCACCCCCTTGTGGTGGTTATCGTATAAGCTTGGCACACAAAAATACCAGCACATGCTTTTTAATACCTGCAAATGGACCAATTAACTTAAACTTGCAGGAAGAATGACAGAGAAGCAATTGCTGTCATTTCCCTACCACACCAAAATTGTAATTGTCCTGTAAACGCTTCCTGATTGTGTTATGACTTTTATCATCAATGGAGAAGCGACTGTGGAGAATGTTAAGGGATGGCGGGAAAGAGGAAAACCAGAGTGGGACTAACTCAGATGCAACACCCGCTACGTTTTGCTACGTCACAGATAACGACGTTACAGGGCACTAGTGCTATTTTACTGTTGACATGTTATACCGTGGTTCACAACCTTCCTCTGTTCTGATGCGCTGGGATCTGGCGTGTCATCCCAACTCTCCCAGCTGCTGTTAAGCTGCTTCAAGTTATAGTACCCAAAACAAAAAAGCAAAAACTGAAATGATAGGTCAATAAGTCTTGACCTATACAGCCATAGGGCACTGTATGACCCACACCAGTACAATAAAGACAACCCTACAACACTAACCATGAATACCCTGAGACTAGCAGAATGACTATCCTCTTTTAAACCACTTATATGCTTCTTCATTTATACTTTTTTTTTTTTTTTTTTTTAATCTTGTGCTGCCTTGTTTATTTTTGTTGAGTCTTGATTTTATTGTATGAGTAGGTTTGCTTTTATTTGACGGTTTAAGCATTTAGTATTATGCTGGGAAAACAAAATGTGAGACAAAGACTAGGTGGACATAAATACTCCATTTGTGATCATGATGATAAATCGGCTGCTCCATAGTTTATGTGAGCTACATTACACGGGCATAGAGAGGGCGATTTTCTTTTTCTTCTTCTCTACCCTCATTCACCACGGCATGGCCTGCTTTTTACAATTGAGACGGACAAATTATATGGATCGTTATGATTCAGGGGCCTATGTAATTGGGACTATTGTATTTCCATGTCCACTTTATTCATGACACTCTCACGTCTATTTACCAGTAAGTATTATTATTGGTCACTCAGTGACTAGTGCAGCTCTAGACAGCTCTGACCTACACAGCCTCTATGAATCAATGTCTGGACACTTCATGCTGACATTCCTGAATAGTTGAAGCCTTCAGATGAAGAACCAGAAACCATAACATTGATATTTTCAAATCTCATTTTCATTTTTCACAGGTTAAATCCCAATAACCTCAAACTATCTGAAACAGCTTGCAGACATGCAAGTCATTGTTTTACTACATTTGGGGTGACTGGATGTGGCCTCAACAGTAAAGCCGGTGTAGTTACAGGTGATGGACATTCACATTACAGATGATGTGGACTGACTGTTCAGCTATAAGTATGTTGGCTATTTAAAAAATGTACTTCTGGTTATTGATCTGAAGATTTCAGGCGATTTCATTTTGGTCATCTCATAAAAAGTGGAGTATTTGTCTCACTTGCTACATATTGGTGGGCAACAAAATTCAATCCATTCAAAGTCCTGAACACATTTTGGAGACACCGTCATTACTGTTTACTGGTGTGGGGTTCTGTTGTGTTGTCATTAAAATCATATTTCCTTCACACTTTGGAAATACAACAACAGCATGCAGAGATACAAAAATACAGAAATACAAAAACATGCTCAACATAAATACCACGTTTATGTTGCATAATTCAAAAGGGTCTACTTTCCCTGCCTGAACTGTGCAACATGTCCAACTATCAAAAATGCAATACCTTCACATCTCTTAAATACTAAACCATCAGAAGGTTTATTGCATGTGCTCCCAATAATGTTGTTGACACAACCTTAAAAAAAAAGGTCCCATATGATTAATTTTTCATGGTTTTGTTTTCAAATATACTATGGCTCAGGATGAGAATAATGTTCTTCATGATGTTTTGGAAATAAATGTTTAGTCAAAAGTTGAATTGAATTAGTCTTTAACTTCATTCAATTTAATCAAGTCTTCACAGGCAGAGCAGTCGACTGGACCCTGATTGGCCGACAGCCCCAGCTCGCTGAGTGGAGGCTTTCCAGTTCAAATTCCAGTTCAATTTCCAGCTGCAAACTGGCCTGATTGGATGGATTTCAGGAATTCTTTAGTAAGGTGAGCCAATCAGGACCAAGTCCAGCTGTGATGCGATTACTGCAGTTGGTCTGAAACTGCAGTAACAGAAAAGCAAGGATTTATTCAAATGCAATAACATTTTCACAACCAAGAAAACCTGTGAAATATGATTTCAGTGATTTGACAGGTAACACAAAAGACCTCCACGCCAGCATTCTCTGGTAAAGATATCTCCAAAATGCTTCCACAGCATTGAGGAAAGTAAAGAACCTTTACAGTTAAATATCTTTGGTGCTTTAACATTTCTTAGCTCCGTCCATGTTGGCCTCCATGCTATTGATGATGATGGATGGCAGAAAAACCAAAAGCCCTGTACCCTGTGTGTTTGTGTGAGTGTATGCCTATTAGCATGCTAGCCTGCGTACTGTCCAGCAAATGTGTGTGTGCCCTCTATAGGTGCCGTTTCTCTTACTCGTCATCGGACTCTTACCGCTGATGCACTGGCGGAAAGAACATAATTTCGGGGCCTTGTCTCCTGAAAATCGGGTGCAGCCTACAAACAAGAGCAGGGGGAGGAAACACAGTTTGGCACGATCATGCATTGACAATCATTAAGCAGCTTCAACAAAAGCAAAAAGTGAGCCATGAGCAGAGAGAGAAAACAGAGACAGTACAAGCGACACAAGAGCAGGTCATTCAGAACAAGTTCAAGGTAGCGAGTGGGGTGAGATCGGGTTGAGCTGGAGTCCGGTGAAGAGTTGACCTGAGAGTTTGGACCCTTCCATTCTGAACAGTTAAGGACTAGAACCCTAATTACTGTCTATAAGAGAAAGTAGTTTAAACAATTAATTGATTACATGAGCAAAAAAAGATTAAAATGCCAATACATTTTAAGAAAATTCTGAAAGTGATGAAATGCTACCATTAAAAGTACCACTATTTTTTAAAGGTGTATTAAGTAAGTTTTTCACTGTCCCATACCAAAATTGACCATACTATCCTCCTAAAACCTGGCGTCCACATGCGTGGACATCACATCACATTTTGGGTTGTCTATACCATAATACTTACCATAATACAACTACATCATGTCAAAAGATGATGCTTAGTTTTTATACTTATCAGGTCCCAATAAGCCCAAATAGCAAAGAGAAATTAAAAATGCATACCAAACAAGAGCTTGGGTCTTAGGAGGCTATATATGAAGGAGTTTGATAGGGATCAATACCAATTATTACTTGGCCAGGTGCTGAAATTCCTGGCTTTCAAAATTCACTTTCCGGCCTGTACTCTGTTTTGGAAGAGGAAAACCCCAACCCACTGGGATCTTAAAGACCCCTCATCCCACACCTGCTGGCGCTGCCAGCTGCTCAACACTGGAGGACGGCGCTGCCAGCAAGTGACCGGCGTTGCAGCACATTTCAGGCATCTCAAGGCAAAACAAGCAAATGACAAAGCTGCATTA
The DNA here is from genome assembly GCA_034670385.1 of Hoplostethus mediterraneus. Taxonomy (NCBI): domain Eukaryota; kingdom Metazoa; phylum Chordata; class Actinopteri; order Trachichthyiformes; family Trachichthyidae; genus Hoplostethus; species Hoplostethus mediterraneus. Next base: position 69,049 of record JAXDDW010000181.1, read on the forward strand.
TCATTCCAGTATTTAGCAGAGTGATATATCACCTCTTCACTAGACTGTTGGATCTCTGCTCTGATTAGCTAGCTTACTTATCTCCATTGTGAAAATGTGACTTTATTGTGTGTGTAGCTCACCACCCTCTCATGGGTGGTTGGGTGGTGGTGGGGGGGGGGGGCAGGAAAGTGCTACCGATTTTGCAATTCCTTGAGGTCAATAAAGGTCACAGACTACTTAATGACCCTTTACTCTCGACTCCTAAACTATTTAAGAGAGCTTGAGAGGTAGTGCTAACTGAGTACCACTGACAAGCTTCCTTACAAGCTTCCATTTGAATGTAGAATCAATATCAATATACTATTGATTGCCTTTAAAAGCAATAAATGGCCCCAGTTATCTGGCTCCTACGTAAAGATCGACATGCACATTTCTTCTTACTGTTCCAGACTAGATTAAAGACCAACAGGCGATCAGGTTCTTCTGACCAGCATCATCGACAACACACTCTTCTGTTGTTATGGTATCGTTACCGTTACATTACGCAGTCTCATAGTTCGCCATCTCACGGTTGGATTCGCAGAGCGTTCAACGCAGAGGTCCTGGTCCAGACCTCATACCCATTCACCGGCAGCTCGGAGCAAATCGTGGTCATTTGATTTGTACAGATTGCCAAAACACGGTGCTGCATTACAAGCAGGCTAATGACTGGGGCCCAAAAATCTCTGATTGGGAGGAAGCAAGGCCAGAATATTCAGACAGGCTTTCTGACTGGCTTTTCGACTGCTTTCCTACCATCTCACGGTAATAGGAGGCTCAGTCACATTATCACCATAGTCAAAGTATAGATATAGTCGTTGGGCCTACCATGGTTTATTGATAGACCCCGACCATAGATCTGGTTCGTACACTGAGTATAGCACCTCATTTCGTGTTTGAGACACATGAAGAGGCAATTTAAAGAAGCAATGTGTCACATTTCAGCAAAAGAAAAATCAAATAAAAATCAAAAAGAACAGACATGATAGTCTCACAAGCCACACTGGCTCACAAGTTGATCACAGCCAAGACTCATCTGACCGCCCCGTCGGACTAGAAACCAGGACTAGGACTCTTTAACTCCAGTTCAGTGGCTGACCTTAGTGTTTCTGTTAGAGACTCAAGCAACAGGCAGAAACACAGACAATACCGACAGCCGACACAGCACCTAAAGAGCTTTTAGATTACCTTAGTGTTAGTCAACGCCTTAACATCTGGTGTAGAAAAAGCAGGTTTAGTTTAGTAACAGTTCATATTTAGCTCCCCTCACTGAACATTTTCAATCTTACAACCTCGTAGAGATTCGGTAGAGAACAGCTGCCACAAGCCCACATGCTGCACACCAATTGGTTTGATTCTTTAGCCAGGTGACATTATTAGAGGAGGCCAGAAGTGTCTAACACTGTGATCAACTCACAAGTCAGTTTCTCTTGCAACAACAAACTGAAGATCACAACTCATTCTCTGATAATTCTGTCAACCAGAAGACAAAAGGTTGGACAACCAACAATGCACAACATGCTGCCTTCAGTGTGATCACTGCCTCAGTGATAGACACTGTCTTGTTGTTACTGCCTGAATGATTTAAAAACTATTAGGAAGCAATATCGTATTCACTTCAAAATGCCAATGACACAGGAGAACTCTTCTCTAGTGGCATAACAGTTAATCTAGTTCATACGTGCCCGTTTTATTTCTACGTAATCAAGTGTGTTCACTCATTTACTTCAATGCAATAATAGGAGATTCGGAGAAACAAAAACAAAAAGACAAAACAAAAGCTTAAGTTGAAACAAAACTCATTTTGTCTTGCATCAGTGATCATCGCCAATGCCCTGGGCTGCTTGGCCTCAACTGTTTCACAGGGGGTTTTCATTTTAGAAAGGATACAGCGAATAAAAGAAACAGACAAAACAAACAAAACATGAAACTTGACATCTCACCGCCGCTTTGGCTTCTGCCAGCTTTGCTTTTTTCAGACGTGCTTTACAGATGTCAAGATCCAGACGTCGATTCTCAAGAAGTCGCCTCTCTTTCTGTCAAGGACAAGGGGGATCAAATCAGAGACAGGGCATCTGCAGCAGCTGACAGCACACCCAAGCACTGAACTGGGTGTTGTACAGTTCTGGTAGAAAGTTGTTGTTTTGTATTATTTGTATTGTTTGATCATGTGCTGTTGTTAGCTACTGTTCAAATGTGCATCTCTTTCACTAAGTGGGAAGAATACAGCTGAGGAGACGATCAAGGCACAGTGCAAAATGGCTTGCGTGAAGTCAAATTGTGCCTCGTAAATTCAATTTCTGAATGACACACCCTGCTAAGGCCCCTAAGCGAGCACCTACTGCTGGATTGGGAAGCGGACACAACACCCAGTGGAAGTCAGACTTACTGATATAGTCCTCCAGTCTCCTTCAAGGAAGTTGCGTAGGGGAGTGAGGAAGCCGACGGATGAGCTTTGGAGGAATTGGCGTTCAGCTCCTCCCAGTCTCCTTTGGTAGTCTCCTACTGTGATCAGGGTGCTGCCTAGAATAGTATCGCATGCAATGTGAATCCAAAAACTGTACAAAGCCACATGTGAGCCCTTTACCACATTGCAAAAACAGAACTAGGAGATGGTTGGAAAAAAAGTCAGCTATTCTGTAATACGCATTTCAATACACACATGTGATAAGAACCTGAATGGCTTAATGCTGCGATTGGAATAGACTTGGTTGGAGAGGTGGCACTCATGAACAGAGAATGTTACACGATCAAGTGAAACAATTACATTTTGCACACATACGACAGTGTTTAAATGACAAACTAATGGTAGGAGAACATGACTACCTTGGCCTGACTACGCAATGACTACGCAGGGCAGGGATGTGGATTCAGCCCGGAAGGCCAAGGTCAGATCAACTTATTAGATACTCTTTGGAGTAGAGTCTTGTCTTGAAAGTGCCCAGAGAAAAATGGGTTTATAATCGAAAGAGGAAAGTGTGGGAGCCTCGTTTACATTTAAAAGCCCAGTAAGAGCACTGCCAATATATTTCAATGAAGCTACCTTTTATAGGCTTGCTTGCTTAACCTGCTTAATTCATAAACTAGTGAGGTTCTGTCGCAACTATAATAATCCCAGATTCAGACCATCTACAATTTGATTGATTGGATAGGTAGGTGATGCAGCCATGCTTTCAAACCGTTCAATCAAGCTTACATGAGATGAGTGATCATGGTTTGTTGAAACCAAAGTCAGTGTGTGAGTCAGAGGGAATGTACTGTTGGCTCCATCTGTGTCTTTCCAGAATGGAGATTTAGTCCTAATTACCAAGGGTAAGGGTACCAATTACCCTACTGAACACCATATTTATCTGCCATGGTTCTCTGACTACAGCTCAAAAGTGATCAGAAGACTCATGGGAAAGCAACATCCTGAACATAAATCAGATGAATATGCTTTTTATTATGTCTGATGGCACTAACATGAATTTGATAATGCTTTGAACATGAAAAACCCCCCCCAAAAAACAACCAAGGCTCGGTAAAACATTACACAATAAGCAGATCCAATTGAACAGCTATATGGTCTGGTTCATCAATAGCGGAATCTCAAAAAGCTCCACTGACCGTACGGCGTCCCGACACCAAAGTCCTTGGCAGCATCGAGCATGTACTGTCCCAGCAGCTCGCCGTTGGTCGTCCTGGATGGGATCTTCTTGTCCAACTTCTCATAGAGGAACTCCTCTATACGTGCACCTGTATAGGGACAAAACACTGGGGAGTTAGTGCATGTACAGCAGTGTATTATTATAGCGATACTTTTAAATTAAAATCTTATTTTGAATTATGAACATAAATAATTTGTAAACCATAAAAGAGAAACGCATGGGAAAAACTCATAAACTCATTGGCATGCATTTAGACACACTTTAGCAACATTTTCCCTTCCCTTTCCTTAAAACTCCACAAATTGTATCACATTTCTTTTGAAAACCTGCCCCAAGCATTCACAAAAACTCCTGGAGGGTCTGATAATAAGAATATCTATCTATAATAATGCTTAGTAGATAAACATTATCTTCAATGTGCTTCAATGTAGTCCAGCCGTATCCAATAGAACAAGTGCTGCCTGGCGTCTTCCTGCCTGGGACTTTATTAGTAATTCAACACCAGTCTGTACATAGACTCAGTACACACCTTGAACCAGTTTGCACATGGAATTTCTTTAACAAGTAAAGACAATCATCTACACTATCCAAGCTCAAGATGAAAAAGAGGATATAGTAATCGGTCGTCAGCGGAATAACCTTGTCAGATAAGTCAGAGGAGGCTAGAGGGACCAGACATGTTCAAACAGACCACACAGTACACTGGGAAATGAGACAAAGACTTACCTGTATGGTCAACTGCAGCATGGAGGATCAAAAAAATAAAAATGTGATTAGTTATTGCTACCAGGATTCATTTCGTCAGTTCTACTAGAGACACACTGATGTGAACGTAGGAGTCTCTAAATATTTTGTTAATAAAAAAAGTCCCCCCCCAGTTATATAGCAATCTGTGATGTTCAATGCATTCCAGGATTTATTTTGTAATGAAGTGAACCGGCCTTGTCTGATTCTACTTCCGTTTTCAGATTTCCTACATTTCCCAGAATGCCTTTCAGCAACCCCAGAGTAGGAAATTCTTCGCTATATTCCGATATATTCACTCATGGTTCTCAGACAGCATTTACTGTAGCAGTGAGGAAATGTTTTTCAAAAAGGGTTTCTAGGTTAGGACGCCACATTTCTTTCTTCTACAGAATGTGAAGAACTTACTTGGGTTAGGCTGCAAGAGCACCTCTGTTTGTCTGAAGATCTTTTCAGTCCAGTTCTTGGTGCAGTCGGCCCGGGCAATCAGGTTTTCTAAGTGAGAATCCAGCTCGGTCTTTTCTGCCTGGCCCAACTTCTCCTCTGTGAACTAGCAAACAAATTGAGGCTCCTGAATGCACCTCCCAGTCAGTTGACCTCAAACAGGGGGAACCAATTTATATCAGTGAATACCAAAATAATAGTAAAAGATGTGAAAATTAACTATAGTTTTGGTGGTTGTCATGTTTTAAGTTTTAAGTTCAGTTGAAGGATCCCATGCTCCTCTATGGGCTGAGTAGGAGATTCTACAACACTTATGAAACCCTTTCAAAACCTGTTGGATAAAGTCTAACATGTATGGTAATCAAGTTTATGGTAATCAAACTGCTGCCATTTGGGGCTGCTGACGTGCAAAATTGCCCAGTGCAGCTTTAACACATTATTATTATTATTATTATTATTATTATTATTATTATTATTATTATAAGTAGTAGTAGTAGTAGTAGTAGTAATTACACTTTACAATTACACTAGAACACAAGGTCTATTTTATGGTAGCTGGTTTACGGCACAATCAATCAAGGTTATTGTATATCAAAAGAAATGTCTTTAAAACAATTTGTACCGACATCAACTGACTGAAGGATCAATAACTCTTAACAGCCTACTCTCATCTAATGCAATGTCAAAATATGGACACAGGATTTAATTCTCCAGCAAGAAAATGTGCTAGAGAGAACTTTCCTCCAAAAATGACCCTGCTGTTCAATTTCTGGACAATGAGAGTTAATTTTACAGTGGTAAGTCACACCCTGAGATATTTAGCCCCCTGCACATCCCAGTAAAACAAACTTTTTTAGTCTTTGAGTCAGCTTCATCTATGCTTGGGAAGCCCACCGTTACCGTGGAGACACTGTACTTCCAGTGCAACATCATCAGCATACATGGCAGGAAATACACAGCACATGATCGTCTGCTCTCAATGTCTTGGCGTAAACAAGCAAAGAGCAGAGGAACAGTATGACCTGCTGTTACATTGTTAGATATTGTGAACAACAGGCTAATCTGGGCCAAATTCTCCGCAAGGTGAACATGTATTCTGAATTTAAATTATATTTGTGCAGCAGTTTAGTTTTTTTTAATGCAACCTTCTGCCGCTTGTAGGGAACGCCTACTTGTGCAGACAGCAATTTCAAGTATTTTTTGGATAACAGAAAAAAAAAAAAGATACATCCACCATCTGTGGTTATACTGACTTCCTTCAGCTAACAGCTTCATCTGCTGTCAAGTCTCACTGACAGAAAGGAGCAGCCAGCTGGACTGAAGAGAGAGAGAGAGATGACTAAGGGATTCAACATTACTGCCATATTAGGACATTAACCTTGGCTACGAAAAACCTTGCGAATAAGATAAATGTCAGGTCTGATCAATTCTCAAAAAGTCTCAACGCCTTCAGGAAAGGGCCGTAGAAGAGAGAATGATAAGGATAAAAGTGATGGGGCGTGGCTCATTACAGCTTAGCCCAAGGCCTGTGATCTGGGCTGTCCAAGGTAAAACTCCCCCTCAGATACTCCTACACAGGTTATTCTTCATCAACTGTGATACTCAAGGCCAGGGGCGGAGCTAGCCTTTCATATGTGTGCAGCGTAGTGTTGAGACTCTCTGTCCATCCATCTCACACCTTATTAACTATAAAATAGCAATAGCTTACAAACAAACGGTAACAACTGCTTATTTTAATTCACAACTATGAAGTGACCGAATGTGAGTTGTAAATAAAGAAAATCAGTAGAATCACAGCAACAAAATCTTTTCCATATCTGCCATGTATCAGCCCTATAAAAAAAAAGATTATTTAGTTTATGAAGATGTCCAAACGTGCTCAGTGCATTCCAGGAGTTATTTGGTGATGAAGTGTTGTAATTAATTTTTTTGATGTGCCTCAACCTGACTTGTCTACTACTTCAATTAATGATTTACAACGTTTCCCAGAATGCATTTCAAGAACCCAGAGAAGGGCTGTGAACTTGCCGCTTTCTGTGTGACTGACACCAAAACTTGATGTTTTAGATAGAGGGAAAGTTTTTTATTATTACACTCCATTGTAGCTGTGTTGGAAATATCTCAACATGGCGTTGTCCACATTTGGCCAGTTATCAATGGGAATAAGAAACATACACTACCTAAACCACACAATGGACCCAGCAATGGAAGGGACATCACCAATAGCTGTTTTTTAAGAAATGGCTTTAGGGTGTTTTTCCTTTCTGACGTGGCTGTTGTGGCTAAACCCTGCAGATTGCCTTGAACTGAGGGCAGCACTTTATCTTTTGGTAGTATGCATGAAAAATATAGTATACTGTATGAACAGACTGAGCTAACAGTTTTAGCTAGACAGAACCTATTGCTCCTGTTAACTCGGAGAGAAGAAGAGTCTGCTGGTGTCACATGGGCGACACACCGGACAGCAGTCATCAATAATGGATCAAGGCTTAACAAACCTTTATCGGCTTACAGCGTCGGCAGCCGTTCTCAAGCCCACGGCAACACACTCGGTTTGTCCTTCTCAAAAACAGCTCGAATACCGCAGTCCTGTTTAATTGCGTGATTGTAAAAAGCGACCGTCACATCACACAACAATTTTAACCCTACACAAGACGCGGTAACGGTCACGCGCCGACGAAGACATGGCGTTAATTACTGCGGGGGTTATCCAATAAATGATATGGCGCCTTACCTGCACCGCGCGGGTGAAGAAGACCCCTGCATCAGAAGCAAGCTTTTTGACATTGAAATCCATGGTGTTGGTCTGTGCATAGGCAGGGCTTGTTTGTTTTCCCCGTGCGAAGGGGATCCTCCGGATCAGCTGGGATGATGTCGCCGCAAACCGCAAGCTTGACGCTTTAATCCGCTTCATACAGGCTCGGAAATCTACTCTCCGTCCTGCCGTAAAGAGACATCTGCGCGCGAGCGGCAAGTCACGACTCTTCCCTCCACCTGTCATCGCGCGAGATGCAAAACAAACGCTGTCAGACAGTGAGCATGAGCAGCAAAGTGTGGCACTATTTGAGTCCACGTTTTATACTGTTTAGCGTTATAATGGAGAGGAAAAAGCTATCCGAAATATACTTGGAAGCCATATTTAAAAGATACTGAAGTAAAAATCCCAGCAGGAGTAGTCTCACCAACTTTAAGAGAGAAAAATAAGGGACACCTAATGAAAATGCACAGGATAAGCAAGTTGTAGTTTAATTTACTCAGTTTAAAAACTCATAGGACAGTTCAATTTGAGATCAGCTTTGTTGAAGCTATAGACAACAGCTGGGATGTCATTAAAGTAGAATAATTTGAAGCTGCTCCTTAGACAGTGAATGGAATATTATTTTGTGGACCCAAATCTTTATTATACAGTTACAGTAGTGTTATCAGGTCTGAACCAAACACTTCTTGAACCTTTAACAGTCACTTTTTAGCAGAGCACTACGATTTGAACCATTATTGTAATGAAGATGCTTGTCATTATTTTAGCCTGATTCGTTTGTTAACCTTTTTTTTTGGCTTTGGGAAAGTTAGACAGCTTTGTAGTATATTCTGCTGAAGCTTATGCTTGAGTGGCTTTGAGTAGAATACCAGTGTGATAATGTAAACCTTTCATACGGCTAGGATGTATAGATGATCATATCAAAGTAGTCAGGGGAATCATTACAATAAATATGGAGTGAAAATCTTGCTGTCAAATGGATTTCAATCTGTCCAATTTTATAAAAAGTATATAAAATATAGAATATAAAAAAAGGAATGACCTAAAGGTCATTGAATGGGGGTCCAGGTCCAAGTGTCCATATTGGCCTAATTAAAATGACCCCAAAAACTTCAGGGGAATATTTTCTGACTTCAGCCTTCAGTAACCAATCGCCAATATGGAATAAAGAACAGCCAAACAAGCAAAAGCAATGATTCAGACACAAAACCCATACCTGACAACCATGTCTTCAACAGTACCTCCAGTACTTAACAAGCTAGCAGGAAAAGGGGCCTGTGGTCGTATGTAGGACTACCAGAAATGCACAGGTTGTAGACGTTCCTCCTCAGTATTTGGTTGTGGACACGCCAATGCTTATTATACAAGTGGCAACATTGTTCTGTTGTGGTTTTATTTTGAAGGCATAAAAATCAGTGAACTGGTTGCTTGAACCACTCTGAATTTACAACAGTGCCACCCTTGTTCATTATGTCGGCTGAAGATGTTATTGCATCCACAGTGCTGAGACCTGCCAGGAGTTGACTTGCACTGCAGAATGGCACAATGGCACAATGTCTCTTGCATTGCTGGGTGATGCCTCTGCGGATGGTGTCTGCTCCAGCCTTCACCATCTGGTCATGATGCCACCAACATCCTTCCTTCAAGGCTTTTTTGGGCAGCAGCTGAGGACGTGTCCTCCTCTTCAGGCAATATCATGACAGGGGGCATGATGAGTGGAGTGGTTCCACAGGCTTAGGATGACATGATGGACTCACCGCATCATGAACTCCTCATTCAAGCTGCCAATGGGGGAAGCTCCTTCTTTCGCCCGTCCAAATGCTGCTCAGGTTTTCATGGCAGATGCAGCCATCTGAAGAAGAAGCAACAAGCTCCTAACCGGGACGGAAGAGTTCAGAAAGAGTTCAAAGTGCAAGCGGATGAACAAAGAAAGCAATGGTGGGATGAATATCTCCTGCTCTGTAGTATTTGTATTACTTCTACTACACAAAGAGTAGTAACAGTACAATATCAGCAGTGATTTATTCCTAAACAGTACTTAATAACAGAGGCAGTTGCCAGGGGCAACAGCCAAGGATACAGTTTTATTTTCGAGTTCCCATGAGTTCCATCCAGGGCCTGAACAGCAGGGCTGCTTCTCGCCTCTCCCTCACACGCCACGGGAGCAGTCAGTGTTTTTTTATTTCCACCGTTTATTAATCTAACTGTAAAATCAAGATAAGTGGCTACACGTGCCGAGAGATTGCTAAATCACTCCATGTTGTTACTTGCCTATCTGGCCTTTATGACTCCACTGAGACAGACAGACAACAGAAGCTATTGAGCTTTTTTTTTTTCTTCCACATTTTGACACTTGATAATAACTTAAGTTATATACAGACAGAAGCAAGCGTGTTTCCATGGTTGAGTCACATCCTTAATTAATGAGTCAATCACAGCAGCTATATAAGGAGGCAAAATAAGAACAATACAAGATACCCATTTTATCACTCCATCTTTATTGCTTATTCATTATCTTTACACTAATGGCCTGGTACTATTCAGATCAGGAAAAAACTGTGATTCCATACCGTTTGGATCAATATGGGATCACACTTATCAGCAGTTATAAAAGAAATCAATAACAGAATATTGACAGACTGGGAAAATATTATGAAATTAGTATGTGGAAATTGAAGCAGTTTGTGCCACAGCAACACCCTTAAAGCGATATTTCACTTCAGTAGCTTGGTGTCGCCCCAACAGGGGGCCCCAACAGCCATCTGCTGTCACTAACATCCAAGTATGTTTTTCAGCTCTCACTAATTGCAAACACACAAAAAATGTTCTAGATTTTGTTGGAAGTAGTGTTGGTAACTATACATGTCCAGCATGGCTAATATTGGCGGTGGACCCTGGGAGCATATGCACTGAAAAAAGTTCCACAAAAGTAAAATATCGCTTTCGCTATTGATTGACCTCATATGGTGGAAGTGAAAAAGTACCGACTGCAATGAAGAAAGAAGGCTGTCTACTTTTTCTATAGAAAATGCCACACTTCTACCAGGGTCTTTAATCAAACGCTGTATGGTTAAGAACTGAAACACAACAACAAACACCGCTTCTTTCCTTTTTCGCTCGTATGTGAACGCAAAGAATTACTAATATCCACACAGAATGAATGCCAGGGGGGGAAAAAAACACAAACTGTGTTTCTAACAGTAATAAAGCTTTTCATTTCACGCCAACGCCGCCTACTCGACCTCCCGCGAGAACAGCCATGAATGGGAAGCGGCAATATAAATAGCTGTGCCACTGCCAGTACTAATTCGATAAATCACACAACAGCTGTACATGAAAATATGGGAATCCAAGTCAGTACGTGAACCAAACGTGTATCACTGATTAAAAAAAAAAAAAAGAGAAGCTGAATAGAAACATCAGATCATAACATAACATCACATCATAACTCATGAACATAAGTCTCTATTCAGGTGTGCATGTATTATAATGGAATTCAAAATGACACGATACATGAAACTGATACTGGAAATGATCCCAAGCCCCACACACTGCGGCGTATTAGATGACTGTACAAAAACTCTGTCCTGATACATCTAACACAGTATCTACTCTGAGGAGAAACTTCTTAGAAAATACCCATGAATTCTTGGAAATTCAATCAGCTGCTTGTGTGTTTCGTTCCTTCATGGCATAAATGTTGTACAGAGAATCAATTGTTGGATGCAGCAGATCTTTGCTCTAAGATCCTTTCTGATTTATTCAAACATTAAAGAAAAAGTTGCTACTTATGCAAAAGAAAGTTTCAAAGCTTAGTTGCATTTTGATTTGACATCCTCCAAACTCAAAGGCATTTACACTACAAATTAAGTAGTTCTTTAATCCCTCTTAAAACTTCATTTCAACCAGTAAAACAAATTATTTAACAAATATTATCAGAGTTTAAGTATTTTCTTAAAATAACTGAAGCTGTGCTCTGGTGTCAGACAGTGCAGTGGCATGACTCTTCACAGAATGGCATACAAAATGAATGGGAAATGGTTTGAAATAACAGCAGCATTGCCTACCTATCTTACCAATTAAAATGGAAGTGGTTTTACTCAAAGTCCTGGATTTTGTTTTTGTGCTGCAACAGAACCAACTGTTTTATGAAAGAAAAACAACCACCAATATTTAAAAAAAAACACTTAAATTGTAAGAATAGCATTAATATATGCCTTTCTCCTCCCTAAATCCATATAATATAAATTCCTATAATTATCAGTTTGACGTTACTTAATACGTATGCTATGAATTCAAGCCATTGGGGTTTAATCGGGCCAAAGGGGTGGGGGATCTATTCCACAAATGAAAAGGTGTGCAACTGAGTTTAGGTGGCTTTACCCTCCGCTCCGTCCCTGGCTGTAGAAAATACACTTAAAAATGTGGCTGTTGGGTTATTTCATTCGTCAGTTTGTCAACCTGTATGCACCGGCGACTTTCTATGTAGCTTTCAGCAAACGTTTGAATCATTTTTCACACCAGTATTTTTGTTTACACTCACTGATATAAAGCAAAAGACAATTAAATATAATGAACAGACCTAACTTAATTCATTCTTTCAATGTGAATCCATGTTTTCCAATTATGACTACAATTATCCTCCAATTAGCGAGCGTCTCCAGTGGATATAAGTCAAGATTCCAATCAATACCAATGGAAACAGTCTGTAAACAGTCGAATTGAGTGTTTTAGTTTGTCTTACGTTAACTTGAATGGAACATATTTCTGCTCGAACAACAAATAACTAAATTTTCCACCTTGCACAAGTTACAGTTTCTAAACAAGGCATTTAGAATGGTAAAATACGGTATATTTACATGTCTGGCTAGTTGGAGCAGTCAAGCTACCATGTGAAGACATCAAATATGCCACTTTGCTAAGTTAAAAGTTGCTCATGCTCCCAGTAGAGTCAGGCAGCTTGAGAGTTGAGATTCAAATTTTGGAATTCTGAATGTCAGATGCTGCCTTTACCAAAACAAACACACACACTCACGTGGGAAATTTGATGTTGATGGCCTTTACAGAGGTCTGTCCAAATCCCCGAAACACACAACGTCCAGAAGATCTTGCGTTGAAATAACGTCAACAAAGAAACCAGCTGGGGTCGTGTTGAGGTCAAGCAAATGGAGTGATTACGGTTTGGTTTAGGTTATGGGTAGAAAAGGTCGAGTTACATTGAGTCAAGAACATCGACTTGATTAAGGTGAGGGGATAAATTTAGCATTGGTTAAAATGTCAGCACAACTTTCATCAGAGGTGGGGATTGCACTCGCTTCCTTTGAATTCACAGTCAAAAAGTTAAAGCCCGCTGAAACCCCTGTCCTTGTGATATTCAAACCTCCTCACCGGGGTCCCAGACATCACCCCCGATTCCGACTTTAAACATCCATGTGAATGCACCATTGTATCTTTCTCTCATCGTTTTTTTTCAAGACAAAAGTGTTAGATTTAAGTGAAGCGATCACATTAGCAGCATGTAAAGATGATGGGCCATTGGGTGTTTTGAAAGGATGATTGTGTTTTGTTTTGTTTTATCATTATCTGGCATCATACTTCATACTACATTTCTGAGAGACTTTGCCACTGGAAGCAGTGTGGAGCTTGGGTCCAAAATGTGGGACACTGTATAAAAATGGAGGCCTAAACCCGTTGATACAACAAAACCTAGTAACCTACTAAGTTTCCATCTTTGGGGTAACCGAGACATACTAATGTAGCTAGTTGCTTCACACTTTGGCCGGCTGCCTATTGGGTGGTGAACATTTGGACTGGGACAATCACCTCACATAAATCATCTGTCTGCACCGAGGGCTTCTGGGAGGCCGCACCAGCCTACTAAGACTCACTTATAATAAATAGAATAAAATACTTTTCCACACCAGTTTCCCTCATTCCAATTGTGCATTGGAAAATAAAACTCCTCAGTATGAGCTTAGTGGTGTTGAGTGCACCTAGCTCTTCCTCTGGGCATGCCCACCTATCAGCTCCATTACCACTGACCCACAATGAACATCATAAATAATGGTTGTGTTTGATAAAAAACAACAAAAAAAAAACAACAATTACAATTCAAATTGTTGGGCTGATTTGAGAGTAAAAGATTTATTATACTAAAGGTTTCAGTTAAGTTGAATTCTGTGTGGCCACTGACAGCAGCAGTCGGTAGTCCACAGGTCTGCGTTGGACTGAGCAAAAACAAAGATAATGCATGGTAACTTGGTAATTTGTTTTGCCAGGAAATAGGATAGATAAGTATTTGGCAATTTACTTACTCAACAGACAGTAGTCCAAAGTCTGTCTTTCTCTGTCTTCCAGTTTACTTTGGGGATGGGGAAATGTCAGGCCATCTCCAAGACAGCTCCTTCACTGGTTTCTTTTCCTGTTGTTTCATCCCCGAACATATCCACACTCTTGATGTCCTGGAACCGCCGGTTACACCGCAAGACTTGCTCCCGCTGTGGGAATGGACCGTGGGAATGGACCGTGGGAATGTCTCTGCAAGCAGAGACAGAGAACCGCGCCCCCCGTCTATGTACAGTAGCAGCGACTGGGAAAGTGCAGAAAATTTGGTGCCCCCGAGCCTCACAAGAACCAATGTAACGGCATGGAGAAGGTTTGTGATCGGTTTTAATGTGTATTCAATATGTCAGGAAAGTTTTAGGTGCTTTTGTGATTCCTCTCGCCTCGATGCCCGGAGCAGCTACCCAAGCTCAAGCTCAACACTGCTTCCAGTTAACAAGATCCCCATTATAATCAACAGGTACAATGCCAGATAATCCCAAAAGAAAAAAAAAAAAAACAGAGGCAAGATTGAACTAGATCAAAATCATCCTTTAAAGAACCACGAGTATCTGGGGTTGCTAGACTACACTTGAAATAACCGGGTCATCTGTATATAGTTTCTTAGCGCTCAAACCTAAACACATTTAAATACAGAAGAAGAAACGATGAGTGTTTACAGTTAAAAAAAAAAAAACATACACACAGTAAAAGGAAGAGACGAGACATGAAATATATACATATATAACAAAGAAAGTCCATCGTTGTGCCGCAAGATCTGGGAAGACTTCTGGGAAGACGCTCCTCTACGGCCTTTCCGCGGACTCATTTTTCCCGCTGTGCACCCCCGTCCACAGCGCCGTGCCCCCACACACACACCCTGACCGGAAGCGCAACCGATTCTGAGAGCGAGAGAGAGAGAGATATCGCGTGATGGTGGACGGTGCAGCGGGCTAAATGCCGCTCGGCCCTCTGATCCAATGTTACACAGTTAACGGTAGTGAGCCGAGGAGAAGCGCTTCGTTAGCGCTTTTCCTTTTCGTCGAGAATCGAGCGTCACTCCAAAGTGTTTTTGTTCTGTCGTTAACTGTTTGACACGCACACGCACGCGCACGCGCACGCGCACACGCACACACACACGCACACACACACACACACACACACACAAATTCACCCGCCCCCAAACACCCCCTCCCGACTGAAGAGATGCTTATATGTGCAACAAAAGTATAAGCACCCTCACAAAAAAAAACAAAAAAACACCATGCACCACATCTTAACTCCTAAGTGTCACATATTAAGGTTCTGTCCGGATCACCTTTCGAGGAGGCCAGAGACGCAGTTCTGCTCTACGAAAATAAAAGCACACAATGGACCCCCTGTGGTGATGATAGTAGAAAGGGGTCTTATGTCGGTTTTGCTTGAAGTTGGCTGGGAAACGTCGCCTCTGCGGTGTCAACCTCTTTGTCCGTGGTTTACCTCTTGGCCGTGATTAATCTCCATGGGGTCTTCTTTGAAGTTTTCACATTGCTCCATTACTTTCCTGCGGAAGACATTGGACATTTTTTTTTTTCAGTCCTTAACTTGCGGTTTTGGTTCCAGGTATTTGGAAAGTTCATTTTGGCTCTGTACTTATTTTCAAATGAGGCTTTTCGCAAATGAGGCCATATCTTTAGATTACCACAGGGTCAATGAATCTGAAGTAAACAGACTGGCTGAATCACATTCAAACACACTGTAAGCTGCCTGATAAAAGCACACCTGTCATTGGATAACAGCGCGTAAAGGTTGTTTTATATTAATAAGCCACTTTCTGCCATGTTTTACAGGCTTTATGCTAAAAGTGACAACACATATTGTAATCTTGGTTGTGTTTTTAAACTATGTGATTTTAAAGTAAAGCGTCTTTGAGTACCTAGAAAAGCGCTATACAAATAAAACAGATTATTATTATTTCCTCTGAGGCTCTCATGGCTTATTCCATAAAGACGACAGGATTAGTAGATGTAATGTTGTGCTAGGTGTAGTACGGTGATTTCATATTGACTATGAGGATAAGTGCAGATTGTCAGCTTTAACTTCAGGGTATTTTGAGTTAACAAACAGACCTTTTTGTACATGCATTTGTACATTATCTAACGCCTCAAAATGAATGACTTATTGCTATTAAAATGTTGCACATAGCACCTTAAAAAAGGTCAAATACTTCACTGACTGACTTCACTAGTCACTTAAGTACTTTCAACCAGACATTTTGAGAGCAAAGGTAACTGAAAATAATCAATCAAAATAAAAAATAATAAACAAATAATAATATTTCTTTTTTGCAGAATAGTTTTTGTAAAGGACAAAGCCTTGGTTGTGATTGTGCCACTAAGTGTTTTTTTTTTTTTTTTAAAGAAGACCTAATCAAATACTGGGTCTTACCTTGCCATGTCCTTGGTCTCGTCCTGTGAGCTGTCCAGTTCCAGGACTTTCTCCAAGAGGGTTATCCCTCCTTCCTTTATCAGCAAGGGACAATACTTACTTGCTGGGGACAGAAAAACAGGAGAAGAATTATTCCTGTATATTATTGTAGAAATTACAACTGAGGCATTTACAATAACTGCAACATCCCTTTTTCCCCTCAGACTCAAAGCTGCAGGTTAGTTCTTCAGATTAATTATCCAGGTCATGGCTCCTGATAGGCTACTTGAGTGAATTCATGGTATTGCGAAAACAAAACAATACTTTCTCTGATTTTCGTCAATATCAGTGCATACCTCACCAATGATTAAACATGAAGGAGATGCTGGATATTGTCATAAAGATTGCCTGTTCAATTTAGACCGCACGTCTATGTTTCTATTACATCCTCAATTTACATCTTGCTCCAACGGTGCCAACTTTTCCTTCTAGCACTTCGAGATTTGCTTTTCATGAAGTTATTATATAAGTTATATAATTATAAGTTAAGCATTATTATTATTATTAGTAGTAGTTGTAGTAGTAGCAGTAGCAGTAGCAGTAGTAGCAGTTGTAGTATTATTAGTATATTCAAGATTTTCAATTGTCAATTAAATTCACCTAAAGCACAATTCCTTATATTTATACATTTTCAGGCTTTTAGTCTCTTTATTGCTACTTGCAAACAAGCCAAATTACAATACAGACGATAGAACCATGTATGTATTATTTTGGTCTATCTGCTTGGTATATGAAAAAAAGGGTAGCAACATTACCACTGATTACCAGGAGCCAATGCTCCTGTGAGGATATAAGTACTGAAAACAATAAATGTGCTGCCAAAGCCGAGCACGGCTTTAAAACACTCCACAATGTACTTTAAATACTCACAGTAAACCGACACTAGGTTGAAGAGAGCCCATGTGGCCCAGTGCTGACTGACAGGGGCGATGCCCTGGGGTAGCAGTCGGAGGATAGGCTCGAATGACCTGAGGAAAGAGACCCCATTTAAAAATGCAATACTCCAGGCGAGAGGTGTGCTGTTCAGCTAGGGAACCTGGTTCAAACGACTGGGTGACAAAATATGACACCTGCATCTGCCTCTAGGGTGGCACACTGACATCTCCTTGACCTGTATTTGTTTTAATTGGTTGCTAAATCTCTTGTACACTGAAGTCAACAACATGGTACACCCCTTATTGAGTAATAATCAGAGGTTCATGTACTCATGAGATGCTATTGCAGTAATTTATCACATTTAAAAGAGACATTTTATTACATTTTTATTAGTTATAACATTATCAGGCAGTTATTACATTCTCAGTTAGAGAATGTAATAACATCCGACGCGGCCGTCACCTGTAGTTTATGTTCCGACGAGAGCTGACGTCCCAGCTCTGGATGGCGTCCCACATCTTGTCCATCACCGTGTCTCTCCGCGGCTCCTCCATGGACCACACCTCTGGCCCGTCGAACATGATGTGCGAGAGGACCCCGCACGCGTTGTACGACACCTCGATCCCGTCCGCCTTACTGTCGAGCAGGTTGCTGTCAGAGCACAACGGGCTTTTGTTATTCATGTTGGACTATATGAGAGGAGGGCCTCATATATCCTCTCTCGCTCCCCAGGGTAGATTATGTGGAGCGTCTCACAGCCGATTGTGAAAGTGAGAAACATTTTGCCTGTATGTCTGCAGGGGGTTAATAGGGTTGTTGATCAACGCCAGTGACTCAACAATTATTTCACCAGATTTCTGTCTTTCAAAACTCACGTTCCGGTCTTTTCCACCTACTTGCATTTTGAACTGCTCAATGATGGAAAGTTGGATGTCATTTCTAGTTAGCTAGCTTACTTGGCACGTCCATTTCTCATCCATTACAGGCTGTTGTAAGCTCTGCCAGAGAACCTGTCAATGTTGTTGCAATGCCTACTTACCGCCACTAGAGGCTGATACAAGTCATGATTACTCACTACTGTGTGAAATGGCCAGTAGCTGTGTTTTGTGAGACATTATTTAGATCATCACGGTTTCAAGAAAAATTTAAAGAAGCAATTTCACCATCCATCTTAGGTCAGATTGCAGGATACAAAATTTGGATATTATCTCACTTTGACAAATACACAAGCTCAAAGTTCTACTGTATTTGCGCTGTACTGCAAAAAGCATTCAGACCATGTCCTCTGTTGCTGAAGCAGTGCTGTGGATACTAGGATGATTTGCCTCTGTCGTGGTGGTCAAACACATTTTCTTACCTGAACACAGAGATGAACTGAGGAGTGAGCAGCTGCGGCCTGAGGGCTTTGACCTCGGCGACATTTCCCAACAGCCCCAGCATGTTCCGGTGGAGCTCCTGCTTGTCTGGAAACTCCTGGAGAGAGAGCGTCACAGTAGTAGCGGGTGGATGTGTTATTTTCAGACAAAATTGAAATTACATTTGGGCTGGCACCGGTGCACCTACAAACACTGTCTTGGTGCAACTTTTTGAGTACCCGCTATAGAGCAAGCATGGCCACGCCCCCTGTTATCTGTCAAACGTCAGCTTGAATTTGTTGACCTCAAAGCCATGTTTTTATATTGGTTACAATCTAATATCTTTCCTGACGTTTCCTTCCACAACGATGTAGTGTTGGTGTATGTTTCTATTCTTCATAGCTGGATATCCAATAAATCCTCCTAAATTGTTGAGATTGGAAGCTACGAGTGCCACCAGGTACAGTTAATTCAGAGCCCTGGGTATGGGAAATAGCATGCAGGACGGTGAAATTGAAATCGGATGGTTGAAGAGTAGCTACAACAGGCTCAACTGTGTACTAACTTGTAGACAGTCCAGGAAGAGGCTCATGCCCCGACAGTTGAGGAACATCTGACAGTTGTCGGGCGTCTCGTCCGTGATGTTCCACAGGGCGCTCCAGGAGAACTCCATCACCTGGTCGCACTGAGGGAACAGCGTTGTTTGTCAGCACACTTGTGTCAAAACGTGTCAGCAGCTCTGATATTTCAATGATTCAAAACTCAACAGGATGAATTTTATGGCTGACCTTTTAGAGAATAGAAGACGCCTTGCACTGTTCAATAAACGACTATAGAGCTCTGAAACCTTGAAAGAATAAAACTCACCATTCTGTCCTGTAGCTTCTTCTGAATCAAATTCAACATTGTCTGAAAAAGAAGAGGGGAAAAACAATCAACAGATCATTTAACCCCTTGCAATGGTAGGAATTTCCTAGTTTTTACAAGCAACAACAGTCAAATTAAGTTTGATGTAACCCCTACATTGACAAAGCCCATCTTTCCCACGGCTTCCTTGTGATGGTTGTCCACCTGGCAGACCAGGGCGTTGCAGAGATGCACCGCGATCCTCTGGATGGACTCGTCCTGGCTGGCCGGCTCCAGGATCTTCAGCAGCAGCAGGTTGACCCTGCTGTACTGGAACTCCAGCTCCTCCGGGATGCTGAAGTTACACAGAGTCAAGCAGCAGTTCCTCTGGACCTGGTAAGGAGGGGTGAACGACGCACCGAAGATGAAAGACATTTAGAAGTTAACAATGATTGGCTAAATTCATATTCAGGCTTAGAGAATACCCTCCAAGTTTCATAATGTTGATGAATTTTTTTCTGGCAACTAGATTCACTTGCAGTATACATGCCTGGGTCAAAACCCATCAGCAACCCTGTTAGTTTGGTCGTTTTTAAAAGGAACCCCCCTTCTTTCAGCACTTCAAATTGCAAAAATTGTATTGGGGATGTACTGGGGAGGAGGCCTAGATTGGACTTACAGTGACCTCCTGGTACTGCTCCATTCCATTCAGAACTACTTGGATGACCTCCCGGCGCAGCCGCACACTCTGGTCACTGCGATACTCTGTGTTGGTCAGGTAGAAAAGGGCAGCGCTGCCGGTCACCTGGATGCTCTTGTCATATTTGTGGCACTTCAAAGCTGCTATCACAAGCTGGAAGAAGGACAGAGAGGTTATTGGACGGATATGAGGAGGACAAGGTGGGTGAAAAATCACGATAAAGAACGATGGCCCAAATATCTATCCAGACGTCATCGGCGTGCACCTCTCCAACAGAGCTTAAGAAAACAAATCTATGACCTCAGAAGGTCGGACCTGCAAAGCTCGGAGCAGCTGGCTGCAGTGTTGTATCCTGGCAATGTCAAACAGCTGGTTGATGGCTCGGTGGGCCAGCTCAGGTCGAAACTCTGTGTAGGCCTCGATGGCATTCAGGACCTGGTCCTCATTCTTGGATCCAGTCACCTGAAAAAAGCCCCGAAACACATAAATAAACAGAGGTATTATGGACATGCACACATGACATGTTCCAGCACCCTTCAGTAAGTTTATTAACTCTGGAAACAGAAAGTCATGTTTTTTGTTTTCTGTGACTAACTTTCTTCACCATAATAGATTACGGTGTGATACACAGGGCGTCCTAATTCAGGGGATGCCAGAAGGTGATGGGAGGTGCCCTTTGGGAGACACCCTTGATGACACCAATGACATACCCGCTCTAAGCCACCTCCTTTTTCTGTAGCATCCGAGGCAGGTTTCTATGTAGGTGCTTGTTAAATAGCACAAGGGTAGTTACATCGGATCCTGTGTGTATTGACGAACTGCCAGTGAAGTTCAAGTTCAAAAGTACAATAACGTGGCCAATTAGTAGCTAGACTTCATTTGAAGCAGTCCGATAATGCAACAAAGTTACGCGCTCACCTGACTAGGTGCAACTTCGATGTTGCTAAATGAGCCACAACGAGAGACAAAGCAGTCAAATCCAATCCCTCCACATATTCAGGTGCTCTCCACCACTGAATTGCCACAAGGACGTTCCAGAAGGAGATAGGTGACCCGACCGGTGGATCACAGCCATCGGTCAGCCACGCGCTCCCACAACTGCTGGATGGCATCATTAATGCACTCCATTCACATGCAATTATCTGTGACGCCAACCTAAGTCTCCTAAATGTGGCTTCTTGATGGCCAGGAGGGACCCACGACTCATGCAGGCATGCGTCTTGACCAGGGTGGTGCATGACGCATTGGTAAGTGACCTTTTCCACTGACTGAATGGAAGTTAAATTAACCAGAGTGACACAGAGCAAACTGTAGTAGTGCTGAAAGGCCGATGGATGTGCTTGGACACTGCAGGCAGAAAGCTCCTGTCAAGAGCCACAGCCAAAATCAACAGCAATATTATATTGCCTGAGGTCTGATCTGATGGAGACGCTGCTCGAATTAAATCAGTGTCCAACTCTGCTGATGACCGGACATCTGACAGCGTAGTGTCTCCAATTTTTCCCCTAATCCTTTTGTCTAAATCGGGTAGCTCGACAGTGCCCTTCCCTCCACCCGTGGCTAATAAACTACACCTATTTTGAGTTCTAGGCCGTTTTAGATTCTAGCTTTAAGTCAAACCATTTCTTTTTAAGTACATCCAAGGTGCGTCTCTGATGTTACAGCATTGACAGCGTCAGTGATTTCTTGCCACGTTTTTTTTTTTTTTTTTTTTTTTCATCAGTTGCTGTCAGTCTTTTTTTTTTCTTCTGGAATGTATTCAAGTCTCCTGTGGTAAAGTGGGCAAACAATCCAAAATGTCAATCTAGAATCTTTGTCTCAAACTGCAGAGTGCAATCATGTTCCACTGTTAATTAAATATCAGGCAGTAGACCATAATTCACTGGTGCACTGCCGTCTTGGACCAAGCCAGCTGAAGCAGGACTGACTCTTTGGTTAGTATACCTTTGATTGGCAGAGCTGACTACAGGCTTGACACTAGTGTTCCATCATGTCTGATTAACAGAGTACGCTATAACACTGTAAAATACCCAAAATACCACAGATGTGTGGTAGTGGTGATGAAAACCCACTTCTGGCTTTTGATCAAACACTGGAGGCATACATCTATTTTTTTTGTATATCAGTGACTCGAATCCTGAATGAGCGGAGAGTCCCTGTTAAATTTAGCTCTGCTTGTTCCGAACCATGTGCCTCACATAGAGGAAGGGTGTAGTGTTGCCTGTGCCTAATGGTCTATCCATAGACCTAATATACTTTAAGTTACTAACAGGACTTATGAAAGACATTTAGATGAGTTTGAGTTTTTTTTATGCATGCCCTACATTTTTTAGACTTGGGAGCTCTGATGCTCCATGGAAAAGTAGAACTCTGCATCCAAATGTATCTCCCACCCTGCCGGCTCCCATTTCAATTTCTCATCTAGGAGAAGTTCATCCAGGAGCACATTAAGTGCAGAATTGCACAACTCCAAAATAGCACCTATCCTGTTAAGCACCAAAACCTGTACAAAGCTAGCACATGCACAGTAGTCGAGCGATTGGAAGAGTTGTCACTTGGAATTTTTCTAAAAGTGCACCAATGGTATCTGTAGTACTTGGTGGGGCAAATTAAGCTGTCACGATATTTTAATGATGCATGCTTTTGTGCAATATAAATATTTTCCAGTATGAAAACAAATTCTCCCGATATGAAACTTCTGAAATGCTGCTATTTGTTAAATTGTTAACAAATTGTTAATTGTTTTTTTGTTTTTTTTAGAAGAAGAGCCTTGGCTATGCAGGCTAAATAAGCTGTGAATGGCAGGGGTAAAATAAAATAAAAAATAAAAATAATAATAGCTATATCCTCTAGCATATGTTATATTCTATTTTGTTATAATCATGTAACGTTATTTTGTATTTATATTTATATATTTGATTGGATTGTTACATAATGGTCAGTGAATTATTGACAGTGAATAAATGCAATATAACACAATTAATTCACTTGTTCCTGTAATTGTTTTATAATAGCTGGCCTGAATGACTGTAAACTGAGAAGTACTTGGATCTGTACCCGTATCAGCGGCTACTCAATACTCATAATGCTTCTAAAAACTTGCACCTCCACGTTTCTTTATGAAGTTTTTTTGAACACGCAACATCCATTCATTTCATTCAGTGTTTTCCTGCTTTTTGTGTTCCTGGTGACGTCACCGGTTACATTCTGACTGTATGATGTGCAGTGTGAATGATACAGTCTTAATGGTCACAAATTAAAAAACAACATGGCAATAAATCATTGAATCTTGTATTGTTAACCATTACCTTATATGCAGGGATATGTGTCACATTGCAAAGGGTGGTGTCATATAAACCCAGAAACTGTAGGGGCCTCTTCAGCTCCTGAAAAGGATAGATGCTGCTCTTGCAGGGCTCAATGCTGAAAGTGAAACAAATGCAAATGTGGCTCGTTGAGGATTGGAAATAAACAAAATGAAAGATTTTTAATTAATAGTCTGGGTTACATTCAATGTAACAAACTCGGGTTGGGCGCTCACCTTGGACGCCCCATAGCATCCTCAAAGTGTGGAACGGTGCAGTTGTCCAACATAATGTGGCCGGAGATGTCCAGCGACACCAGATTGACCAGACGCTGTACGATGGCTGTGAGGATTTTCCTGGTCATCTTAAACTTAGAGGTGCGCCTGCTCTCTCGGGATACGTCAAGATGCCTGGAGAACGGATTGGGCGATGTTACCGAGTGTGACAGAGCCCCTAGAAACGTCACTCCTTTCATATAATTTATGCATGAGACTCCATGAGCATGTGGACAGTGACGTATTGGACTGAGGAATTCAGCTGTTGATGGTTGTAAATGTTGACCTTGAAACTATAGCGAGACCAAGATGATGCCGAGGGTTTATCCTCCATAGAGCATGTTTTCACCAATGCCAAATACACTGATCCAATCCTGCTCTAACATGCCCATGGTGTCAGCTGTAGCGGTGGCCTGTCCAATATGCCAAAGAATAGTAGTACAAATGTTTAAGTAAGGCTTCGATTGGTGTTTGGAACAAAAATCAACATCATTTTGTAGGTCCACTGAAATTTGCTAAATATTTATGCCTCAGATATTTATTTTTCATTCATGAATGTGGATATGGAATTGACTGTGATGTGTATCCCTAATCAAAGCCAAAATGTGAGAAAAAAAATACCACAATATGAAGGCTAGGACTGGAGCCTTCCCACAGTGGCTGTAGCCCTTCCAAATGAAATCAGAACAAGAATAATTAGGACAAAACCTTTTAGGGCAATAACTACTGTTGACTTTTTGCCTGCATGTTTTTTTTTAATTTTGTGTTGGCATGAACACTAGTCAAACTAGTCCCTTCTATTTGGGCTAAACCTATTGCCTGCTCCACTTTGCAACATGCTGCCAAATTGCTGGTGGTGCAAGTTGCAAAGGAGTCTCAGTGTGGCAAACAACATTCATGATTCATTTTGATCACTTCATGTTCAGCTGATGTTAATGTTTACCTGTAAAAATGGGGGGAAGAAAAAGAGGAAAACAAAGAAACAACAAGAGAACAGCTGTAATGGAGGTAACATTCCCAAGCCAGCGTCAAATAATTGACACACACAAGTAAAGGAAACAAGACTGGGCATCCTAAATCGGCAATATTTGGCCACTAGATGAGGATGGGGATACCGGGTACTGCAGTAAGTGTGTATTGACCATACCTTACAGGTGGAAGTGCAAGAATCTTACCTGAGGTTGCCCAGCTCCACCATAGTGTTGACCAACTCGTCTGACAGGTCCACGTTGTAGAGCACGAGCGAGGCCAGTCTGTCTTTCCACTGGTTCAGAAACGCCGCCCTTGGCAACTGCACCCCAGACAGATCCAGCGAGGTGAGGGCCTGCAGGGGCTTGAGCAGGGTCTCGGCATCCACCTCGCCCGGCAGCCCGCCCAGGTTGAGCAACCTGAGGCGGTTGAACCCCTGGAAGTTGAAGTCTCTCTCTAACGCCCGTCTCGAAGCGGGGCTCTCCTCCTCGTCTTCCTCGTTGTCCTCATTGCAGGCGAGCGGGGCGCCGCCCTTCCTGAAGAAGATTTGGTTGCAGCCGAAGAGGCAAAGGGAGACCAGGGTCTCACGGAAGGAGGTGAGCGTTTTCAAGCTGCGCGCCGATAGGCTGTTGCAGTACGTGAGGTGAAGCTCAATCAGGTCCTGGTCGAATGGATGAAAGGAAATCGTTATTGTGCAGCCCTAAGTATATCATTTTGCCATTTTTTTATCCCAATGTCACACTTTGGGACCAGATTGTCCTTCACCAATCTGTGTAATAACATTTTGATATGAAGTACAGTTCTCTACAGGCCTATTGACTCCCTCCCACTGATTTTCTTGACACAAGAACTTGTCCTTTAAACCCACCCTACAATTACAATGTCAATTATTTTTTACAAATCATTATTATAAACATTTGTGCATCACCTAGGTGAAATACAGGACATGATGTTGTTGCACCACATGCAGCTTACACAACTAAATTCAATCCTCCTTCTTTTAAGCCATAGTTTTGTGCAGAGTTCTTTTTTTGGCCCAAATAAGTCATTGTTTATTGGGAGCAAGCTATTACTGTGATTTTCAGTGCTTAGCTCTAACAGACAGTAGCCAATGATACATGCACTGGATGGACGAGGCAGAGGAAGAGCGAGATCGTGGGCATTTTAAAGTGAAACACTATTTCCATTACACCAACGACATCCTTGTGGACCAACTATACCCGCTTAGTCTGTACTTTACTCAACAAAACGTTTGGAAACTTGCTTATGTAAGATCACACTGCTTTTCAAATTCTATTAGCTGACCCAATCAATCGAGCTGCCAAAGTCAAAATGTGCAGAATTCCCGCCAACTACCACAGACAGCTGTGTTCCCAAGCTCCGGCTAGATCAGCCGGTTCGCTCCACTATATAGCTCACTCTATCACGGTGATGCAAGTTTATTTCTAGCTGAATTTGGTTGTATTTCACATATTATGCCCCCTCAAGATTACATTCTACATCTATCTGTCTTCGTGAGGAAGTGCTAGTACTCTACCAGGAAGAACAGAGGTGCAAAATATTCAAGGAAGGATACATTTCACAGTCCGTTAATCAAGAGCCCAGTCGATAAACAGCAGAAGAAAGAGAATCCCATCTTGTTGCTTTTGGCAGTGGGATGAGGCTTTATGAATGAATGAATGAATACGAGTTGTAAATCGGACAGGGCTGACGCTAACAGACAGCCTGCTCCCCGCTTCTTGATTGTCACTTGAGACAATCTCTCTAAGTGGCAATTACTGGTAACACAACACCAAAAAGGTCACTCCTCCCAGCTCCAAGGTCTGGACAATACCATTGCAACAGAATTCCTGCCTTACCACGGTGTCAGTTGCTGAGTATTGTATTGTAATAATTGTTTAATAAAAGTGTTCGCTTCTTAAGGAAGAGAATGAGACGCTGTTACCTGGATCTACTTTCCTTGTTTGTAGATGTGTTAGAAGTCGTCTATAGACTCGGTGCTCAGAATCAAAGCGGTGATAACTACAGGTCCTTTGAGTCGCCAATTTGTTTTAGAGGAGCACTTACATGGAGAGGTACGTACATTAGGAAATGAAAATGTTACCCGACTCTTGTGCCACAAGTCTTTGATTTATCAGCGTATGGCAATCCCACCTGTTTTCGAATGGCTTCCAGATCCCTGTCGCATACAAAGTCCTCTCTCAGCTGTACCCTGGTCAGTCTGGTACTTCGGGGGTCTGAGAATAGTTGGAAGAAGCTCTCCTGTGGTTCAAAGTTACTATCTGTGTGGACCAACTCCATATACCTGTTGAAAAATCAACAACAATTCCTCAACTGCTGGCAGCTGATTTTACACAGAGCAAGGTGTATGTATTTCAAATCCTGCCTTTAAGCTAGAGACACTCTGGACAAGCAGCACAGGGCATTTTGATAGACTGAAAACCTTGTCAAAACATTAAGAGAATGTCGCGAATTCTATTACGTACGTGTTGACCAACTTGTCGCAGATTTCGCTGGGGAGGAAGATGTCCGAGCGCAGACAGAGCTTGTTCCTGTACCTCTGGTAGCACATGGTCTGCCTGAGGTTCCTCAGACAGAAGGCTGTTGCCAGAGTCATGAGGCTGTCAGGGTTGTCTCCCGCTTTGGCCGCCATATTAGCCTCTCCTTCTCTGGCTCAGATCAAAGACAGGGCAGTGCAGGTGACCTTAGGAGTTGCGCATTGACACACTCACAGCTTAGGCTGCAGGGAGCAACGGCTTTACCTAAGGGTCAAGGGGCTCGCTGAAGTTGCTCGATTTCACAAGAAGCTGCTTCTAGTGGAAACAAACAAAAATAAATAAATCTTTGCAACTCAATTTCATATTTCCAATATGAGAACTGAATTTGGGAAGCATGCATATAGCGAAGCTGTCCCATGCTCTTGCAAAGACACAAAATATTTTGAAGCTTAACTATCTCATTGGCACTGACATTTTTAAAGAACAAATTTAAAATTGCTAATAATAGTGTGCAAGTTGCAATCATCCGGTTTAATTAATTTTGCATCCTTTGCATTCAATTCAACGTTGTTGTTCATCAATGTTTACGTGTCATGTTTTGTATGCTGCCCTCCTGGCCAGTGCTCACCTGAAAAGGAGATGTGAACCTCAACGTGACATCCCCTGGTTAAATGAAAAAAAAAAAATTGAATTAAAATTAACTGAATGGACAGATGGCTGAATATTGCGCTGAATAATTCATTTTGGAATTAAGGAAATTAAATGCAATTTATAAATATATATAAGGTTAAATATAGGATTACTGACACTGTGAGAAATGACAAACTCTACCAACTTTTATTCTACCAGCTTCAAGTTCTACTAAATAACCAGCATGCTATTGCCAAAAGGGTCTACTAACGTTATAAACTGAACCTGAATTCACATTTTGGTGGTCAACACTTTGCAAGCATTGCAGAATGAGCTTTGCATACTTAGCTAAGTTAGCTGTCATGCCTCTGGATGGCTAGTTACTGTTAGCGACGAACGTTAGCTACTTTACAACCTTAATAACAAAGAGCTTTCAAATTATTGTAGCAAACATTCGTGGTAATATTACTGCTAAGGGTAGCTATTTAATACTCAGAACTGCAGAAAAGCTGAAGTTATGTTGGTACTACTAGTTAGTTAGCTAGCCATACATACCAGTGAATCCTGAGGGAGACACAGTTACTGTTTTGAACTTAGCAAGCTAGCTAGCTAGACTGTAGAATACATTTACATACTTTAACAACACTAACGCTGGCTAGCTGCTTCTAAACAGACGGTTGCTATGTCCTTACTCACTCAAAACAGCCTAGATCAATGAAGACTAACACTTGTTCTTCTGGGTTAAGCCTTAACTTGTCGATGCGGTGCCATCAGTGCTTATCATCGTATGAAATAGCTTGCAGCTAACGATGACTTTCCCTGCTATTACGTTAGCTAGTGGGGCTAGCTAGCAGCTCTGTGTGGAAATGCAGGCTAAACACAATGGTCAGCGGTGCATGAGGGCAGAGCTCATCATTAAGTGCTGTACCTTAGCTTGCGCCAAGGCTAGGTGTCTTGATGAGGGCGATTATTTTTAATTTTTATCACCAGTCTTCACTCATCAGATTTTCGTTTTCGCCCGATGTCAACAAACAGACTCCTCCTCCTCTACCTCCTCTTCTTACTCCTCCACCTCCTCTTCTTACTCCTACTCCTCCTACTCCTCTTCTTCCTCCTCATCTTCCTCTTCTGTAAAACCTCCTTGCTTCTTCCCCTTATCTTATTCTTATAATCCTATATTCTCATGCTTGTATTATTCTCTTAGCTTTATTATTATTATTATTATTGTAATATTTCTATAATAAACAGTTGGAAAACAACTTCAAATTTGCCACCTAGTATTGCCACCCATGGATATAGACTAACCCTAAACCTAAAATTTCAAAATCATCAAGAAAATAAAAATAATCAAATCCTATTTATTTTTCCCACTTAACCAACCCGAGACATCTACTATCTTGCCCCTCACTGTTCATCCCTTCATACAAATATAGACTGCTGTGTTGTTACTAGTATTATACTGTATACTGTAATTCTATGGGTCTCTATTTAGGCCTGAAAAGATAGAAATTCTTCTCTCAATATCCTCTCTTCCATGACATCGGTAATAACCAGAAATCCTCAGCTCATCTAGCTATCCCCATCTTCATTCTCTCTGGATTCTCCTTCTTCTCTCCTTCTACCTCTATGACGCAGTTTACAACCACTGCAATAAAAGAAAGGAATTCATAAATAGACAAATAACCTTTTTTTAATTTTACCTTTATTTCAGTCAATTTATTCGTGAGGAATGTGTGAATAAAGTGTACATATATAAATACAAATTTGCGTTACTAAAAGTGTGTTTGTGACATTGTGGTGCAGGGACATAACAACTAACATAAGTAGGGATCATAGCCACACACACAATACAGGATGTGGTATGACTGCAGCTGTCAGGGGGGAAGGTGGGTGTCTAATTATCTCTGCTATACCTGCTCTATAACAAACATAATTAGCTGGATCAGCTGTAAAGAAGGGCACAGGAGAAATGGCATCTTGATAGCACAGGGAGAGAGTATTAAAGGCCACAGTTAAGTGTTAAAGGAAAGTGCAGCAGAGAATAGAGAATAGAATAGAGTCAGAATAGAGTAGAGTAGAGTGGAGTAGGGTGGAGTACAGTAGAGTAGAATAGGGTGGAGTAGTGTGGAGTAGAGTCGGTAGAGTAGGGTGGAGTAGTGAGGAATAAAGTAGAGTAGAGCAGGGTGGAGTAGAGTAGGGTAGGGTAGGATGGAGTAGAGTACAGCAGGGTGGTGTAGAGTAGAGTAGAACAGGGTAGAGTAGAGTAGAGTAGAGCAGGGTGGAGTAGAGTCGGTAGAGTAGGGTGGAGTAGTGAGGAATAGAGAAGAGTAGAACAGGGTGGAGTAGGGTAGAGTAGAGCAGGGTGGAGTAGAGTAGGGTAGGGTAGGATGGAGTAGAGTAGAGCAGGGTGGAGTAGAGTAGAGCAGGGTGGAGTAGGGTAGGGTAGGGTAGGATGGAGGATGGAGTAGAGTAGAGCAGGGTGAAGTAGAGTAGAGTAGAGCAGGGTGGAGTAGGGTAGAGCAAGGTAGAGTAGAGTAGGTTAGAGTAAATTGGAGTAGAATACAGCAGGGTGGTGTAGAGTAGAGTAGAGCAGGGTGGAGTATAGTAGAGTAGGGTAGAGTAGAGTGGAGCAGGGTAGAATAGAGTAGAGTACAGAATGGAGTACAGTGAAGTAGAGTGGGACACTAAGTATTTGTTCCACATCATACTCATACTTACTGACTGCAACAGACCGAAATGAGCAAGAGAATATCTTGTGGAGGAACTCAGTTTTCTGTCTGTTGGAGACAAACGTTGCCATTGGTGTTTCCTGCCTTATTGAAAGAATTACACTGGTTACAATTATTCACCCACAGTTTCCCCAGCCTCAATATGCTTCATCATTTGAATCAAACTATTGCTCTGAAGGCATGTGAGCAATAATGTGGAATTAGTTGAGATGCTTAATTGCGTTAGGTGTATAAACGTGTCCATTCAGTTGCTGTACAGTATACTAGCAGTCCCACCAGGAGGGGAAGACATTCCTCCTCTACTTCTTAACATCACAGATTCCATTTCAGCCTCGCCATGCCATGGTTCATGCTTCATACAAGACAACTAATTTATTATTTCATGGCATGAATGGCATGACTGCCATGCAAAAAGAGGAAAATTCATCATCAGTGCCATCTTGTGCTATTATTTTTCACCTACCCTTAAATAATCTGTTTTCCTGGGCATATAAAAGTATTTAAGTGTGTAAAAAAATTCCCATGGGTGTAAATGAATAAAAGGTCATGTCTCCCCAGGCCTGTCGGCAGTCAGGTGGGGTATCTCCTGATTGGGGCCTTTCTGTGTGGAGTTTGCATGTTCTCCCTGTGCTCACATGGGTCAACATCCTGTCCTGTCCCTGACCACGATGAGGATCTACACCTGGAATTGGTCCCCGGGCACCGTAGGAAAAAAGGGCTGCCCACTGCTCCTGGCTGCCCCTGGAGGAAGGACGCCAAGGATGGGAAAAATGCAGTGGCCAAAACTACCCCTCGCATGCGTGTGTTGTGTGTGTTAGTGCATGTGTGCACCCGTAATGCTAATAAATGAATCTTAATCTTCCCCACAACTCAGAGAGCATTGAATGCTATCTATCTGAAGATAAGCTGACAGGGGATAACATACCAATTTACACACAGAGGCTAATAATCTAAAGATGATTGATGGTTAATCCAGGGATGAATTGTAAAGTCTGATGGCGTGTACTGTGTACTGTGTCCAGCAGGGACAAAGTTTCAAAGGGAAAGCCAAAGGCTGAATATAACTGAGGCATTCGAAGGTTATCATCTCAAAAAGGTACTGGCCAGTCTGACAGGAGACCTTTATTGATTCCGATTGCTGATATCAGTGTGATTTATATCAGCTGATATGATTGCATTCTACCCAGACTTTCTACTAACAATGGCACATCATGTGAAAGTGCACAGCAAACATAAATAGTAACATTCTAATCTAGCACTGTGTTTAATAGATTGTTTTTTATGGTTGCATGACATAACTGGCCTATCCATGTGCAAATACATCATAGGTTTTGCTCCTCTGCCTGGACAGGACAGACCCTGCTTGCCTCAGCAGTTTGTCTATCCTGTTGGTGTCTGCATCTTTTATGCTGCTGCCCCAGCACACAACCACAAAAAGGGCCCTTGCCACCAATGACTGATAGAACACGTTCAGCATGATTCTACATACATTGAAAGACCTAAGCCTCCTCAGGAAGTAGAGTTGGCTCTGGCCCTTCTTGTATGTAGCCTCAGTGTTCCCGCTCCAGTCCAGCTTGTCATCCAGGTGCACTCCTAGGTACCTGTAGGGCTGCACCAAGTCTGCGTCCTCCCCCCGGATGGAAATGAAGGTGATTGGTGCCTTAGTCCTCCAGAAATCCACCACCATCTCTTTGGTTTTACCCAGATTGAGCTGCAGATGATTCTGGTTGCACCATTCAACAAAGTCTGAGAACTTCTGCAAGTGGCATGACTCTGTGTTGTAAGTCATTGTTGTAAGTCAGATGTGTAAAGAGTGAACAGGAAAGGAGCCAGGATGGTCCCCTGGGGGCCCCCTGTATTACTGACCACCAGATCTGACACACAGCCCTGCAGCCTCACATACTGTGGTCTGCCAGTCAGGTAGTCTATAATCCTGGTCACCATTGTTCTCGTCCATTGCCCTTTGTAATAATTCAGAGCAGTAACCAGAGAAATGAATAATACAAATTGAAAATGTTCAATTGTATTTCCTCCATTCATTAATTGTATTTACCTGCTTATTCCCATTTACTTCATGGGGGCTAGACCCTATCCCAGCATGCATTAGGTGGAAGTAGGGAAACAACCTGGACCCAGTCCATCACAGGGCTAAAACAGACACACTCAAACTCCTACCTACGGACAATTTAAAGTCTCCAATCACCTAAATTGCATTTCTTTGGACTGTGGGATGAAACCCAGGAGAACATGCAGAAAGGACCGGGAATCAAACCCGGATCCATTTATGTACATATTCTATATATAATCTATATATAGAATATATACACCTTCCACGCATTTCGTGACGCGAAATCGATTTCGTGCACGAAATCCACAGATAGCTGGCGTCCTATGAGACGAAGGAGGAGGCGGAGGCTAAGTAGCAGCAAAGATATTTTTAGTGTTAAATTTTAATGCATCTATTCCAGCCTACGGAAACGGGTCGGCTAACGCGGAAGCTCTCACACATGCGCACACGTAAAATCAATGACAAGAATAAAGCGTCACTGACATTATCGCAGTAATCTCGTACATTTAAAATTGTAACTGCGTTTGTTTTGTTAGATAGTCAGTAAACAAGCCAAACAACGCCAGTCTACATTTGCGTGGAAAATCTGCCAACCGTAGTTGCTTTATACTAAATTAAATTAAATCTTCTAATACGCGGCATGCTGTCACTGCTTCACAGGATCCTAATTATTGTTCAGGGGTAACAAAACCGCAAAATGCAGCACGTTGGAACCCATCTTTTACACTAAAATCTGTCGCTCACAACAAAACAGAAGTGGCGTGGTCTGCACCAGGCAATGTTGTTGTGAAAACGGAAGCGATCGCACGATGTCCCTCTAACGAATTCATTCTTCTTTTGTAACAGTTAAAGGAAAACACCACAGCTTTGCTCAGACATGTCTACTTCGTACAGAAACAGGTAAGACACATCTAAAGATGTATTCATGCGTGGGGCGGATGATTCTTGAAACTCCAACAATTGATGCTACATCATTTATTCTGTCAACTAGCAACCAAACAGCAAATTAACGTCAAGTTGGGTGCGTTAGCTAGCAGCATGATAGCCGCAGCAAAACTGGCAGAGCTAGCTAAACTGCGAGTGAGACATTAATGTTGAGAATTACAGAAGCCTTACACCCTTTGTCTTAACCGGGGTTCAAGTGTAAGATTTCATTTTAAAATTAGCCAGCTTTTTAGTCGCTTTGCAAGCTAACACATCAACTTGTTCGTGTAGAGCAAGCTAGCTCAGCGTTAGCACATCAGCTGACACATCTATGGTTCTCAAAGTCCTGTGCAGCGTCAATTAGCTAGCTGTTTTTGCTGACAATGCTAATGTTTCTGTCCGTCCAGGGGCCAAAATAGAGACGCGGCTTGTTATTTGCCTTAGTCAAACGGTCGCTTATATTAACTAATGACAAATAAGCTAGGCCATGGTAGCTGTGTGTGTTCCTTTAAGCCTTAAAGTCAACGCAGAACGGCCTTCTGTGTAATGTGTCTTTGAGTTAATATAATTACTCTGTGCTCCTCGTGATGTCTATATATATTTGTTATGTCAAGTTTCTGATCTTTTTCACTTTTGTTACATATGAGAGCAATAACTTAGCGATATTCAATGCATATATTTAGATCTGTATAGCTGTACAGTTGCAAAGTATTCTGTTTCCGGACTATACATCATTGGTCAAGACTCAACACCACAACTCATAGCTAAATTGGAAATTAAACTTAAAGGCAAATCAAAGTAAAAATGCATATAAAGACACTAAAATAAAGCTTGTTCATCAAAACACTTCCGCTGGACCTCCACAGCTGGCTACTTTTCCCTCTTTGGCTGGCGATTCAGTGTGCTTGGAGAAACACTGCTTCTTGCAATTAGAAAAGTTCATTAAGTGTTCCTATGGTGAAAGGAAAATATTGATGGAAGTTTGCAAGTTGAACATTGAGCGTTGACAGTGTCCCAAATGAAGTTTAGGTTACCGGCCAAGGACTGCTAAACTAAAAAAGAAATCTATCTGTCAAACATAATTACCAGCCAGTGTACCTGCCAAAAATAATTTTACTGGCCAAAATAATTCTATACATTTTCCATAGAAATATGTCAGTGTTATTTCATGTAATGGGAATAACTTTATGTTGAATCTAATGTTAGGCTAGTTAACCATCCAGACAGCCGAGAAACAGATGTTGAGATGCTACAGCTGTGCATCGAGCAGCGTAACAGGCATCCAATCAGGACCCTGTTTGAGACAGAGCAATTTAATTGCTTTGATTTGATTGTCTCACAGTCAGAGAGAGTGTACTGTGTCCAGCAGGGACAAAGTTTCAAAGGGAAAGCCAAAGACTGAATATAACTGAGGCATTTGAAGGTTATCTCAAAAAGGTACTGGCCAGTCCAACCGGAGACCTTTATTGATTCCGATTGCTGATATCAGTTTGATTGGCCAATCACTGATATGATTGCATTTTACCCAGGCTACTAACAATGGCACATTATGTGAAAGTGCACAGCAAACATAAATAGTAACATTCTAATCTAGCACTGTGTTTAACAGATTGTTTTTTATGGTTGCATGACATAACTGGCCTATCCATGTGCAAATACATCATAGGTTTTATCCAAACATAATAGTTACATGTTAGTGTGCTTGATGACTGAGGTGCGTGCTCTCCTATTGTCGCTGGCAGTGCATGAAAAGATTTTCATTGCGTCAGCATTGGCTTGGCCTTCTGTCCAATATATTAATGTGGTTCTAGGCTCATAGGCTGTGAAATTCAAAACGCAACATCGGAGATGAACTGTCTATGCCAGATGACAGTGCCTACATGACTAATGTTCTGCTGCCTGCTTAAAATTAGCTCATACTTTTTACAGCATACTTTCGACCGCTTTCCTGATCTGGCAATTTAAATAAATTATTATTATTTTTTTGAATACAGTTCAAAAAATTGAACTGTTGAAACGATGATCGACCACTTACAGATGACCTATTGACAACGTTTATTGGCCCATTATGATCGGTGGTCGATTATGATCGGTGGCCACTCTGTTGGTGCATCCCTAGGCTTAAGCTTCTTCCTCTGCACTTTCTGATTTCATCCATTTTCCCTGCTTAGCTTGAGAAAGCTAAGAGAATATGTTGCTACTTCTTTCTGGTGATGTATTTGCTCTAGGGTGTATCAAAACGAAGGCCTCCACCACTCTGTTTGACTTATCCTACAAAATGCCTGTGCTGTATTGCTGGCTGAACTGTAAGGGGTCTATTTCCACCCAGTTACTAGAGTAGGTGCTACTATTACTAATGTTGTCTGTAGACTGCATTAGTATCAACATAAATCGCACTTTTGTGCATTTGAATTGAGTAGTGAGGCTAGATAAAATAAACTTAAAGACCCTCTTCCCATATAGCTAATCTCTCTAACTAACTTACCTTTGTCAGGGGTATCTCATACACGGTCACATCAGCCAGAAATTGTTCTTTTGTAAAGGCAGCTATCTATGCTTGTCAGCGTGGGAAAGCCCTGCCCTAGTGTACTTTTTAAATTGTCAAATATCACAGTAATCTAAATCAACAAAGAAATTGGCAAGCGATGTATTCAGTCTGTCACTGATCCCTGATGTTTTCATCCATCCGACCCTATTGTGTTGATTGGCATTTTGTGGAATTTGGTCAATTCATTTTTCAAATTTGAATTTAAGCCAGTCATTATTTCACGTAGCCAATTCCACTGGGATGAAAACTATATTTATAATTTAGTGTTCAGACATTTTCGTCAGGCTTGTTAAGAATCGTGTGAATGACTCAATCTACTTAACAGGCAATTATAGTTAAGCTTTAACACTAAAGTACTATAAATGACTGTAGGCACATTTCATAAACAAGCTGTGGTAATGTGACTTTTTTCTATTCTGAAAATTCAAGGAAAGCCTTTATAATATAAGGGAAGGTAAGGCCCTAAGCTAGATGGATGAGAGAAGCGAAAGGAAAGGGCCGTGCTTGATGTGACAAGATCCTAGCCTGTGTACTACGGGTTTCTCCACAAATTCTCTTGGACATTTTTCCCCGGCTGTGTTCCTGAATTACAGTGCACCCAGTCGGCCCTTTTCAAAGTCAAATCAATCATCAATAGAGTTTGCGTTGAGCATTGCTGATGCCAGCATGTTCATTTCCTCTGGTCCTGAAGTGCCACAGTAGCTACAAACATCACACGAACACTGCACAAATCCAGACAAGTTTGCAAAGCGTATTCACCGGTTTCCCCAAGAAACAATGATGTGTCAGTATTTTGTCTCCTAAAGCCATTAAAAAAATACAGAAAATTAACTGTTGGGACTAGTCCCATACCAAATTCTTAAATAGTTGATCTCTGTCTCCTTGCTTTTTCTGTCCTCTTCACTTGGCATCCATGACAAATCAGCTGGTATCTGGGTGGGTAATCCAGCCATGATGCCTGGAGTTCATTTTATTCACGACTAAATGTTCATCATTGGTCACATAGCAACAACAAATACAACAACAAGCGTTGTGGTACTTTTCTGCATGGTTCCACAGCCTCTCCATTTTCCCATGGTGAATCCAGTTTTCTGCCAATAATACTGCAGGGTTTGGGGCTAGGGTAGAGTGCAGAACAAGGAATTCAATCAGCCTTCTTTCTAACGATTAAAGCAAAAGCATTGGATAATATTAGAAATAACCATACACTAAAATAGTTAGGTTAACACATCATATTCTTGCTCACTATTGCTTACTAACTCATCATCACTGGAGTCCTTGTCATTTTAATACTGTAGACACTTCAAGGAGAGAAATGTGGTCGACACCACTGCACCATTTGCTGCAGGAACAAGGGCGAAAAGCTATTTATGATCACAATCAAATTTGTCTTATTTGGGCACATATGAAGAAATGTATTGATCTCTGGAAAGGTGTATAAGTGGTGAAATTTCCTGGTCCCCCTGTCCTCGCACACAAACATTCAAGGTAACATTGCTGATGAAGACATGTTTGAAGTATAGTAGCTAAAGCCTCAAAGCTTGGTGCTCGAGAAAACATCTTCTCGCTTACTTCTCAATTACAAAAGTGGGTTAATGTCACCTGTAAGTGGTAGTTTGTCATCGTTCTCTGAAGCAATTGGTTCTAACATCGCCTCAATTCTTATTTCAGAATACAGGAATTCAAAGTGGCCTTGAGTGAAGAAAGCATAGACCTGAAGGCCCTCCGGGAGCTGTGCTTCAGTGGTAAGTTTCACACCTTGACATGTTTGTGCTGATTACATTAGCTTGTCGTTTTTTTGTTTTTTTTCCTTAATACTCTTTTTCTTCATTCAACTCAGGAGTCCCATTCGAAGGAGGTATCCGTGCACTTTGCTGGAAAGTAAGTTGCTCTGTCTCTGTATTATATCATTAACGTATTGCCTCTCATGTATAACACTCCGCTTGTCATCCACATGTCTGTATGTAGACTAATATGCACCAGACTAAGCTTAGGTCAGACTACAAATCATGCCCAAGGGCAGTTCAGGCTTGAGGACGAGGAAGCGCACACTACCTCGTTGTTTCAGCGGCTTCTCTCACAATTCATCAATCTTGCCCAGTGGTCAGAATGATCCAGTCGGGATTACAATCAACATCATAACGTACAAATCATTTAGTGTAACCTAATCTTGACAGGGCAGGGGAGAAATTTGTCTTTATACATCCAGTTCTGTCCTTTTTCTATTTGCTTGTCAACAATACCCTACCAAAACCGCTTTAAAAAGTGGCAAAATTACCCAGAATGCCTCTTCCATCAGAGCCTCTAAACGTTTTTTAAATTTTTTGCTATTGCTGGTATAATTTTGAGTGCAACCAAACCTTGCTGACCTATTTTTTCCGCTCTATTGATTGGACTCTTCGTATCAGACACAGTTCTACTTGATTTTATCCCCACCCTTAATCGCTTCACGCTATGTCATGTGGGAACCCTTGAGGGAGAAATGTCTGTTCCGGCTGAAGGCAGGAGACTGCAGCAATAAATCGAGTTGATCTCACCCATCCCAGTCTCGCTGTTTGTCACTTACAGTACTCTAATCCTCTATAGGACATGAACAGGGTGACGCAGACATCATTTTCAATTCTGTATTGATATTGTCTGGAAGCCAACCTACTGGCTTACCCACTGCTTAACCTTACTGGCTTAACCAAGTTGCTTTTCAGGGCTGAGGATCTTTCAGGAAGCAGAATCAGAATCTGTAGCTGTTCTATTCTGGCTACTTGTACCTATTACAAGATTTCCTTAAAGACATACAATGCCATAGTGGTATGGATCATTGGTCATTTATTGGTCATAAAGTCTTAAGAAATATGGTGGTAGACTTTTGATTTATATGGACAAATTGTACTGGTCAGTGCTTTTACTTGAATTTGTTTTACCCTCTTTTCAGATCCTTCTTAATT
Organism: Hoplostethus mediterraneus; assembly: GCA_034670385.1. Classification (NCBI taxonomy): domain Eukaryota; kingdom Metazoa; phylum Chordata; class Actinopteri; order Trachichthyiformes; family Trachichthyidae; genus Hoplostethus; species Hoplostethus mediterraneus. The sequence continues at coordinate 108,115 of JAXDDW010000181.1, forward strand.
ATCTACCTCTTGATCAGACGTTATGGGACTCTTTTCTCAAAAAGCAGAGGTAACTAGAGTCTGACTATGTTAGGGAAATACTGTTACCATGAGGACATATTTAGTGAATTGCTATCAGATTGTACTCTGTCTTGTACAATTGTCTAGCAAATAATTTATCTCTATTCTCTATTCTGGCTAGTAATGAAAGTTAAATTAGTATGTTCTTGGATATAAAAAAAATAAATCAAGATTTATATGATTGCATAGTTTCACTGCTTCCAATTTCTGCCCCTCTGCCTCACAGGGAGGTGTATTCACAGTTCCTGAAAGAGATGATTATCCAACCCGGCATTGCCAAAGCCAACTTGGGCCTGTCCAGAGAAGATGTGACTATGGAGGACCACGTGAGTCTCCTATGTTCTGGTTTTCTTTTTTAACAGCAGTGAATAACTAAACGGAGGCCCCAATTCTACAACAAGAGCATCTAAGAGCATGCCTTATAGTAGTGAATTATAATATACCCAGCGATTTTTGCAACATCAGTTCCCTCAATTCCCTTATTGTTGAAGCACAAATAATATCTTTTATAGTAGAATTTTTGTTTTTACAATGTTTGTACAAAGTTTATCATAACGGAACAGTAACAAACGTTATCTGTGTTATTTGCTAACAAGTTGATCACTATATTACCTTGTCGGTGGAACTGATATATTCTCCTCACTAGGCGTTGAAGCCCTTCAGCATTGTCCGACAAACACAAAGTTGAACGTACCCTTAACTAGAATTAAAAAGAAAAAAGACCCAGAGCTGCTGAAGAACTGCACAGCCTTTGAAGTACATCGCATCTATTGAATCTTATGTTAATGCTAAAAAATCCTAGTATTATTAGTTTCTCCGAAAGAAACTAGAGAATTTTAAAATGTTTTTATGTCTCCAGGATGTTTTGACTTTCTCTTTCTTTCTTTTTTTTACATTTTAATTTTTTTTTTCATATACATTAAAGCTGTTTGCTCATAGTGCCAACAAACCACAACCAAGAGTTTTCTTTAATTGATTTTTCAGCCTCTAAATCCAAACCCAGACAGCAGGTGGAATAACTACTTCAAAGATAATGAAGTTCTGCTACAGATTGACAAGGATGTAAGGTAGGATTTTCTTTTTTGGTCTGTGATAATTTGTTGTTGATCATATTTGCCTTCTGTCATTGTGTCAATACGGTCAACAAGATTCTTCCTATTTCATCAATAAAATGACGTAGTTTCAAAATGATAGTGTAATAAATAAACAAGTAAAGTAAATAAATAAATGAATGCATAATGGTAAATATGACAAAAGTGTCTGTGTGCATGTTTCCAGGCGGTTGTATCCAGATATGGCTTTCTTCCAGCGTCCTACAGACTACCCTTGCCAGCTCATCTTGGACCCTCAGAATGATTATGAGACATTGCGTCGGCGTGTGGAACAGACCACTCTGAAAGCACAAACTGTGAATAGGAACCGCAGTGGAGTCACCAATGTAAGTGTCTAATTGTGTGGGTGTGTGTGTGGGTGTGTGTGTGTGTGGGGGGCACGGACAATTCACCCAGGTTAGGGTTACATGGTTAAGTTAAAAGAGTTAAAGAAATACTCAGAAGGACTTGAGCATTTTGCCATTGTCAAGATGGAATATACATGAACAATATATCTAACTTGGCTCAGAGGTAGCTTCAAATGTTGCAAAAAGATTTAAACATTGAGCCATGGCCATTTGACCACTGACCAAGATTTAAGTCAATGATAATGTATGCTATTATTTTGTATTCTATGGCCTGTAGATTCCTAACTTCTTAAAACAAAATCTCAATCTTCTTCATTGGTGAAATCCTTTACTAATCAAAGGCACAAAAACTTGAGCTATTCACGCACTTCCTGTGTGAACAAAAGTTGCGCTCAAAGTCTGGCGGTAAGAGAGATCTGCCATTTGAAAGAGTTACATAGATCAAATGTCAGTAATGCATCTAAAAACAAGATAAGAAGACAAAACAAGAACAAGCACAACACAAATTCCATGTGGAAACAGCTTGTGTGTGTGTGTGTGTGTGTGTGTGTGTGCACCTGTGCATGCACATATATATGACAGGTCATGAGAGCAATGGGCAGTTGGGCAAGCTGCAAGGAAGCACAGTGGGAAAATGACTGGCAAAAGAGCCAGGAGCAAAGTGACTGACTTATCTGCAAAACAAGAAGTCATCTCCACAGATGTGGTCAAATTTTAACCGTTGTATCCCACCCACTTTTCATTTCACTTCATCTCCTCATCTTCTGTCATGTGTTTCCTCCCCTGTACCCCTCCCCACCCCCCCACCCCCAGGTCAGCTCCCCCGGAAAGGCTTTGAACCTGTATCCGTCTAATGAATATGAGGTGCTGCCCAGTGGGAGTGAAGCACACTGGGAGGTAGTGGAGCGTATCCTCTTCATCTATGCCAAACTCAACCCCGGGATCGCCTATGTACAGGGCATGAATGAGATTGTCGGGCCCATTTACTACACCTTTGCCACGGACCCAAACGATCAATGGAAAGGTAGGAGCAAGAGAGCATAAAGCTTTGATAACCAATGCAGTCCTGTTATTATGGTGTTACCTAGGAAAAATTATTATTTCCATATATTACCTACATTGTCATCATACAATAGCTCAGATTTTACTTAATAAATTCCAAAAATGTGTGTGACAAAGTAGTCCCAAGTAACCAAAAGTTAAACTCTGACCAGCATAGAGAGTTGCCGTAATAGCCCAATATTTACAGCAGCGTAGTATGCAATGACAAAGAGGCAGTTGCCGTGGTCCATTGACCAATCAGAGGGCTTGATTCCACCTACCCGTTTTATAAATCTGTCTTGCTTTCTTGCGATAGTATCTTGAGTTGTCTGTGATAATGCAGAGTTAGGAAACCAGTTGTACATCAAAGACTGTTGCACCAATGAGGATGTGGATTCTTATCTCTGCTGCTTGGCCGTTAATCTTTCAGAGCATGCTGAATCGGATACGTTCTTCTGTTTCACCAACTTGATGTCAGAGAACAGAGACAACTTCATCAAGAGCCTGGACGACTCCCAGTGCGGCATAACCTACAAGATGGAGAGCGTCTACTCCATGCTCAAAGACAAAGACATGGAGCTCTATCTCAAACTGGTAAGGAATATGGCCCGGAGGCTGAGGCTAGATGCCCAGTTCCAGCTCAACCTTTGTTCCTGTTAACTATTTTCGTATTAGTAAAGTTTCTGTGATGTTATAGGGTAGCCCTGATCAACTCTTGCACCAAAACACAGGACTTTGGTTAACAACCAGGCCTGATTTGGGTCAGTCCTGCCCAATATAAATCTGACAAACGTTTCAAATTGACTCTAATTATATGTTATACCTTGCTGCTTCAGAATGCTGAAGCCCAATGTGGAGTACCTGTCTAGCTTAAGGATGTAATTTTAATTCAAGTGCCTCGGGTTTCAAAGTAAAATAAACAGCTTTATTTTTATTATACACTTTTATTACACTTTGTCTTCCTGATTTTACTCTGGAAGTTGATGAATTGATTGAAGTACTGGCATAAAAGTGCCATAAAATCTTCATAGAATAAAAATGATCCAGCTGTTAATGAACCATAACAGTCATTTAAAACGACTACAGGGAAATAACATTGCATTGGCCGTGTGTCTTTTCTCTTCAAACAGCAAGAACAAAACATCAAACCCCAGTATTTCACATTCCGCTGGCTGACTCTGTTGCTGTCTCAGGAGTTCCTCCTGCCGGACGTCATCCGCATCTGGGACACCCTGTTTTCAGACCAGGACCGTTTCCACTTCCTCATCCTGGTCTGCTGCGCCATGCTCATGTGAGGGTTTTTGAGATTGTCCTTCTTTTACTCCCACTCCCCCCCCCCACCCCCTTGTCATTTCCGTCATGACTGTCATGAACTTCTTCTGTTCACAGACTCATCCGTGATCACTTACTGGCGGGAGACTTCACAGTCAATATGAGGTTGCTGCAGGTGAGACCGTTCTTACCAGCTGTAAAACAGCTAACACCGTTTTTGTTCCACTTTGTTAAATTGTTAGCCATGCATATCTGCACCTCTGTTTAGAATAGACTCAGATTAATTGTAATCCAATGAGGAATTTTGCATGTTTTCTGATATTCTGCTATTATTTCAGGATTACCCCATCTCAGATGTCCACACCATTTTGACGAAGGCCAAAGAGCTGCAGGATAACTCGTAACCTGTTCACTTCTTTTCCTCCTGCCTCTTCGGCTCAGATTCGGTAAGGTGGCAGCTCCAACATTGAAACATTGAACATTTTAATGTCAAACACATATGATGGAGGGACTTGATCAATGAAGAGCTTGGACCGACTCGTTGGTGGGTGGGGGTGGGGGTAACCCAGCATATATGCTTTTTAACTTGATGTATGGTGTTTGGTCAGTGGGGACTACCCTGGAAACTGGTAACCTGGGCAACACAATGGCACTATTGCTTTCTTGAAGGGAGGAGGAGATGCCACTTATGCACATTATGGTAACTTTGGCACACGGGCCTCCCTCACTCACAGCCATCTCTCCCATGGAGACAGTTTTCGTGCTCAAACTGTTGATGTTTTGCACTGAACATCTGCGGGAGAGGGAGCTACGTCAATCTTAATTTTTTAAACTGTTAAAAAGAACCTACTAGATATCTTCCAAAATGGAGCCAAAAAGCAAACAAATCCTACTGCTACCAATTATTCAATCAGCTTGAGCAGACATTGAATCGGATCGAGCAATAGTGCACATTCTTTCTTTTAGGATTTTATTAGAATTTGAAACTTTTTTTTATGTGAGGAATGTTTATGCCTTATCTGTTCTGAGGAGATGGAGTACTTATGGGTAATTTTCTGTTTTTGTTGTTTAAATAAACATGAAGTGCACTGGCCCATTGAATATTGTGATAAATCAGTGACCTTCTATTTACTGTAAATGAAATGGTAAAATTGCTAAGTGAATTGAGCACCCATAAGCAGCATTATTTCCGAACGTAAGGTCTGAAAAGCACCTTTTTGTACTAATCTACTATTGAATGAATATTACCTTGACCAGAACAATTAACATTAAAAGAAAGCCAAGACCTGTCATAGGAGTTTTTAGATGCTTTTCACACTGAACATTCTTTGCCAAGGTTTTTCTCTTCACCCTGGGTGAACACTAATCAAGATTGGTTTAAAAGCCCCTTTCACACTCTCTTAACCCGGGGCTGGTGTTTACCCAGGGCGGAGGATTGTTTTTAGCTCAAGGTTGATTGTTTGTTTGAATATGCGACCAACGTTACATTGATGTGCTGATGTGCTGCCATTTCTGTTTTTAGGGGGGGCTACTCTGGTTCATACAATACATTAAGAGTATATCTTACAAAATGAAGAAGGTATGCCTGCCTAGATTAAATGATCAGAAATGCATACAGCTAAAAGAGAAAACTCATTTACTGGCACCCTGGTGGTTCAATAGAGCTCATGGTCAACTCTCTCGGTACTCATTCTGTTTACAGCTTTACCCTAGCCATACGTATCACGGAGACAGACCATTATTTACCATCTGCTCCTTATGTACAATGCAGTCAGACAGTAAAAGGAAGTGTAATGACCTGAAAGGAGCACAACATTAGAGATGGAGCTAAGTGGTGTTTTAACAGTATTAAAAAGGTTGCTATCTTGGTGGCTAGCAGGAAAAAAATGATTTACCCTCTTTTCCCCGTTAGCTACCACAATAAAAGCATACGAGCATTGACAAAATGAGCTGAAGAAGCTGTGCGAATGAACAACATAAAAATGATGCAGTTGAACTCTAACCCTGTTTTGCACTGTAAACAATTAGAGCTGGATTTAATTGGTGTTGGCTATCCCGCTACGTCTGGGTTAATGTCGCCGTAACACATGATTGATCGATGATTAAGTCACATAATATACAGTGTGAAAAGCCCACTGTGGCGTGACAAAAAGTGTTGATTCCCATGTCTGTTTTTTCTTATTTTATATTTCATTGTGCACATGATCTATGCGGCAAACTGGCCATAGCTTGAATATGTCCTGGTTTATAATTTGAATGTAAATGTATATTTGTCAATTTTATTCTATCACTGCCTAACTATCCATTCACAAGCTCATAACATGTTATTATCACAGTGTGGAAGCTGGCAAGAAGTCATTTGAACAAAAGTGTTTAAAGGCTGAAAATATGTTAGTGATACTTTTTGCTTATTTGGATAATTTAAGGCATCCTCATATGAAGGCATTCTGTGTTTGTACATGATGAAATACTACCCTAGCATTACGAACAGGGTGAAACATGATAAAATGACCCTGGAATTCTTACTGAAGATGATGTACTAACTTAATTTCAGCTCTTGCAAAGTCCAGCATTTTAAAATATGGTCTTTCATATATATGCTTAAAATAACAAACACTATTTTCAGGGTGATGCATTTAAGAAGTTTTTTGTTATATGCCTGTTCCTTTTTATAAACACTCCTAAGAAATTGGACACGCCATTAAAAACTACATCATGAATTGCCCCGTCTGTTTTTTTTTTTCTGCCATCGACGTCCTTTTGAATGTGAAATGACCAAATTACTTACTGAACCATCCAAGTCAAGTCCAAGTCTTTGATATTATATTCTTTTATCATATATAATCATTTAGTTACTTATACTTATGATGCAGTCACTCAAAGAAGTACCAAAAATTTTAAATGTACTTATGTGTGGGGGTTTTCTTGTGTCAGAAGTGCTCTTTTTCTAAAAGTGACAGGAAATTGGTCTAAAATGTCTTGAGTAAAACATTGCTCAGTATTTCTTATTATAGCTTCCTCTTGAGGTTGTTGAATGATTCTGTTACAGAATTGCTGTACTTCTCTCTTTCTGGCCAAAGTCATGGCGTAGTAGTAGTAGTTGCAGTAGTAGTAGTAGTTGCAGTAGTAGTTGCAGTTGCAGCAGGTCATTTTTGAAAACTGCATTTTGAGTGTCAAGTCATTCTTCACTTTCTGTAAGCAAAGCGATTTTTGAAGATCTAAATTGTCAGCTAGTCCTCATTCAACACTGTAAAGCATCTGAAAAAGGCTTGATGTGTCTTGATCTGAGTCTCAGAGGAAACTAGTCGACCTAGATGAGGGGTGATAATAAATATGTTGAAGGGAGGTCCCAGTGTTAATATTCCATCCAGGAGTGACGAGAATTCTGACTTGGGCCAGGTTTAAATGTTGAGTGACAATTCCTGTGCTTAATGAATAAATAGTATCACAAAATAAATATTTGATCATTACGTAAAGCATGAGAACAACAGACTTAAACATACCAATCTATTTTGATTTCAGACTGAAGGTCTATATGCTAAGTATAACTTCAAGGAGTACATAGATGCTCATTAAGGTTGTTTGCTTATTGGTCAGATAATCATAGGCTGAGTTAGCTTGCTAGCATATGTGACTGTTCTCTCTTACCTGACAAGGCTCCAAAAGCAGGCATCCACATGCTACTCTTAATTGGTATCTATTTATTTCTATCCTGAAACAACTCTCTGTGTGTGCGAGAGTGTGTGAGTGTAGTTACTGTATGTTTAGCATACTGTTTTCAATGTAGTGGTTATTTGCATGGTTACATTTTTGTAAGAACTTTTTTTGTAATGTCTGTAACAATTGTATACATGTTTTTACTGTGTTTGCAGTTGTACATTAAATATAACAATGGCATAAATCAAATTTGATTGTGAAATGGTATGATTACATTGAATGATTGGAATTCAATGTCAATGGGATTTGGAAAACTGCCTCATGAAATACCTTTTTCTATGCAATTTTGACTACATTATTGACAGGGATGCATCTTGCAGACTCAAATCTTTTTGAGACATGACGCAGAAAGTTATACATTATTTTAATAAAATAAAAGTTCAAGTTAAAATAATTAAAAAAATCAGTCATCGCTTTTGATTGTTTCAATTAATAATTATGTTTATATAGTATTACTATACAGATGCACTTAATTTGTTGCAGTCTACCTTTCGACCACCGGTGGCAGCAGCGAGCATATAGCTCGCAATAACAGTACGGGCGAGGAAGTTCTGTCCATAGACTTATGTGTTCTGTCCATCTGATTTCATTAGATTGGAGATTTGGCGTATACCCGTTTTCAAGTCTAAAGGTTTATTCGTGGATTGAGTGATTACAGGCACCTGTTAGCGCTCTTGGTAAGTAGTTTTTTTTCCGTTATATCAAGGTTAATGACTGTGTAACCTATAAAAAGCCCGCGTTCATACCAGAGGTAACGTTGTATTTACCTCCCTGTAGCTGTGGGTAATAGCCCGCACACCGCAGCATGATATGAGTGAAGTACGGGGTCAAGGCCGTTAACGCTTACAGTAACGGTCCATTTACAGTAGATTATATAACGATGACAGCCAACGTCGCTGAAAATGTCAACATAAAATACAATGACCAGAAAACGACAGTGTCAACAATACTCACATTTCCATAAAATATGGCTTACAAATGTGTTAATATTGTGTAGGCCTATGTAATGTTACGGACCTTGGCTCAAAGGGCCCATAACAAAAGGGAAGACCACACAAGGTTAAGGTTCACTTAAAGATAACTTATTAAACTAGTAACATAACCCAATTCAAAAGTATACAATGCCATGTGTAAGTAGGATTGAGTCAGTGGTGGATGTAATGCAGGACGGGTGGTAGAGTGCAAACAAAAGGGAAAACGCCAACAAAACTACAATAACGATGCAGCCAGTCAGCAGCAGGGGAGAGAGAGACAAGTGGGCCAATGTGGCCACCTCAAATAGGCTTCAGGGCCCAGGTGTGTCACATCGGCACTGACGACCCTCCCACATGGCAGTCCAGCAACCTGGTGGGAGGGAAGTCACAGTAAGTTTCAATCAGGCAGAACCAAGCATGACTGACGGGCATTTATGATGGCAGAATCCCACCACAGTCCCTTTTTTCTTCTGTGACTGGATACTTATAGCAGGTAACTACAAAATGTTTGTGCGGTGTATTGACAAGCCATGGTTGGATTAGATCCTAATGGTACAAATGGTTTAAAGGAACAAATACACCCCTGTTTGGTCACATTCTGATCAATAATCAAAATGCATCTGATTGACCTAAGCATATATTATAAAGTATAAGTATAAAATTGATGTAATGATAGAAACAACTACACTAAAAAGCCCAAATATATTTTTTAATCTAACCTCAATGTTGAATCTATTACTTTGGTCAACAGAATTGCACTATTCCTCATTTTCTAATAATAATAATTTTGACATGTAATTGCAAAGGATTGGTAGGTTGTTTTGTTTCCGTTTTTTTTTTTTTGAGGGCGACTATCAAAGGTGAGATTATCAAACTATATATTGATCGATTATCACATCTATTTCCTTGCAGCCATAACATTATACAATAAACAACAAAGAGGGGTAAAGCCCGCTCAGGCTCAGTGAGGCACTTGTGGTTGCCCTGAAGCTCACCGCCTCCATGTAAGAGCGTGATCAGGTCATCCAGTAAGTAGTGTATCACAGGTTTCCATATCCTATTAAAAATATTTAAACTACCTGTTGATCTGGCACTCAGACTCTCCAAAGAGTTTATAAATATGAGTTTTCTGTTAAGTCTTAAAAAACATAGACTGCCTGCTGCTCATATTTCCTCAGGCAGGTTGTTCCAAAGTTCAGGATCACCTTTTATTGTTAGCCTTGCCTTTGTGACAGGCAGTTTAACTGCAGAACTAATACTATGCCTCTGTATATAGGGAGTAATAAGTGAGTTAAAAGTAATCTCTGTGAGAGAAAGTTTTAATCTTCAGCATTTTTCCTAGCGGTGAGTAGCTGTTTGTGTGTTGTTTGTTGTTTGTTGTTTGAGTAACCAGCAGTAATCATACTTTTTTTTAATTTATTTTTTTACCAAAGTCAACATTTCACTTTAAATAATGTTTTTGGTTTTTAATTGATAATCTGTGAGATCCATGTTTTTTATTTGGTCTCCATCTTTGGTGCTCAGCATCATCAGTGTGGTGTTTCTGTACTGCACTTCCCAGAGATCATCTGTCAATCAAACAGTATGTCCACGTCTTTTTTTTTTTGTGATTTTCTGTTGATGGAGTTTGAGTTTCTGTAGGTGGCGCTCTTTTCTTGGTCTGTTCAGCCACGGTGGCTATCGCTACTCATGCTAACTACCCAGTTCTTCTATTTATTCCAAACAAACCGCAAATGTAAAACACATCACACGTCTCCAGAGGATTTCTCCCAGGAAAGACCTACCAGAGGGTGTTTAGAACAGCAGATGGAAAAGCTTTCATGAACTGGCTAGAGGTTCAATCACCAGAGAGAGTAACAAAATGGATATTTATTTATATGAAAATGTTTCAGATTATTACTATTATTACTCGTCTATTCAACCTGCTATTCAACTTTTAAAAGTAAGAGTAGTGGATGGTTGTACAAGAGAAATGATTTTCTCCATCGGTAGCTCTGTCCGATGCGGTACTGCAGCACCCGGGGTGGAGTCCACGGATGGGACTTCCGGGACGTGCTGTTCTCAGGCTACGCTCCGGACGGGGGGATGTTCATGCCCGAGAGCCTGCCCCTGCTGAGCCCCGCCACCCTGCGGGGCTGGAGTGGGCTGTCCTACCCCAAACTGGTGGTGGAGGTCGCCTCTCTGTTCATCCCCACGCAGCTGATCCCCAGAGAGGATCTTGAGGGTGAGATGGTAGATATATTGGAGGTGATGTAAGGTTGATTTGGAAATACACAGCTACTAGAAGTACAGCATGCAGTGTAATAATAAGGGATATGAGGGAAATCATGATATGGTGTCTTATTGCATCTTTCTCTTTATGTGTGTATGTATGTATTTATTTATTTATTACACTCTTTATTTTTATTATTAGATGTAATATAATTGTATTATGTATGTATGTCTCCACAAATAACCGTGATTTATACTGTAATTATTGGGATTAATACATGCTTAATTATACTTATCATCCTGCTTTTCACTGAATTTGCTAATAATAATAAAAAATAAATAAGAATTAGGATAAGATGTTGTGTAGCATTTCCAATAACAAGGTTATCTAAAGATGAAAATATAAAAGGTATAAAGCCTGGAAAAGCTATGGAAAGTGGAAACGTGCATATAGTTTGGAACTTTGTTCTAAAAAAAAAAAAAAAGTGCTTTATGTCTTGGAAGAGTTTGGGAAAACGATCAAATTCCATGAGTGAATTTGATTATTCAAAAGGTGTAGAGAGAGAGAGATGAAACAAAAAGTCATTTCCAAATGATAAACCGATGTATAGATTTGAACCCCTTTTATTGCATGCTGACATTTCTCCATTTCCCTTTAACGTTTTCTTACCTGTCTGCCGGTCCGGTCCTGCTGTCCCAGCCTTGGTGTCCGCGGCCCTGTCCGGCTTCTCAGTGCCTGAGGTGGTCAGAGTCGCCAGGCTCAAGGACGGCCTGTCAGTCCTGGAGCTCTTCCACGGAGACACCATGGCCTTCAAGGACCTAGCTATGACCTGCACCGTGCGCTTCCTTGACTATTTCCTGCAAAAAGAGAGCTGCAGAGCCGTTGTTCTCGTAGGTGAGGTAACATTTTAGGTTTAGGAGAAACGTATATAACAAACCTATAACTTACATTGTTCTGCCTTTTCCTCCAGGTACCTCTGGGGACACTGGCGGCTCGGCCATCCAGAGCGCCAAAGGTCTCGGCGGGGTGGATGTGGTGGTGGTTTACCCCCGGGGGCGCATCACCCCGGTCCAGGAAAAACAGATGATCACCTGCTTGGAGGATAACGTTCACGTGTTTGCGGGTAAACTAAACACATGCTGATGCTGGGCCAGTTGTCACATCCGCTCACAATCCACCGCAACGCTTTTGACGAGCCTTCCTCTGCTTCACGCCTCAGCGGACGGGAGCTCGGACGACATCGACGTGCCCTTGCGGCGTCTCTTCGCCGACCGGGAGCTGGTGAAGCGCCACGGCCTGATGAGCCTCAACTCGGTCAACTGGTCCCGAGTGATGATACAGCTCGCCCACTTCGTCTACGCTTACCTCCGGGTGAGCGGCGTGGACCGGGCCGAGGCCGGAGGACCGCTGCCCGTCCTGGAGGTGGTAGTGCCCACCGGAGGGGCGGGGAACATCGCAGGTGAGCTACGCCAAGGTTTTCACCCTCTTGGTATAGACAGACAGATAGACAGATAGACAGACAGACAAGCAATAAGTTATAAATAAACTTATAAATAAATAAATGAGTTATAAATAAGTTATAATTATTATTAATTTATATTTTATTAAGTGCTCTTACTGTACATATTGTGTTGCTTTATATAAGAGCTCTACTGTAATTATTGTAATTTTTATATTTCTTTCATACTGTAAATATTGTGCTGGTTTTTTACTGTTAATAATTTGTTAATTTGTTAATAATTTGTATAATGCCCTTTGCACATTCCGGTGAGCATTGCCACTTTGCATTTCACTGCATGTATGTGTATGTGACTAATAAAACTCTTGAATCTTGAATCTTGAAGACGGTGTTAGCTATCTGTCTCTCTCTCCTTTGCTGTCTCTCTCTCTCTCTCTCAGCTGGCTGCATTGTAAAGCAGATGGGGTTGCCGCTGCAGCTCGTCGCCATGGTGAACGCCAATGACATTGTGCACAGGACGGTGCAGGCCGGCGACTTCTCCATGGCAGCCGAAGTCACTCAAACGTTGGCCCCCGCCATAGACATCCAAGTACTACAGTTACGCTTCTCGTTAGCTGGCTGCGGCTATCGTTTCAGTGCGATTTGTGAGATGTGATTCTGTGTGTGTGTGTGTGTGTGTGTGTGTGTGTGTGTGTCACCAATAATTTTCTACGCTCGGCCCCTAGGACCCATACAACATGGAGCGTGTGTTCTGGCTGCTGTGGGAACGAGACGGCGCCTTAGTGAAGAGCGCCATGGAGGAGTTTCAGCGCTCGCATCGACACACACTGCCAGAAAACCTCCACGCGCTGGTACGGATCATTGTTACACCGCGCGCTCATCTTCGATCCCTTCCATATATTCCTGTGGTTATATTTGCCGTCCTCGTCTTTCTCTCCGTTTTCCAGGTGTCCCAGGGTTCTGTCGACAGGAACGGTGACTGATGAAGGGATCCTGGAAACCACAAGGAGGTGCTGGGAGGAAAACCAGTACGTGCTGTGTCCCCATACGGCCGTGGCTGTGTGGCACCACTACCACTGTCCTCACCGTCCCGGGCTTAACAGGTTGGACACACACACACACACACACACACACACACACACACACACACACACACACACACACACACACACACACACACACACACACACACACACACACACACACACACACACACACACACACACACACACTACATTTACTTGAGCTAGCTAGGTTCCTCAGATGTTTATGAAATGTTTAACTTGTCTTCCGTTGATGTCCTTGCCCTACAACACCTCCTGCTGCAGGTGTTACATAGCTACAGCCTCGCCAAACAAATTCCAGGTGGCGGTGCAGAGGGCAGGCCTGACTTTGGATCTGCCCGAGGCAGTGCGCTCCCTGGACAAGATGGCCACCCGTTACCAAAGTCTGGACAGGTGCCCGAACTGGAGCAAAGACTGGGAGGACAGACTGAGAGAGAGCATCCAGTCTATAAGCTCAGCTAGAGAACGCAGAGTAACTTACTACAGTTGATCGTAAAAGACATTATCAAGAAAGACCTCTTGATTGTGTCACTTTGTCCTTGGCCTGTGTACTTCCTTATCTGGACTCAGTGAATATAATTGGTGGGAGAGTCCTTTCATTGTCTCGCTCCTAGTCTTTGGTCTCAGTGTGATGATGCCATGTGACTCCACTTTTATGTAGATGGTCGTTTTTGGTTTAAGGCAATATTACATTGGGGTTATACAACTGAAGCCAATAAAAAACAATGCACAGTGTTTTATTACTCCTGCAATATCTATCTCTACAGACAGAGTTGTGATAAAGAAAATGATGCTGTTTTCTATACAGTTTACACATATTGTATTATTATTATTACGTCTTTAGTGTCCTACTAATACGTTTACCTTTCAGACCTTTAGCTGATACTATATATATATATATATACTATACTATAAGTGTTTATTAATAATAAAATGTTAAAGGTGTCATTTTGTTAGCTGAGGGCTGACCTACACCTCATGTAATGTTACTTGTGTACCACTTTTCATTATCAAAGTTCTAGTTACTTTATGGCTGGTTGCATGGTTTTAGAGGTAAATACAGTTAAATACATGAATAAAGTAATAAATACACTAACTAGAAAAATGGCAGCAAATGTAATACTACTACTACTACTACTACTATTACTACTACTACTAATAATAATAACAATAATAATAATAATAATAATAATAATAGTAAAGAAAAGGTTTAAAAGGTGACACTGATTTAAGGACAATGGCTGTTTCGTGTTTACCCAGGCCTGTGGGATGGGTAAGAGCTAATGACTGATTATTAACTAGTCATTGACTATAATTATCAACACCTTTGGTGATGGCTGCCTTCGTTAACCACACACGTGTGTAATTACATGTTTCTACCACGAGAGGGGTCCCACAAGGCTCACAAACACTGCTGTAATGTCAAGTTGATTTGAGTCCAGCATCTTGTAATTGTGACAGACTTTACAGTAGTTTAAAAAAAAGTACAACCCTCTGCTTCATGATATGCTGTTATATGTTGGATCAAAGATGATAATATCCTATTGTAAAAATCATCATTTGTAGGCATGAAGTAAGTAGGGATAGACAGACTTGTAGAATTGGTAATTTCAAATGTTGATTTGTGTGTTTTTTTCCGAATACAAGTGAGTTTATACAAACAGATTATCAAATACAAATATGAATGTCAAGTTAAACATTCTGGGACGTGCTTGCTTGCTAGAAAGCATTTTACCTATCTAACGATAACTATGGACATCGTAGATTAAATTATTAGATTTTCTCATTTGCTAATGTTTCCACCAGATATAAATCATAATAAAATGGGATTTAGGTCTGAAAAAAATGCCCACCGGGTGTTTATGCTACCTTCATGTACTGGAGGAACTATTGTAAATTCGAACTGAAAACCAAAGTGAAAATGTGACTGAGAAAAATTGAATTTTGGCTTGTAAAAATAGGGCCTTTTTGGTTTCTGTCTGAAAGCACTTTCATGTGTGACAAGTCGTGTTTAGGACTTCCAAACTTGGTAATACGAGCATTAGAGTTGTACACTACGTTTCTGTTTGCAGGTACTGCCAACATAATTGCCAAAGGTGGCAGAAAAAATCTCACTGAAATGAATGTGAGATAAGACAATCTGTTGCATATATCTTATTTAAAAAAATGTAAAATGCATTTGACCAAATTACACCCAAGCCAAACCATTTAACCAGCTAAGCTACAGTAGTTGTCACGTATTAGCGTTGACTGATTTACCTTCTAAAATAGAGGGTCTGAAGTTACAGTTTTACGAGTACACCGGAACGCAGCATGGAGTTTGACAGCTCCTCCTCCCCCTGACTGTTGACTCCGGTCAGACGGACAAACATGGCGGGTGGTATCTAGATCAACTCCGGACCACACCGTCGGTTTTACCATCAATGTCAGCAGTCACGAATTAACCCGGGTGATTAAGGAGCCACGGAAAGAGACTGTGAACGGCTGCTGACCGTAATTCATCTTGCCCGGTTGTTATTCAGCCGTTTTGCGACATGTGAAAGCGCTTTTTGCGCCACAATAGACACCGACGTTGGATCACGGCAGTAAAACTGACGCAACAGCCGACTGTCAGCGGGCTGTTTCTGCCTGGTTTCTGCCTTTACTACAGATATGTTTAAGAGGTAAGATGCGTGCCGACACTGGGAAGTGTTGTTTTTACACCCGGTAATTTTCGCGTATTTTATTATCGCTTTATGCGCCTCCGTGACTGTCAGCTGACTCGTCCTCTCCTGGCAGAGCCATCAAAGAGACCAGGAATGAGGAGGCAAGACGGTGTGTGGTGGTGTGAAAGACGAGGACTAGACAAGTGTCTAACAGATAATAGAGCGGTTATTTTCCTCCCTATACACCTGGCTCACATTTGCTCTTACAGTCGCTATTATAACGGCACGCGCAAAACAGTTGTTGCAATGTAAAAAAAAACCCCAAAAACAACTGGTCATTTTAGCTGTTGCCATTCACAGCATCCTTTGTTTTTGTGGACAGTAAACCGTACAGACTGGCGTTAGACTCCACCCTACATGATATTGGGATAACCCCCCTCACAGGCATGACTGCTCAAATATTGTACACATGGACTCAGTAAATCCAACCTTTAATATGTTCACTGTGAGGTTGGATTGATATAATGGTCGGGTCTATTATTGAATACCTGATCTGGTCCAGTCAGTGTTCTTCACCTGATATGATGCAGTTTGTTTGATTACATATTTATTGTATTATTGCTTAATACCACACTGGTTGTCTATGGGAAGCTCTTAACCTGACCTTTTGACATTTTGATCGGATTAGTATTATCATGTTTAGTGGAGCGGTATAGCTGTTTCAGAGGCTTTTCCACCCAGACAAGAAGAAAATTTTTGGGGAAACTCATGGAAATTGAGATTCAAATTGGGATTTGATATTAACTATCAGCAGCTGAAGTGCATAAAAATATTCGTATTGGTATATTGGCCTCCAAAAGTTCATATGGGTTGAACTCTAGTTTTGTGTTCATCTACTGTATGTTTGTCCATTAAATCCACAGCATATAGCCAATACCTGGTGTGTTAGTATGATACCAAACCGTACCACTTCAGTTTCACTGACAAGACGATCCCTTTCAGATCATATTGGTTGTATTCTGTTCGTGATAGCGCGTTAACCTTGTTGAAAACTGATAACGTACTTGCCATCTTAGAAGGCCCTCACCTATTTGTAAAGTAGGCCTTGGCCTGACTTATTGACATGTGGCTTATGAAAACTTGACTTTGCATTATCACCTGTGTAGCTCATTTGAGTATCACTGATACTGTTTTAACTTTCTATCTTAGTGCTAAGACAGTATGTGCCGTTGTGTCAGTACATGCATGGGAATACCCACCCTGTAGAACTGTATGCAAACCTACCGCTGTTACTGTTTATTACCGTGGTGATAAAGTGTGAGCTGTACAATTGTGTGTAACTTCATACTGCATGCTATGCTGCTTTTCGACCTCAGGAATGAAATCTATTTCAAGTATGTCACGGCACAGTGGTCCAATGCACCACCTCAGTGGTTTTCAACCTTTTTTTTCTGTGGACCCACTTTTTAAAAATGACAAAATATTGCGACCCAAATAAGAATAACTTCAGATGGTATTCATGTCCCATTTTGAGTCATCTTATCAACGTTGTATGTTCATTTTCTCAACAAATACAATATTACCAACCAGTGCAAGTTCAGTGTAATTCTAATTCATATTATCAGTATTATTATCAGTTCTCACTGATCATCACCTCTTGGGCTTTCCTTTGAAAGAAATCCAGTGGCTTTCCGGCTAGCTCGCTGTGACTTTGTCTATGTCTTTCGGAATGCCCTTTTATGTTTGGTTGGCTTGTTTGCGAGTCTCTCCCTACAATTAACATTGCAGTATTACAAAGCCATATTTAAAGTAATCCTTCTATTGTCTTGTCCCAGATTTTTGCCTCTTTGTAGCAGGCTGTCCACCTAATAATTAGGAGACTTTCTAGTCCCAGTAAGCCAGCATCAGCTAGCAGGTCTTAATGTTAGTAGCTACAGTAAAACAATAACACTGACTGAACAAATTTAAATCTTTAACAAGGCCTGCTGTCAAATAGACTCTGTGTTGAGCTGTAGTGCTTTAGTATGTTAGCCCACAGGGTGGAGGCAGGCATTCCAGACATGCTGTAGGGACCTACACAGGGCCCATTTCAGGGAATGGAGAAAGCCTTCAGCACAGACAGGAAGTGCAAGTTCAAAATTCTTTGGACCTGAGATCAGAAGAACTAATGACAGCTATAAACCCACTTCCTCTTTGCCAGGGGCGCGGGGCGATCTCTGACTTGTTGGAGGAGATAAGTGCTTTCAGTGTCGTTGATCAGTTATACTGATCACCAGTAGTAGGTCAATAAAGGTCATAGATTACTTAATATTTTGGCTGGAATTTGGTCCGAATAAACCTTAGATGTTTTTGATGCAACAGGAAGTTATATTGCACAACTCTTACATTGAAAAGTTCCATTACATTTCAGTTCGTTGAGATCGGATTGCTCTGAATGGTTTTTTTTCTTCTCCAGCTGTACTTCGCAATGATGTTTGTGGTACCTGGAAGTAAAGGATGAGTGAAAATCGTCCTCTTCTCAACTGCTGTCTACACTGTCAGCTAACAGTCATAGTAGAGGCAACTAGCCAACAAAGACGATAACGATCGCTAGCTAGCTATAACATTGTACCGGTGCAACACTAGCTAGTAGGGTTACTAGTGAGCTAAGTGGTTTCTTGATGTCTCTCAGACTACCATCACCTCTACACCAAGTCAAAATGATCTGTAACATATTTCAGAGTTGGTACGGTGCGCTTTGTAGGTTTCCTTATATTAAGTAATCCGCAATGTACTGGAATAGACAGGAGGGGGTGGTGTTGACTTTGGCTCCTTATTGAGGCCCAGTAGGCCGTGAACAAAATTTGTTTACATTAGATTAGTGGTTCTCAAAGTGAGGTGTGGGGTCCTTGAGGGATTTCTAGGGGGAAACAAGGAATTGTTTAATTTCACTATAATTCTCTAGAAAATATCGTAATTAGAGAACGTAGTCAATATAATCGTTATAGTCTAGCATCTTCTTCCCTTTCAGCAGGGCTGTGCTTTCAAACCAGTTGGATTACAGTAACACTCATCTCTCTCTCTCTCTCTCTCTCTCTCTCTCTCTCTCTCTCTCTCTCTCTCTCTCTCTCTCTCTCTCTCTCTCTCTCTCTCTCCTCTCCCTCTTTGCTCCTCTGCAGGTAATCTCGCGCCCCTCTGTGAACCAGGCCGCTCCTGCTCCCTCATCCCCGTCCCTCGGTGATGATGTCATCACCACCAGCTAATCCCTCGGCCTCCTTCCCCTCCCCTGGGTCCCGGCTGCGGCCTCCGACGGCCCTGGACTCGCTCTCCATCTCTTCCCTCCTCTCCGGGGATTTGGAGGATGATGAGGGTGGAGGAGGAGGAGGAGGGGAGGAGGAGGAAGGGCTGGGAGACCTGGAGGTGAACCCGTACGACGGCTTGCCCTTTTCCTCGCGCTACTACGCCCTGCTGGAAGAGAGGCGGCAGCTGCCCGTATGGAGGCTTAAATACAGCCTGCTGGAGCACCTGGAGAGCCACAGCATGGTGCTGCTCACGGCACCGAGCGGAGCTGGAAAGAGCACCCAGGTAACAAAGCACAAGGGAGTCAGGGTAACCCGGCTACTGGCCATACCCTGGTTACTTATACTCATACCTACTCATACCACTTGGCCTCAGCTCCTCTCCCTCATGGCTTGTCGTTAATAACCAGTCAGAGCAGAGTCACTCCCTTCTGTCGTAACCTGAACACGTTCCCATCTAAAGTATCCTATCCTCCCTTCTTTTCTCTTTTTCTTTTTCTCTTTTTTTATATTGCATTCTATATTGCCATTTTGATATGTCTAGGTTGTTCTCTTTTTATTTTTTATTTTTTATTCATTGTGTTGTTGTTATTGTCTCTGTGTGTAATGCTGCTGCTGCACTGCAATTTCCCAGCTTGGGATTAATAAAGTACATCTATCTATCTATCTATCTATCTAGCTAGTGCTTCTCTGTCGATGATCATTGTGGTGATGCAAGAATGCTCATGACATCTGTTGTTGGGGCACTTTGACCTTTGCACACCTTGCTGTCGGTTCCCTGTGATGTTGGTGATTTATTCCACCTTTGCACTCACTGTGAGTTGGACAAGAGCATCATGTATATTCCTGAAATGTAATGTTAAAGTTAAATGATTAAAAAATAAGATGACATTGGCATTTGAGCTGAGGGTAACGTGCTTCCATACAGGTCTGAATGTTTGTCTGGATTAGCCTCCACCTTATGTGTCTCTGAGACATCAGGTTAATGCATGGTTTGTCTGGGTCAATTGTTCGACCATGTTTGCAGTAGTCACATCATGGATTGCAGTTTGGATGGTTGTTCATTTCCCACTGGTGACAGCCATACTAAAAATGTGTACACTTGACTTCCAGTTGGGACCATCACTATTATTTCACACCTTTTTTTTTCTCTTTCTTACGACTCAAATCTGGATACGTCTTGACATTCCTCCTGCAGAGTGAGCTGGTCAAGCACTCAAATCTGCCCAGAGACCGGCAACAGCCAATGAGAGTTCAGTGTCAGAGAAGCAAAGAAACAAAAAAAAACTTCACCTCCACGTTTGTTATGGTTACATAACACAGTAGTGTTGGGGTCGTGTCTTCATTAGATTGGGGGATTGTGCGTTGTGAGGACTCTGGTAGCGTATGTTCCTCTGTTCTTACTGGATGTGAACACTGTTAGCTCTATTTCAGGCTCGGTTGGGTGTCGCAATTTTATCCGTAATCCCATATCTGGGCAAATGACCTGCGACCTGTCAAATGGAAACAGTTCCTCATCTCTTCCTTTACTAGTGAAAAACAAAATTAGTACAATGTTAGTACTCATGGAGGAACAGTTAGAATATGGCAACTCCAGTCCTAATCCATTGCACTGGGATCTTAAATATGGTATGACCAAAGGGCATAGGACCATAGCACATGTAGTATCAAGCTAGGAATTTAAACAAGGCGGATTGATACTTCAGTGATAAGGTCTGAGAAGAGGCGCTGCCTGGAACAGTACGCAAGCAGGGCTAACTGTTAATATGTAACCAAGGAGGAAATTCTTATTGACATTTGGGTCTCTTGGAGTTAACCCTGCCCAGTAAAAACCTGAGCTGTAGTTAAGGGAAATAATCGCCCAACTACATGACAAGGCTTTTCTCTGTTTAGGAATACTGCTTCTTTTTAAAAAAAATGTCACAGTCTTTATTGAATCCCAGGTATCAAGACAAGACAACTGACAGATTTCAGTTTCCTGTGTTTTTTTTATTATCTTCCTCTATCTTCCCTTTACATCCTCGTCTTTCTTCTCTTCCTTGTTCATTGCATCCTCCTCTTCCTCCAGGTGCCCCAGTGGTGTGTAGAGTACGCCTTGTCCCACGAGTTTTCCCAAGGCCTGGTGTGCTGCTCCCAGCCGTACGCGGTGACGGCGGGGAGCCTGGCCCTCCGCGTGGCCGACGAGATGGACCTGAGTCTGGGTCTGGAGGTGGGCTACAGGGTGCCTCACGATGACAGCTGCACGCCCGACACCCTGCTCAGGTTAGGGGGCATGGACACACACACACACACACACACACACACACACTAGGACTAAGACTAGGACGTGTTAAAATAATGTAATTATATAGTGTTTTCTTCAGAATGTCATCGGAAAAAAAGTGGAAGTATTCTCGCTATTTTGATTATTTCAGGCAAAACATTGGACACAAATTCTATTTGGTGCCCTTGATCATCCACAGGAGAGGTGATTGAGTTATCCTGATTTGTTGAAGGCGAGAGAGGAGTGCCAATTTTGGGGGTGTAATGGAAAAGTTACTTTTGAAATGAGTACTTTTTTGAGTTTTTAGTACATGTAACCACCTTCTGCTCCCCAGCCATCAGGTGTGTTGTGTCATGGGATTTCCCTAATCTTTGTGTGATATTATTACATGGTCTTTCAACGCAGCCACACCTTCACTCCCTGATGCTTTGTTGCTCGCAGTTTACAGAGAAGGTTGGCAGTAGAAGTGTCATTTACCTGAAAGTTGATCCCCGTGTCCTTTTCCTCCAATCGCTCCCTGGTTTCCTGCTCAGACTAAAGCTACAATAACAAAAAAAAAAATGCTTTTGACAGAATAAAGAAAAATGTACCTGCAGATTTTGCCCATTGAGCTGAGGATGCCTGGCTGTTGATGGCAGATTGTGTGGGGTTTGAACCTAAGAGCTTCTAGCTACTAGTCTACCCAGTGGTCAAAATGCTTCAAAGCACATCAGCAGTCAAACAATATGGAAGTTTTACCACCACTCACTTGATTTTTAGTATAGTTGGTCAAAGGATACAGATTATTTCTTCATTCATTATTATTATTTCATTCATTCTTCATCTACTTCCCGCAGGTTCGTCAGTGACTCTCTCCTGCTGGAGGAGATGATGTCGGACCCGCTGCTGCGTCAGTACGGCGTCCTGGTGTTGGACGAGCTCCAGGAGCGCACCGTGGCTACCGACGTGCTCTTGGGCCTGCTGTGCGACGTCTGCCGCCAGAGGCCCGACAACCTCCGGGTGGTTCTCCTCGCCCACCCCGCGCTGGCGCCCCGCCTCGCGGCCTTCCTCGGCCCCGCCGTCCCCCTGCTCACCCTGGACACCCCGCGCACCGACTCCCCCGCTAGAGGCCAGGAAGAGGAGGAGGAGGTGGAGGAGGAGGTGGATGGTGGGATGGAGGAAAAAAGGGCAGAGGGTTCGGGCAAGGTCGAGACGGTGTACCGGGAGCCTCTGTCTGGGAGGGAACCCATGGCTGCTGCTTGTCACATGGTGCTGGATCTACACCGGAGGGGAGAGGAAGGGGACGTGATGGTGTTTCTGGCCAGCGCACAAGTACTGAGTTTCATTCTGTTCATGCCAGCTCTGATGCATGCTGCTCTCTCTTCTGTGGATTCAAAACTCAGGCAATTTAATGTTGTAATGCAAAGGTACAAACCCTTTTGCAGATAATCGAGGCGTATCAAGTTTTGAATGAGGAGTTTGACATGATAGTTTCTCCATACAAGAGAGAATAGCATGTCAAATAACATACCAGCATGTCAATAAATGTCAAAGCTTGATAGACTGTAATAGACTGTAATAGAATATACATGCATTTCATAGTAATCCCTGAAGCTAACAAGCCTCTCAACAGTAGGTGCCAGGAGATAAGCTAAACCTAGTGGATGAAGCAATAAATGAGGGCAGTCAAGTTTGTCAAGTCAAGTTTATTTGTATAGCCCTTAATCGCAAAAGGCTTTACAATGGCCACATCACGAAAACATGAAACGTGACACCCAACCTTTGACACTGAGGACAAGGAAAAACCCCGGTAGAAACCTTGGGAGTGGCTGTTCGGAGAGGGATCGGTCAGGCTGCAACGGACAAACAAAGATTAGTAAAGGGAACATTAACAAGGTACACAGAACAACCACAATAAGCACCCTTGGGTGATATTCAACGCCCATTAGTAGCCGGGTTTATTTTTCACCTCATAAGATGGTTGAACATCAGTTTCCCCAGTTAGTGCTGAGATAGACTAGTTTAAAGATGGAGGAGGAGGTTCCATGTTCACCGGATCAGTTGTTTGGTTTTGAGTGTTGTTTTATTCTCACGGTAGACAACTATCGTCGCTGGTGCTTATTGCACTTTATCCTATCACATGAAGCCTAAAGTCGCAACGTGTTTTTTTGCCACTGCACTGCTCCCATCGGTTGCAGGTTGTGTGTAATGTTGTGTGGATGCTGTCCAGCACACAGTCGTTCCATGCAAAACTTGCATAATTGTTTGCTTGGCCTACAACGTAGCATGCAAGCCTTCAAAGCAACAATTATTTAATATTGTGCCCGATGAAATAGCTTATAGCAATACGCTCCTGCCACCGGTGGTGGACTTGGATGGACTGTAACAATTAAGCGTGGCTATACCTGTGTAGTAATACAATAGTTATTAATTGAAAGAATCAAAAGTGAAGATATTGATGAGACCATGATTTTCCCACCTTGTCTATCACCTGTTCAAATAGCCTAAAACATATATTTGCCCCATATCGTGTCAGTAGGATTCCACTTTTGCCATTAAGAAGTGCTGTTTTTTGCTCCTAAATGTGACACTTCAACTAACATGCTGCTCAAAACAAACTCATTGCGATAGGTGATGAATTTAACTAAATAGTCGCAGTCTACCTTTCGACCACCGGTGGCAGCAGCGAGCGTGTTGCTCAGAAAGCACAGTGCCGGCGAGGAAGTCGAGGCGCCTGTCAGCCATCTTTGATTTCATTGGAATGATGCCCAAAGGGTCCTGTGTCAGGGCTAAACCTATGCATGCATTGGATGGAGTTACTCTCTTCCCTATTAATATGCATGTTAGGAGGCAGCTTGACTTGTCTCAAACACTGAGACTATCTTTTAGTTTTCTGGGTTTGAGGGGGGCAGTGCAAAGTAACATCATTTTTATAAGAGATAACTCGAGCAATATGTTGTTAGCTAAATATTTGTATGATACACATATTTTGACATTTGTTGACATTGAATCATTCCTGGTACTGATAAATGTTCCTTGAAATTTCAAGGAATAACTGGACCCCCTGGGGAACGCCCCATCTTGTCTCTATAGTTAAAAGAAGATGGTCAAATTCTTGGGCGTGTATTGTAATATCTCCTTTTGTCTGTGGGGAGTGAAACAGGGACACTCGAGCCTGAGAGGCTTCAGTGGCACCGCGGGTGTCTGGTATCCTGGTTAACACACACACACACACACACACACACACACACACAAAGGCAAATGTGACTGTATATACAAGCGTGCACCCGCACTCACACTTGATCTGTCATGTATCCTCCTATGCACAAAGGTACATATTGACCTCTATCAAACTCTTGACAGTACTTACACACACACACACACACACACACACACACACACACACACACACACGCACACATTAAACTCACTTCATGTCAACATCACCACACCCCTTGCTCCATGGCCTCCTCCCAGCCCTGGTTTCCAGACCTTGGCATATGTTCCTGTGTTAGTTGATGCCAGCTTTGATAGACAAAGGCCTTTTTCTGGTAACACTGATCTGGTCAACCCTCAATGAAGTCCACGCACGCACGCATGCATGCACACACACACACACACACAGTGTCCTAACAGAGTAAACAAGGACACAGAGGACCAGTTTTTGAGGTTGCCATGTGTCAGCTGTGATGAACCTAAACAATGCGTTTGTTAGGGAAAGTGGGTGAGAAAAGGGAGGGTTAGAGAGAGGAAACTAGTTGTCTTGATGTCCACGGTGTAGTCTCTTGACATGGCAATCCTTGTCAAAGAAAGACTTATTTGCTGTAAAGTCTACATAAAAGGAAACCATTCACAAGTTCTTAGCCTCGTTTGACCTTAAAACATGAATTTTCTCCAGGAAATTGAGGAATGTCTCTCCCTGCTGGAGAAGGAGTCTGTAGCTCTGAGTCCTCAGCTGGGTCCTCTCAGGATGCTGCCCCTCCACGCTGGCCTGGGAGGGGGCACCCAGCGGGTCTACGAGCCCGAGCCGGAAGCCTCCCTGCTGAGGGAGACGGAGAGCTCGGAGGGCCCGGAGGGACCGGTGCTGGGAGTCGGAGGTCCGGGCGTGAAACGAAGGGTCATCCTCGCCGACACCCTGGCAGAGGCTTCCTTCTCCCTCCGAGGCATTCGCTATGTGATAGACACGGGTCTTCAACTCAAAACTGTGAGTTTCTGTTTATTGAGGACAAGTGGTTGTTAGTATAAAATATTACATGGCTTTGTTGACTTAAATCTGATTGGCCTTCTGTTATTTCTGAAAACAGCTTTTTCACATCTAATCATGTGACTCTTCTAATCAGATTAAGTAGTGACACCTTGTGGAAATAAAGATTTTAGCGAACCTTTTTGTCTGCGCTAACAAAAGAGTAACTTCAGTAAACCTAGAAACGTAGAATGTTTTTACAATAATACTTTTCATTTATTCAGAGACCATGAAACTTTTGATTGGTGGTTAGAGGCTGAATGGCAATGTTACTGGATTCTATGGTTACAGTTCTGCTACAGTGTAGCCCATGGATGCTAGTTACAGATGTTTCTATGGTTACAGTTCTGCTACAGTGTAGCCCATGGATGCTAGTTACAGATGTTTCTATGGTTACAGTCCTGCTACAGTGTAGCCCATGGATGCTAGTTACAGATGTTTCTATGGTTACAGATCCGCTACAGTGTAGCCCATGGATGCTAGTTACAGATGTTTCTATGGTTACAGTTCTGCTACAGTGTAGCCCATGGATGCTAGTTACAGATGTTTCTATGGTTACAGTTCTGCTACAGTGTAGCCCATGGATGCTAGTTACAGATGTTTCTATGGTTACAGTTCTGCTACAGTGTAGCCCATGGATGCTAGTTACAGATGTTTCTATGGTTACAGTCCTGCTACAGTGTAGCCCATGGATGCTAGTTACAGATGTTTCTATGGTTACAGATCCGCTACAGTGTAGCCCATGGATGCTAGTTACAGATGTTTCTATGGTTACAGTTCTGCTACAGTGTAGCCCATGGATGCTAGTTACAGATGTTTCTATGGTTACAGTTCTGCTACAGTGTAGCCCATGGATGCTAGTTACAGATGTTTCTATGGTTACAGTTCTGCTACAGTGTAGCCCATGGATGCTAGTTACAGATGTTTCTATGGTTACAGTCCTGCTACAGTGTAGCCCATGGATGCTAGTTACAGATGTTTCTATGGTTACAGATCCGCTACAGTGTAGCCCATGGATGCTAGTTACAGATGTTTCTATGGTTACAGTTCTGCTACAGTGTAGCCCATGGATGCTAGTTACAGATGTTTCTATGGTTACAGTTCTGCTACAGTGTAGCCCATGGATGCTAATTACAGATGTTTCTATGGTTACAGTTCTGCTACAGTGTAGCCCATGGATGCTAATTACAGATGTTTCTATGGTTACAGTTCTGCTACAGTGTAGCCCATGGATGCTAGTTACAGATGTTTCTATGGTTACAGATCCGCTACAGTGTAGCCCATGGATGCTAGTTACAGATGTTTCTATGGTTACAGTTATGCCATTGTGTAGCTATGGATGCTAGCTAGTAGCTAGCTACAGACATTTTATGGTTGCAGTTCTGCCAAAAGAGGCCAAAAGAGACCAAAAGTAGGTATTCTCATTACCGACATCGTTTTTTCCTGTCTTAGGTATACAATCCACAAATAAGAGCAAACTCGCAGGTCCTAAGGCCAATCAGCAAACACCAGGCTGACATGCGAACTCAGAGGGTCAACAGCCACCTGCCAGGTAGGTCAAAGGTCATCATGGCACTCTCATATAGTACATTAGGTTCATACATTTTCTTCATTTTTACTTAAATGTGCCTTTTCATTTTGTTAAATTTTTGTGCATTCTGGATCAATTGTAAGATATTTGCTTGGCTGAGGCAGTTATATAAGACGCTGAAATAATCTAGAGGCTAAAAAATCAAATCATATGACGCATTGCTTTAATGCATTTGATCCGGGATAAGTCACCAGATCAACCGAGATACGTGATGTGGTTTGGTATTACTACTTCTATCCTGTTTTTGTCTCCAGGCCTGTGTCTCCGTCTGTACCCCAAGTCGCTGTACGAGGAGGGGATGGGGGAGGCTCATTGTCCGGGGGTGGTGGAGGAAAACCTCAGCCACTTGGTGCTGCTGCTCAAAAGGCTGGACATCGCCGACATGGGGCAGTGCAAGTTCCTGGACAGACCAGGTACCTTTTTGTACCGACGTGCAGTGTGACACATTACAAGGTTCCCAGTCCTCTCACCTCCATATGTCTTTCCTCCATCCATCCCCCCTTTCTATCCCCGTCACACGCCTCCCTTTTTTTCTGGTCCCTCCCAGCCCCTGAAGCTCTCATGCAGGCCTTGGAGGACCTGGACTACCTGGCGGCGCTGGATGACGATGGGAACCTGTCCGAGGTGGGTATCATCATGTCCGAGCTGCCGCTGGAGCCGCCGCTGGCCAAAGCCCTCATTGCCGCTTGCGAGTATGACTGTGTTGACGAGCTGCTCACCATCGCCGCCATGCTCACAGGTAGCTACAAAGAGCGAGGTGTGGTGCTGTCCAACAGATAGACACAGAGACGGACACACACCTATATGCACACTTATATAGGTGTAGAGTCAGGCACACTGGGCAGTAAACCTAGGCTATGGCAAAGTCCCTGCATCTAATTTTGCCACCAACATTTCCAAACCCTCAAAAAAGTACCAAATTCTGGAGCAAGATATTATTTGGGGACTGTGATAAAAAGTATTAGACATAGGTCGCCATAGGTTATCAGGAATATTTTATTTTGCATGGCTTCCAAATAGACTTCTGTCAAGTTTTTTTTTTTTTTTTTCCCTCTCCATTATTATGATAAAACTACAAGATGGCAAAAAGAACTGATACTGTGCCTGTGGAAATCGTAGGAATTCAGAGGTTTTTTTTTGGGTGCATCGGTTGATGAATTCAACATACAAGAATGAGAGTAGAACAAACCCACACACCATTTACCTCGGCCCAAAAAGCCTCAATGAATCTGTCCGAATGCAGAAACACATCTTTTAAAGCAGCATGTTTTGAGCACCTGAACACTTTTTTGTTTATTTTTGGCACCTATGTCTAATTTAAAGGACGGATTTTGTATGTCAGCGTTTGGCCTGATGCAGTGAGGCTTTCTGTCCCAACGTAAAAACTACAATATCAAATTTGGACTCGCTCAGGCTAACGCTAGACTCAGCTATGATACCCATAACACTACGATGCACACCGTCACAGCCAGGAGAACAGCTGCTATTGCTATATATTGCTATATATCGACACGTCTATATGTACTTACATTAACTTTCCAGATAATCTAACATGAATTTGCGCTTTGTGTTCCGGCCAGCTCCACCCTGCTTTGCCACCCCGGCACCCAACAGAGAGACGGCTGTGGTCACTCACCTGCGCCCCCTGCTGCACGCAGAGGGCGACCATATGACGCTCATCAACATTTATAACGCCTTCATGGAACGTACGTTGGTTTGCACGCGGACACAGACGGGCAGGGTTGGCCAATAATGTACATCCTCTCCCTAAACCAATCGTATTCGTCTGACTGACACACACAGCAGACCAAAATATTTGTGTCCAATTGCCCAACCCTAATAGACAGCACACCTCACAATGTGCACACTATTAGTAATCACTAGTATTAATGATTGTAATTGATTCATTAACATGCACTAATATGGAGTGGTATTGATTTGATTGCAGATAATCAGGATGAGGCGTGGTGCACGACAAACTTCCTCAACCCCGCTGCCTTACGATTGGCTGTGGTGATCAGGGCGGAGCTGCTGGAGGTGATGCAGCGAATAGAGCTTCCCGTTTCGCCGCCTGATTTCGGCTGCCAAGACAACAGCACCAACATCAAGCGCGCGCTCATCTCAGGCTTCTTCCTGAAAGTAAACGCCGTAACACATCTACACATCTTTCACACCTTTCCCCCCTTTTTTGCTTTTACGTTCTTGGAAACGACGTGGCCCCTTCCCTTTCTCCTCCTCAGGTGGCCCACGACGTGGACGGCTCGGGGAACTACCTGCTGTTGACCCACCGTCACGTGGCTCATCTCCACCCCCTCTCGTCCTACCTGTGTCGCCAGCCTCGGCCCGACCCGCCGACCTGGGTCCTCTACCACGACTTCACCATCTCCCGCGATAACTGCATCCGCACCGCCTCCAAAGTCCACCCTCACATGTGAGTTTTAATTACAGATAATTGTTTGGGTACAACGGTTTGATTAGTAACAGACATCTGAATGAGAAGTATTATTTCTACTGTGTGGAAAACTGATATATCTGTCTAAACAACGTCTGGTGACTTTCCTCCATCTCTGCTGTAGGTTCGTCGAGCTGGCCCCTCAGTACTACCTGGGAAACCTGCCGTCCAGCGAGGGCAAGGACCTCCTCATGGAGCTGAGACAGAGTCTGGAAGGCCAGGCGAGCGACCGGGAGGGAGTCTCCGCCGGCAAGACCGACCGAGACGGCGAGGCCGACCGGACCGGAGAGTCTCCCGAGCGGGATAGCACCGAGCTGTGCGTCGTCCAGTAGAGGAGGGGTCGAACAGACGAGACCCAAGCGGAGAAGACGATGCGAAATGTTCCCCGTCGGGTTCTCAGGACAAGACGCTCAGCCATTTCCTGTCACTCTCGCTGCGTCGTACCATCTCTCGAGGTTTTGGTTCTGTCTAGCGTTCTACTTTTAGGAGTACTTGTCTGTGAAACCTCATTGGAGATGAAATGATTTCGGTGTGTGATTTCAAGGGGACTTGCATCTTTCAAACCAAGTTAACGCTGGACAGCTAATGCATCGTGGAAACATCTGATGATCTCCGTCAGCACGCAGCGACAGACGTGACTTCAGTGAACTTGGACCGTTATTGGATGACCTTTGACCTCTACGCAGACGCCCAATCACAGAGGTGGACTCATGGACAGGCAACTCTCAGGGCTCCCTGTGTTCTCTGATGGATCGACCAGCATTGACCAGAGCTTCTATTTTCATGGTTTTACATCTATTGTTTTGATACTGTTTATTAAAGTTGAGTGAATCCTGCCTTCTTCTCTCCAACGTTTGACTAGTGAGAAATATTTGTGTAAAATGGAACCATATTGGCCCTATTTAATAGGCTTTGTCTGTCGGTATGAACAACAAATAAAATATGTGTGTATTTGTGGTGTAAGTGTGGCAGTTGAGTGATTTTACACTTTGGGCAAGTTGTGGCAGCAACGCTTCGACCTCCGTTGGTCTTCATCAGGCAGAAAAGTGGAGGTGTGTATATATACATGGGTAGGGCCAAAGTACACCCACCAAAAAAAGTAGATCCTAAGATGGATCCTTGTAGGTAAAAGTATTTGTTGCACTAAATATTTTATATAATTTATTCTTCATATTATTATTATTAGTAACATCAGCTTGAACAGCTTCACCACATCTTAGTGCTGCTACACAACTGGAGACATCAACGTGCTCATCCACAAACAGGATGAACACCTAGTTAACTCATATGCACTTCATGGTGAGGTCATTGTATTGACCCTGGGCCCCTCCTGGTAAAGTGATGAAATTCTACAACATTTAGTAGTGATTCGCTGTGGTATAAAAGCTAGCAGTAGTTGATCATAGTGAGTTGATGGTTTTGTTTATTGGCAATAACAGACAACATGAGGAGAGAGAGGCACCACATCTAAATGCTACCCTGGCAGTCACACTGCATCATTTCAGACTGAGGTCAGAGTGATGAGATCAACTACAACCTGGGGTCAAGGGGCTCCTCAAACATCATCGTCACCATGCAGACATTAAGGGACCAGAGTAAAATCTCTTTACCAGGCAATAAATGGAGTTTTGCACAGCTCATGTAATGGATATAGAGGGGTGTGTGAGTGAGGCATGCAAACCATCTGCTGGGTTGGTGGGAAAAGATGGGTGTGTTTCAATACTGTGCGTGTGTGTGTGCGCACGCAGTCACGGGGGTGGGGTTTTATGCAGTTATACCTTTTTTATATATCATCTATTGTAGCCTGACCATCCTGGTAGGGGGATTCCTCTCTGAGTAGCCCCTCCCAAGGTTTCTAAAAGGTTTCATGGGAGTTTTTTTCTCGTCCTCTCCGAGGGTCCAAGGTTGGGAGTTGTGTGTCGCCATAATGTGGCGTTGTGAAGCCCTTTGAGACCGTCACCATGATTAAGGGCTGTACAGATAAAGTTGACTTGACTTAGAGAGTGCAGTCTGAATACTTATTGCTAGAGAGTCAAATTGTGATTTGACTGAAGTGAAATGTAATTGCTGGTGCGCAGCGAAGCTGGTCTGAAACCAACAAGTCGGTCATAACTTCATCAGCAGAACTTTTACGAACGTGAACTCTGGCTTTACTCTGGCTATTGTGGAAGTAGATGGAAAACCACTGATGAGTGTCCACATGAGAATGAGGCCTGTTGAAGTTTCCTATATAAGAGGCCCTAAGAGGTCGTGTCATGTTGTAGTTCACTATGCAGGCACCCTGAAAGGTCATGCAGGAGTTCCGGCCTCTTATCAGGTGCAGACATGAGATACTGGGATGTGCTGCAACCTTGGAGCTGCACACAATAACGACTTCTGCTTCATGTGTTCAAATATTATTGGTTGCTGTTGGGTTGAGGTGATTTTAGACCAATGAGACCACCAGAAAACGGAAACGTCTTCATGTATCTTTATGTAACCTTGACTATAAAGTTGTAGGCATTTTGCACACGTGGCATCTTCACGTTTATTGTAGCTACATGCAACATCTCGTGATCCGTCTGCAAACGTTGGTTTCAACACACACACGCTGGTATACAGCGCATCCTCCAACCCACCGGCAATGCGGCAAACCCAAGATGCACAAACATGGTGGAGATGAACAACTTGGGCTCGCGATCATGGACAGGATCATCATCGGCTCTGTCTGCTCAGTCTACTGCTTGCGGAGGCCTTTGGTCTTCTGGTCAGCGGGCGAGTCAGCCATCGCGCACACGGGCTCTTTCTTCAGAGCGGCTTCCCTCATGGTGTGGTACACCTGCTCGTTCTGCTTGAACATCTTCAGCTCCACCTCGGTCTGCGTACGCATGGACTGCAAACACAAAGGGAAATAAAACCACGCGGTGAGTGACACGTTTGAAAAATCTAAGACTCCATCTTCCGTTCACCGGTGCACGCAGTACCTCCAGGTCTCTGGTGATGGGGTGGTTGGGTCCGTGGGTGACCATGAGGACGGCAAAGGCCTTGCAGATCAACTCGTGGCCCGCCTCGATCAGCCCTGCGTGCCAGTGGGTCACGCCTGCTCGCATGGTGGCCATGCCCAACTGGGCGTTGTTGGGGTGGTACAACTTCCTGTTCAAAAGGAGGAGGGGCGGGGGGAAAGGAGTGAAGAGTGCTGGAGGAGATCGGTTCCCCTTCTGTGGTCTTACACATTATCATTTATGGAGAAACAAGGAATGGAAAATCTGAGTTTTAGTGTTTCCCGTGATGCTCTACGCCCTCTCGCGATACTCACGTGTATCCCTCCACCATCCTGCGGGCGAAGTCTGCAGCCTCGGAGAAGGAGTGCAGGTAGGAAAGCACCTCACTGGCGACGCTCAGCAGACGCAGCTTATAGAGGTGGTTGTCGGCCAGGACGCCCTCCTGCTTCTCCAAGCACCCACGACACAACTTCACCACCTGACGGGAGACGAAAGCAGGTGAGAGAAACGCTCAGGACCGAAGGCTCGGCGGACCGACGAAGGGAAAGCAAATAGTTGCGAAAGACTTTTAAATGTGACACGGCGAACGTTAACGAGAAGGCCGTCGTACCTCGTGGTAATCACCTTCAGTGCGGGCTTTCTCCACCTTCTCCAGACACTCTTTACTGAAGGCGGTCACCTGTTTGACAACCTCAGCGGAGGGCTGAGGAGAGCAGGGCGATGAAGGGGGACAAGAGGGAACAGGAATAACGTGTTGTTATATTCATCAAACGATTCCCATGATTCAAATCTGGTTTCTGACAGAGCTGATCCTGAATCTGAGGCCTCGCTTCACATGACTCACATTCAGTATCGCAGATGAGCCAGATGGAAGCTGCACAACTTCCTCAACGCTCACATTAAACATGTTGAGTTTATTAAAATGTTAAGAGTTTATTTATTTATTTTAGTTTTTTCTGTTTTCTGAATCGTACTTACTCAGAAGTTGTTGCAATCACGAACAGAAAATGAATTTTGGTCGTAACTTTGCTGCTGTCCTGCTTGACCAGGGCCCAGTAGTACAGCACAAACTACTTTAGCGCTGATCGGAGACCAGTTGACCTTATAAATGTGCATGGTTAAGCGTCCTGCCCACTGAGTACAGCAGGTAAAGTCTCCCTTCCCTCACTTTGTTTCCCTCGCTCTCCTCGGCAGCCATCATCAGGTCGTCCTTGGTGTGCTGGCTGCAGTGCTGGCAGGTGCAGTCGAAGTGGTACTGCTGCTTCAGCGCCCTCTGGCGGTCACCAGACAGGCTGAGGAAGTCCACGTAGGCCACCGTCAGCTCCTCGCCCTCTGCAACGTTCCCCAGGGTGCGGAGTTCGATCCTGGGGCAGGAGGGGGGACAAGACACACGTTTCTTTGGCTTTCACAGCCTAGTGATAGATTTATTCTGGTACAGTTCATCACTATGTGGTGTAATCTGATGCTGGAGTGTTTGGTTGGACTCTGAGGCCTCCATGGACCATGATTGAGACCCGCTGGTCTGATGAATGGAGTTTCTCATGTACCTGATGAGATACTTGAGTGTCCTCAAAGTGTTTCACTGTTTGTAACATTTCTAGTATCTGACTGAAGCTTAAAACAAAGCGAATATCTTTCCAATATTATCAATTTTTTTAGCTAACGTGGGATAGCTTTGTTGTCGTGACGCTTCTCTTCCAACTCTTAATTCACTCTGTGCTCCTTAAAGTGTCTATGCTATATCACACCAATAGACCCGGAGTGGGAAGCTGTGGGCTTTGATCCTCTGATGATGTGTTTGATTGAACAGTTAATTTATCGATCAAATGGATTAGTACTGGGAAACAATTCAAGCATGCGCACGTTCCAGTTCGGCCTATAGGTTGTGTGCCAGTTAGACAGTTCTGGTTAGTTGGGACGAACAGCGGTAAGACCCACCTCCTCTGAGAATGGAGAGCAGAGTTCAGAGCTGATTGGCTGCAAGAGAAAAGGACAGCGGATGAATTCCTGCAACCTCGTCTCTCACGCCATTTGTTCAAAAAGAAGCAGCACCTGGGATACCTACTTGCCGTGGTTGAGGATGACGGTGCAATTGGGCCAGCAGTCGTGGTTGACCAGACACAGGTTGGGGAACAGACCCACGCCCACGGCCTGCAGACCCCTCTGGTCACTCAGGGTGAAACCATTACAGCTGATCTATAGAGACAGAGTGGGGGTGGGAGGAGAAGGAGTGGTGGGGGTGGAACAAATGAGCATGGGGAAGCATTAGAAGAAGAGAGGGTGGAGGCCCCTCAAAGAAACGGCAATCATATATGATCATAACATCTTGCCTAGTGCAGCTTAAAGCTTCAATTTGCAATCCGCTGCTGTAAATTAGTGAAGAATCGGTGAATAACATACAATGCCAAAGATGTGTGAGATGTACTCAGCGGGGTGCTGCTTGCTGTTCTGAGGCCAGTAGTTGAGGAAGTTGCGCACGTCCATCTTCAGCTCCTTGGCGTCGTCGTCGGGCAGGTGGGCCACGTGCTCCTGCAGCTGGTCCACGGAGATCAGCTGGCCGTCTGAAACGACGCCCGTGTCCTTGTGGATGCGCCACAGCACGCGAGCTGCCAGGCTGGGACATGAAAACGGTGGCGGGGGCAAGTTGGGAGAGGAGTTATTGTCAACGTCACAATCTGATCTTGATCCATCTCTGATCTGATGTGGATGTGATGAGCTTTGACTGATCACATGTTTACCGTAGAATTGATCAACCTAATGCAACATTGTGATCAGCTTCCACACAAGTATACATGGACAGCTGATGAACGGCCACAGATGCTCAACAGCCCAACGAGGGCCGACAGTCAGCTTGGTGTGTCAGGGATAGATGACTGATCTGAGGTTGTTCTGCCAGCCCCAGAATACAGTAGAAGTAGTAGTAGTAGTAGTAGTAGTAGTAGTAGTGACTTTCCTACTAATAAACTAATCTCTGAGATGCTTCCTGAGATTTGAAACAATTCACGAAAAATGTTATATAATGTAACATCCGAATGAACACCCATAATTTTACAATCCTGCATTTCAGAAAGAAACAACTCCCTACACATCCGTTCTTTAAATCTGCCATCAAAGCAAGGCTTTTTTAATCAACATCCTCAGTTCAGTTTTCTCTTTCCTCTGTGCACCCCCTCTCTCGTCATGCCCCCCCCCCCTCACCGGATGTTCTCGCTGGGGGCCTTGCCATTCTTCCTGATGGCCGCACACTCCTGCTTGTGTTCGCCCCAGCACGCTGTCTGGCAGGTCCGGTCGCAGTAGTGGGCAAACTTGCACTGGGCACAGCGGAGCAGGTTGGCCTGCTGCCGGAAACAGCTGTGACACACCCGGGTGGACAAACTGGAAAAGCAAAATAAATGAACTTCAGTACCCAGAAATCCTGTAAGACGATGTCAGTGAAGTGCACACAGTGCGCTCGTGTTTACCAAAGATACCCAAAGGGATGACAAAGGTAAAAGATCTAACATTGGTGAGCCCAGCTTTCTCTGGATGGAGCCTCACTGCTGTTTAGGAGACCGTTTGTATAACATATATAACATATTTTTGTATACAAATCCTGCCTAGTACCAGCTTGAAATGGGACGAACTGTGGAGATGTTTTTTTACTTTTACTCACTCTAACAGTTAAACTCACTGCTGTTGTTTGGATAATGTATTATAAAACATTATATCGTTGTGTGCCAATGTTTCGGTCTCTTTTCCTTCAGCTTGTTCCTTGAATTCCCAGAGGAAAACCATTGCAAACCCATCACAGAACTCATCACAGTATTTTATTGTGTCACTATAAATCATGAAACAGCAGCTGTACTGAATTTTTTAACAATCTTTTAAAATATTATTATTTTTTAAACCTTTGCCTTTGATGGGGAAAACATTAAATCCATCTCTTTCACATATAGCAAGCAAAACAGAAGTTACAGGCTTTTAAGCTATATGTTGTGAATTATCTTCAGCAAAATTATTATTATTTTTTTAAATTTTAATTTCATTTAACTCAGGTGGCTGACCTTTTATGTTATAGGCCTCATGCCAAAGGCTTTGTTTCATTTGGGCAAGCATGACTGAATGACAAAAACACCACTGTTCCCCACCACTGGTGCGAGATCTCCTTCATCTCTACCTGATCCAATATATAAACAGCCACCTGTCTCAGTCATATTTAAATATTTAAACAAGAGGTTAGTCTTCTGAACCTGCAAACCTTTGATGTGCATGTGTGTATGCATGAATACAGAATACAATAGCAGTACAATCTAAAAGCTTTTCTCCTTTTTCTTGCTGTCTCATTTCTCTCCTACTGATTTTCTTGTGTTCTGTGTAGCGTTTTCCACTACCTAAGTGCATTAGTTAAACTATGTGTGTTGTAAAAATGGGAAACACCTCGTCCATTGGTCACACCACAACAGCCCAACAATCACTACGGGCATCTAGTCTGGTTTTACTTTGCTCTATACCTTAGAAAAATGTCTGTCTAGAAGTGGCTGAGATAAAGAATTGAAATGATTTATAGATATTTATTTTGTCTGTGTAGGTAGTTTGGCTGCCGTTTGATATTCAAACATACGTAATACAATTTCTTTTAAAACACCCTGCAATTTTCTAGAGGTACTTTCATATTTACGTTTATATGTTTGCCAATTTTGGTGTGTTTTTGTTTTTGTTTAAGATTATTTTGGGGGCATTTTTGCCTTTATTAGATAGCAAAGGTAGAGAGATAAGAAGCGCTGTGGGAGTGAGACAGGGATGGCATGCAGCATCAATTCAAACCCAGTTAAGACACCGTAGTTACATGGCTTGCACCTTAGATCGCTGATCCAGCAAGACACAACTAATTCTGGTTATTTTAATGCTCAGGAGGCACAAAAGCTCAGCCTCTGACACTGAATACACTCCAGACACCAGGATGGGTCTCTGTGTGTAAACTATTTATTCAGGGGTGACTGCTCAGCCTGTCCAAAAGCAAAGTGAACAGGCTTGTTAATGTTTGTGAAAACTGTTGGCATGCACACACGCACACGCACACACACACACACACACACACACACACACACACACACACACACACAGCTCTTTTTTCACACTAGTTTTGGACAGCTCCCGTCTTACATTAGGCAGATCCTTCCCAGTACATGCCTGCTGTGTTGGATATCCTCACCGAGCCAAGGTAGCTGCTAGCTCTTATATGGCTCTAACACTAAGCTACCAGATCTGGAACCAGCATTCCTGCTGATATAGAAACCAGGCATCGCGCAGAGCTCACACCCATAGAACACCAATTCATAGAAAAGACCACAATATAGACCTATAGACACAAATTAGCATCGCCGATTCGAGTGAAAATAAATCTCACAATACAGCTATTCATATCGTCTCTGTGCATCACAAATCTCTCCTACCGCTCGTTCCCATGATCCAATAACGGCAACAAACGCGTATCTCTTCTACAGTCACAGCTCTACAATTTATAGTCGGCCAAAAAATTAGCAGCAACTCAAGTCTCGCTGAGGAAAAGGCCGCGATACTAGCCTGACGTGTTTATGGTAAAGTGACAGGATTTTTGTAATTAATTTGCAATGTCATAATAATAATAATAATAATAATAATAATAATAATATAATTAAATACATGTAAAAACTAACATTTGGCAAAACAATATAAAACATTACACGACATACATTTAAATGCATTTTTTCTCAGCCAGATCTGCAGAGACAAGCGCCAAACATCAATATTAGAGCCGGTCACCTCGTCTGAACCCCCCCCCCCCCCCCCCCGCCCCCCCTACAATGTTTTACCTATCGAAGACCACGGCGGAGAAGCTGGGCTCGGCGAAGACCACATCCCCAACGGAGAGCTCCCTGGATGCCCTGAGGCCTCGACCTTTCTTCCCAGCGTCAAACAGCTCAATGTTCTCCATGCTCCCCAAAGTCATAGCGAGACAGGACAGAAAGGGGGAGAGGCAAAAAAAAAAAGTGAGAAGGTGAGCGAGGGAGACAGAGGGAGGGATAAGGAGCTCGAGCTGCAGGGGCTGGAAAGTTATCACTAAACTCTCACAAACATTCAATAGCACCTGCCCCTCTTTCCTTAGGCCCAAAAATACCCTCGCCCTCTAGGGATCGTACCACCTCTTTGGAGTGGGGGGGGGGGGCGAGCTGAGGGAAGTGGAAGGGCGCTGGGGGCTGAGAAGGGGGAGATAGAGGTGGCCTCGAGGTATCCGGCGGTGGGTGTCCTCCCCTTGTTTGGGTTGGTTCAGGCCTCCCGGGATATTTTGGTCCCGGGCAGCTGTGGCTGTCTGTCAGGAGGATGACAGGAAGCAGACCTGACTTGCACTCTCTCCGCAAACTCCTTCAATTAGCGCTCGCTCGCGCTTGTCCGCGCCTGCTGGCTGGTAACGGTCGATGATAATGGTACATTCAATTTGTGTCACGATACGGCCGCTGCAACCCACCCATTAAATAGCCTTTTCACATAAAAACCCACATGGGTGCCTGGATTTTTTTTTATGCCATAAGAAGACTTGTGTGGTCTTTTCTTCCTTTCCACTACACATTTTGATCTCTAAGAGCACCTGTGGTTGCTTTATGGTTCACATATCATTTTCACATAATATCTATATTTTGTCCAGTCTGGTGATTTTTGTTTTTGTTTGCAGGTCATGGCAATCAACATTCATGCCATATCTTACATCTTATTTCTAAATCTCAAAAGTCTTTGTTTTTGTTTCCTCTTAGAAAACCTGAACTGATGTTTGACCGCTTGATGATTCAAAGCATGAAAATGCATCAAAAAGGGATAAAACCACAGAACTTCGTGATATTGAAGCCACGATGTGCCTGTATCCTGACAGTAAAGAACTAGATCTCTGACATGGAAATGCATTTCAAGAATTCAGTTGATGGGTAAGTATCTTTGATCCACAGTGAATCTGAAGGAGGCTTGAGGATACAGTAGTAGTGTTGGAGAGGATGAGAGGCTCTTCATAGCAACTGTGACAGAAGTTTTGCAAAAACAATGTATGAATTAGGAATAACGCTGATATCGGCCCGATATTGGCCTATAATTAAAAATCAGCTTGTTATGTCATCCACCTCTGATACCATGGAGTTTCCTCCCTGACCACAGCTACATAAAACACTATGTAAAACCTGCAATCAAATCTTATTTTCATAATTTAATTTTCTCCATTTAAAGCCAGTCATGTATCCCAGAGATTCTCGTACCATTAAACCAGTGTGGTGAGTAAACCTGCCAGGAGCTGCTGAACGAATTTCATTAGTCTGGGTTTCAGTTTTAGATTATTTGCAATCTTTTGGCATAAAAACAGTCAAATTTAAAGAAATTTGGCTCAAAATATCAGCAATCAGCAGCTTCAATCCAAGATATCAGTATTGATCAAAAACCCATATTGATCCAACCCTAGTGTGAATATGAGCTTGTGTGTTGTTGGATGTTATTGTATTAAATCTGATCTATTGTGATTTTAAAAATAAAACAAAAATAAACCCAAAGAATAAGGTTTATTCATTTATTTCTCCAACATACTTACACCATACACTTAAGTACATTTGATTTGGAGCACCACCTGAGGTAATTCATTACAGCACCCTGATCATGTTAATAGAAACAAAGTTGCAAGGATTCTCTGGAGGAATGTGGGAAATTTGTTTTAGCAAGCACACAGTATAAAATACAAGCATTTGTTCTATTACACTAATATAGACCTTAAATGGAACACAAAGTGGAAAAAAACAAAGTATAAATCTGACATAAAATGATTAAGCACAGAATATAGTTTACTAATCTAAATGGTTCAGAAAAGACATCATACATGAGTCAAACATTACATACATTAGAAATAGATATCAGTTAAGGCACAGTGTAGCTAGAATTGTAGTTATAATTCATATAAAGCATATTAATACCACAATAACAAAATCAGCTAATAACCAAGCCATAATAATACTTTCATTTGGTTTGAGCCATAGGACATAAAGCTTTAGTGGATGTAGTTTGGCAGTGAAAGCACTTGATCAAATAAATGGATAAAATGATGAAATCCACCAATAAATGCCATTACTCTAAACAGAGTAGGTTCCCTTCTAAACAGCCTGTGTGAATCCAGTAGAGGTCAGCAGCATGACAAGCACTTCAGTTAATAGGATCACATTACAATGAGCGACAGCAGACTGCAGTAAAGGAATTAAGATTCTACATTTTGAATCAAGTGAAATTTCCCCAATTGGAACTACAGCTTCCAATCATCGGACACATAAAAGATCGTCGCCACAAACGCGAGTTCTACAAATCGTAGAAGTCGAGGTGAGCGCCAGATGCGTAGTCATCTTTGAGCAGCGCCTTCATCAGCTTGGCGCAGGAGGCCTCGCAGGTCAGCAGCTGGCCCTGGGCCAACATGGTTGAGAAGGACTTCCTGAGGCTGGGATCAGCTGTTCTGTCTCTGGCCTCCACCTGCATGGTCGTGTCTAGAGGCCCTGGGCATACGTGGAGGAGGACAGTAACGAGTGGGTTACAAGAAATGGTTGTAATGTAATATAATACTCTGCTAAATTGTAAATAAATAAAAAAATATATTGTTTACAACCTATATTTAACAATTTAAAAGTGCAATGTGGTTTTTCAATGTTGTTCTGGACGTTTGGGGGCGCTGGGGGCATATCAGTCACACTCATATCATTATGAGTAGGAAAGCATAAATCATATAAAATCCTTCAAAACACCAAACAAAAACGCACTAAAAAGTGTGTTATCGCGTTATCACGTGCACACACACATGGACGTCATTTACTGGCATAGGGCACTGCTTTGGGCTTGAACACACACACACACACACACACACGCACACACTCCTACCTGGAGCGTAGTTCAGCACCCGGAGGTCGGGCTCCTCTTCCGCCAGCACCCTGAACATCATGTCTCGCGCAGCCTTGCCGGTGCAGTACAGCACCCAGGAGGGGAAAGGCTTCAGGGCGCACAGCGAGCTGACGTTGACCACGGTGCGCCGTAGGCCGGGCCGCCGCGGGAACGCCTGCAACACGCCGGCGGTGAGGCACAGGGCCGAGCTGACGTTGAGCGACAGGTAGGAGTCCACCTCTGACATGTCGGTGAAGCTCTTGCTGTAGCGAGACACATCTCCCAGAGAGGCTAGGAGAGGGAGGGGGGGCATGTTAGTTATAGTCAGGGGCCGTCAGCTAGAGGACCCCACAACACAAGAATATCAAGTACTATACGTCAGGACAGCAGAGTCGCTGCCCATCTTTCACCGCAGGCTGAAAACCCACCTCTTCAGGAGACACTACCCTGACCCTTCCTCCTAGCCATGACTACTTGTCGTCACTTATGTGCCTGAGCTCTTGTTTACTGGCTCTTGGATACACTTGGATACACTTATTTGTCTTAGCTCTTGTTTACTGGCTCTTGGATACACTTGGATACACTTATGTGCCTGAGCTCTTGTTTACTGGCTCTTGGATACACTTGGATACACTTATTTGTCTTAGCTCTTGTCTTA
Source organism: Hoplostethus mediterraneus (assembly GCA_034670385.1). Classification (NCBI taxonomy): domain Eukaryota; kingdom Metazoa; phylum Chordata; class Actinopteri; order Trachichthyiformes; family Trachichthyidae; genus Hoplostethus; species Hoplostethus mediterraneus. The sequence continues at coordinate 150,367 of JAXDDW010000181.1, forward strand.
GCTCTTGTTTATTGGGTTCACTTATTTGTCTTAGCTCTTGTTTTATTCGATTCTCTATTTGTCTCATTTGTTAAGATAAGTAGGTAGCTAACTTATTGCACTCTTACATTAACACTAGTTATGCTCTTAGTTGCTTGTTTAGGAAGGAAATGCACTTATGATTTCTGGTGACTAGTAGTTTTCTTACCTACCTTTGTTGAATGCACTTATTGTAAGTCGCTTTGGATAAAAGCGTCTGCTAAATGACTGTAATGTAATGTAATGTAATGTTTTTTTGCTGTGAGAAATAAAAAACAAGAAGCAATGCAAAAAAAGAAAGGAACGATTGTTGACAACTTTTTTTCATCAAAGAATCAACTGCTGCCAGCTTGAAAGGATCGAAAGGATGGATTGGAAAGTGAGTGAAGGTTGGTATTCAGGGGGGCCCGTGCTTGCCTTCACCTAGGGCCCCAAAGTCACTAAGTCCGCCCCTGGTAATGGTCGCTAGCACAATACCCAGATCATTTCACTGGTTAGCTCCTCCTCTCTGGTTAAAGTTCATGTTGAATCAGTGAAAAAAGCTGATGTAGTGATTAGGTCCCCCCTCCTCCTCCTCCTCTTACCAGCATTGTTGACTAATATAAGGTGCTCGACATCCTCAGAAGACGCCTCCTTGGATGCTCTGATGACACTCTCCACCCCTTCTTTCACTCCCAGGTCCGCGACTACACACCGAACAGCCAGTCCGGCTCTGCCAGCTTCTGAAGCGGCCAGGTCCGCCTGCAGGGCCCGCAGGTCGTCACCGGACCGAGCCGTGAGGACGAGCACCGACTTCGGCTTGACCAGCCGGGAGATCTCGCTCGCTACTGTCCGGCCAAATCCCCTGGAGGCCCCGGTGATGATGCACAGCGCGCGGCCCAAGTCTTCACCGCGCGGCGCCGTCACACCGACAGACGCGTCGGCTTGCATTTTGGTGAGACGCTGAGGAGTACCAAAAGCTTCTTCTTCTTCAGTTTTGTTTTACGGCGGTTGGCAAACAACTTAAGTGCGCGTTACCGCCACCAACTGGTCTGGAGTGTGAACTAGGATTTACAATGTCATCTCAAATTAATTAATTGATTAAAAAAAAAAAATAATAATCTATTTCTCAGGCCTGTTGAACTTAAAAACGCTTTTGTGTCCTGATGTTGCATTCTGGTCTATTGAGGCTGCTGTTGGTGGAGAAATTGGTATCTCTATGATGGATTTCTCCCTGCATGGTCGCTGAATGTCAGTATAGACAGAAACCTGACGTTTACTGTTGATGTTTTAAGGAAAGTAAGGAAAATAATAATAAGGAAAATAACAGCACAGCACAATGGCCAAACAGCACAATGGACCCAGAAATGCAGCATACATCACCAAGAGATGTGTGTTTACAGTGTTAGTGTTTTACAGTGGACTTTTCCTTTAAATAACACACTCAACTATCCACGAATGAAGCTGCGTACACAGAAAGCCTCCCCCAGCCTCTCACTCAGGATACTCACCAAGTTCAAAACCCACTGACACTGCAAAGACATGACATGGGCAGCGGTTTCTGATTCTCCCCCAGAAAGGGACACCCATGGATCCAGCCAGGGCAGTGCAGGTCCCCTGAGCAAAGTTGCCTCATCTCTCATCTCTGCATGGTTAAAGGTTTATGTGCTGTTCCACCCACCCCAAGTGTTCTCTGCACGTCACCTAGAAAAGCTCTAGCCCCCAAGCTGTAGCACCATGTTTTTCACCACCAGGTGTCGTCTATACACAGCGACTCGTTCCCCCAGCTGAGGATGTCTCCCTATGGGACACTTAACCATGTCAGTTAATGATTTAGCCTCAAACCTTTTCTGTGCACAGAATTCAGTTGGAAAGCGTTACAAAAATGTACTATGTTGTGGACTAATTCCAAAAATATATAGGTCATGCTTTGTTGTGCACATGAAATGGACTGTAAAATTGCATATTTTTAAAATGAAATATGAAAGAATATGGGTAAATGTATTTGTATTCTTCTCTTCAGCATCATTTTAAAGCAACATTTAGCATCAGCTATGAACCTACTCTACCCGCGTCACCTGTTTTATGGATTGCCACCCTGCCCCTTTGCACCACTAGTTCCTGTCTTTTTGCACTACCAATTTGCCAATTGCACTACTTACTATTCAGTATTGCTACCTCCGTCATCTGCAAATACTTTGCACACCTTTATATATTTGCACAATACAGCTCTACATAACTGTATTGCATTTTATATTTTTCTACCTCACTGAATCTTGTTTATATTGTTAAATTGTATTGCTTTTTATTTATATTATGTATGCACCCCCGCCCAAAATTTGCACTGGTTTTTTTGCAAGGTCATGACCCACTTTTTGTTTTACGAATGCTCTGGCATAGTATAATGACAATAAAATTGGATTGAATCTAATTGAATTGTCACTTCCATGTGTTTTATTAAATGAGGTTTGTGTCACCTTTGTGCATGGTTCAAGGTGTTGTACAGATAGAGTTTGAGCAATAGATTTATTTATTTATTACATTTATTTGCCCATGAAAAGTGTCGTTTGGGACTTTAATGTATTGAAATGGAGAAAGCTTTGGCTTTGTGAACGGACGGTGCATACCAGAACAACATACCAACATACCAACATACTAAAACTTGTTACTGCTACTAGTAAGGTTATGGCCATGTTAACTTTGGCCTTGGCATGTGGAGGGAATAACTAGCAAACTTAGTGATAATAAGAAGTAAGATGACAGCAACCCATGTTTACAGCAGTAAATCACTTTACCTCATCAACAGCTTAATCATTATATTATAGGGTTATAGGGTTAATTCTAAGGTTAATTACAGGGTTTTTTAATTATGGTGGAACTCCCACTGTGACCATAGTGCAAGCTAGGTTACTGAAAATGTAATCTGTGAAAAATATGTGCACTCCTCTGCTGAGCTACAACATTTAGATAAAACCAACTGCATGGGCTTTAATTTTAAATGTAACCTTTAGTTATCGAACGACACTTCACATTCACACAGCTGCATACATTCGCACCTTGGGGCTGACCAGTACAGCCACAGTCTTCTGCTGGTGGCCACTGGGCAGCTCCACTAGAGCAGCTGCCTTGCTCAAGGGCACCTGGTTGTTGTGTGGAGGTGAAGAGTGTTTCTCGTACCCATATTCTACCTGGGGTTTGAACCAACGACCTTCCAGTCACAGCCTTCTCTGACCTCTATGCCGCCCCATGTATTGAAGAGCCTGTAAGATCAAAGTTACGGCTTGATTCTGAAGCTTACTCTTCTGTATTTTATTGGCGCCTGAATCACGGTGCCTTATTGAAGCCATCTTTATAGCTGCATCTCTTTGTGCAATCAGTGATGGGCCACAACACCCATCACCAATCAGTCAAATGTATCAGAATTACATTTTTTAGTTTTTTTTTGTTCTCATGATTGAAAAATAATGAATGGTCAGGCCAAGAGGTCTTTCAGGGGAGTTGGGGCCGTTCTGTGTCCAGGAAAGGGTGGTACTGAGTCAGGAGAGTCATACAATACATGTGCATGAATGATACCCCTTATAATAATATTATATTAATATATAACAGAATGATTTGGTGTCCCGCCAGGATAGAAAATGGGCATTTCATTGTATTGTCACACCTTTTTCAGTCAAAGAAAGCAAAGAAGACCAAGTGAACAGTTCATATGTTTATTTAGACCACTGAAGTAAGCCCTGACAACTGAAATGAAAGGGAAAAAAGGAAAGAAAATACTTGTTTCTATTTGTTTTAATTCACTTATATTATAATCAACAAAAGTGTGATATTTGTTTTCACGTTGTACATCTTTCGTAATGAAATCACAGAGGACATTAACGTTTATTTGTGCATATTTGATTCACAAAGTGTCTGATATCTGTATCAGGGATGGAAACCTTGGTTAGAAATTCCGCAACTCTGTCACTATGAAGGTGTGTATATCTGTGTGTGTGTGTGTGTGTGTGTGTGCGTGTGTAGCACTTGGTTGTGTATGTGTGAGAGAGAGAGAGTGAGTCTGTTCCACTGAAACAAATGTAACAATCAACTTGAATATTGTGTAATATACATGTAATAAACATAATATTAAATCAGCTAATGTTGGGACAATAAACATACATTTGTTAGCAAAATTCGAAGTTGACTTACGCAATATCTAGGTGGTAAGATAGTAAAAAAAGTCTAAATTTATTATTAATACCTTCAAAAGCAATCAATATCCTCATTATGCCATTTAATCTATGACTATATGGCTATATGCCCAGCAACATGCTTTTTGTCCTTGGTTAACGAGCTAATATGCTCTGTGGTTCGTTTCAGCTCAACCTCTAAATGTTCTAGTTCCAGTATGATATTCCACATACAACACAAAAACTACTGGGCCTATTTGGAAGCAGAAAAGCAACAAGTGACAGATGGCATATATTGAAGGATAGGATGCTTGTCATTTTTGATGAAAGAGGACGTGTGAAATAATTCATAACCTCTGCCGCATAAAGAAATTTAAATGCTGAAGAGTCGGCTGTTAAAAGAAAAGCATCGTGGAATAGTGACAATCTGAAAATCATCGGTGGGGGAAAAAACATGTCATTGACCATAAAAACTCAAAATTAGACCCCGCCTCCAAAAAAACAGTAGCAGTTATAACTTCATGTATGTATCTGTGTGTGTGTATTAGTGTGTGATATTTATGAACGTTACTGGTGCTGAGGATTCAACTACATGTTGGATTCACTGTGTCGGCGTTTGTCATTTTCAAAATCACTCTCCTGCGATATGAGCTTGTAAGGTTTCTTCCTCTCCTTCTCCTCCAGCACAGAGTTTCCCATCTCCACGTCTTTGCAGCGCAGCTCGTGTCGAGATAGAAACTCCACGATGCCGGCCCCGATCGAATCTCCCAGAACATTGGTTGTGGTACGCAGACGGTCACTATACCCCAGGAGGAAACAGAGAAAGAAAAGGTAGGGTGAGTAAGGGGAGTATTACATTGGGGGGGTCCATATAACTCCATCCTATCGGTTTTTAAGAATATATGGGTTTAGAGGCAACACTATTCAAGTCTATTCAGTGTGAGAGGTGCCCATCTTCATGAAGGGAAGCTTTGACAGACATTCACATTTGGTCCATCCTAGTTAAAGGAGAAAAGGTTTTTTTTTCTTATTACCCCAATTAGCTGAGTAATTTCTGGTAAGGGTATTCTAATTGAAATGATTAATTTGGGAAACCTAATTATGTTTCTATGTTAAAACTCATTGCAAAAAATATTCAATACAAAAGGGAAGATGTAGAGCAAGACCCTAGGGAAAGACAAGTGTGTCACTAGGTGGTAGTAGATAAAGAGCTGGTTTTGATCTTTAAAACGATGGGATGGTTCGTGTAATGGTCTGGCTTTACAGTTACAGCAATATGGCAAAGTAGGCATTCGCTGTGTGTGTATACATATATATGTATGTTACATTACATTATTGCTCATATGTTCATAATATCGCAGGATTACAACTGCATGTTGCCGGAACTTTACTCACAGGAACCAATCAACTGCAATGATGAGAGTGATGTCATCGGTGGGAAGTCCAACAGAGGTCAGCACAATCACCATGGTGACCAGGCCTGCCTGAGGGATGCCGGCTGCTCCAATACTGGCTGCAGTTGCTGTGATGCTTTTTGAGAAGAAACACACACGGACTGGATGAAACCTTTACAGTGCCTGTTGTTGGGAGCTTTTTTTGCTAAAAACAACAATATGCTGATGATGACGCTCTTTTGATTCTTACCTTATTGTGATGATCTGACCAAAGTTCATCTCCACATTGTTCACCTGGGCAATGAAGATGGCTGCCAGCGCTTCATAAAGAGCTGTTCCATCCATGTTGATGGTGGCGCCCACCGGCAACACGAAGCGCGTGACTCGCTTATCAATTTTGTTGTTCTCCTCCAGACATTTAAAAGTGACAGGCAGGGTTGCTGAGCTGGGAGATGAAGGGATCGAAACAGGTACATCTTAAGGGAATAACATAATTCGGTTGAAGTGCAATAAGGATTGGATGTGGTTTTACCTGGAGGACGTCCCCAGGGCCGTAATCAGAGCTTGCAGAAGCCCGGCAATGAATATGAAGGGGTTCTGCCGCGTGATGACAAAGTAAAGAGTGGGGAGAATAAGAACAGCGTGGATCATCAAGCCAATGATAACTGTGATGGTGTACATGCCCAGCTGGCCGCCCATTTGTGTGATGTCGTCCATCTCCACGATCTTCCCTGCAATAAGGAACAGGATACCAACAGGTGCATACCTGAGCGGAATAGAGGAGCAAGGTGTTATTGGGGAAGATGAGCGTGAAAGTGAGATGTTTGATCAACGTCAAAATCAAATTCTTACCACATGATGATAGCAACCAGACGCATGATAGCTTCATTGAGGCTGTCGAAGAAATCCCTAAGGAGCTGGCCCTGCTCCTTCATGCTACCAATTATGAGGCCAAAGCACATGGAGAAGACCACCAGCCCCAGGGCGTTGACCCCGTTCACCTGACCCGGCACGGGGATCACCTCCTCCCGGGTGATCTCCATGATCTCCTGGGTGGCGTTGGTTGAGTTGAAGGTAGTGTCGTTCACTGTCACCGTCACATGGACCACTCGCCTTCCGTATTTGGTTTTGAACTGGAGGATGAGGGCATTAGGGGATCGAGGTTATACCAGTGCCCTTTGATAGGGCTGAAACAGACCGCTGCACTAATCTCAACCTCACGAATCAGATAGTCAGAATGACTGTTTCCTAAAAGGTCAGCTGGCTCAGGCATGGCCCTGGGGACTGTCCGAACCACAAGGTTTTTAACTCCCTGTGGTCCTGTTCTTTCAAGCCTCGGTATTGTTTCCTCCTCTCAGATTCCAGACTCTCCCTTTTATCCCGCCATCACCATGCCACTGTCGCTGCCCTGCCAATGTCCTGCCAATCCAACTTAGACCCCAACCGTGACCTTCAATTCGTCCACAACAACTCTGAGAAAAGACCAAAGTTTCCTCATTTGTTGCTACTGGACATTACATCCTTTCCAGTGTAAGTCAAATGGCTCCCCCTAGTTTTTACTTTAAATTCTCAGTTAGCCTGGTCCCACTGCAATCATCACACAGACAGATACCTTAGTATATTTGGAAAAGCCCGGTATGCTTGCATTACAAATCTCTACACTGATAGTTATTTCACTAATGGATATAAACTAGAGCAAATGTTGTGAAGATTCATTGTGAAGCTCACCTGCTGCATGCAGGCTTGGACCAAGTTTGGTGGAAACATATTTCTGAAATGAGAAATTGCACAGTGATTGAGGGGCTAGAGCCACTAGATGTTGGCCAATTACTGTTAAACTTTGTGACTGTCATCGTCCCACCATCACACAGAGACCTTACTTCCATATGCAGACTACCTGATCAGATCTAAGAAGGCATCAGCGGGGCTGACTTGCTCTATCTTCTGCTGCTTTCCAAACTCTTCCTTAGATCCTTTTCCTGGGTGGATGATGAGGACGATGATGATACCGATGAAGACTGCAATAACGGTGGTAGTCGTGTAGTAAATCAAGGCTCTCATGCCCATCTTTCCTGAGGCCTTACTGTCCAAAGCAGCCATTCCTGATGGATGGAAGGTGGGAATTTTGTTATTTCCTCACAGATCGATAAGTGACATATTATTATCAAACAGGAAAGTACCGTGAAAAGCATGTGGAAGTGAAGTCGACTGAATTCTGTGTTTTTATTCTCAGTAGGCAGTTCTGAACAAATTCACAAACAAATTCTTCTTTACAATGACCTGGTACAATGATGACCATGAGGGAAGGAGATGGGGAATGGAATAAAAGACAAAAATGAACGCTGAAATGCAGCAGGTAAGAAATGCGTGACTGATTACAAAAATGCCATTTGCCCCGTAAGTGAATCGGTATTCATCAATTACCATTCTAACAATAATGGGAGGTGTAATTCTAGGTTGACCATAAAAGACTTTCTTTTACTTTTTTTGTGCGTGAATCGCATCGCAATCACGAAGCCTGCGGTGAGAAATATCGAATGGACACTTTCTGCCACGCTCTGTTGAGGCCCTTCCCTGATGAATCAGTGGCAAACCTAAGTTGCTTTTAAGTAGAAGTGGAGGTATAAAGTTGAATTGGTCTATTGCACATATAGGGAGGTTGTTTGACTAAATCATATGTTTAAACCATTCTTTCAACTGATCAACCTTTGGAAAGAACCTTCTGAACCTTCTGATATCTAAGAAAACAAGTAGTCCTTGCCGTTAGAGGTCGTAATGCCTTAGTGGCCACAGAGATGAAGCAGTTGCTGTAATTGAAGCAAGTCTTGTCTGCTCCTGGTACAGTGGGGCTCTCTTCATCATCAAGCTGGGGGTGAGGCTGGCCTCCTCACTGAACTCAGATCAGATTTTAAGGTGCCCTCCCTATGACCCGTGTCCACAGAGCTGGCAGGGGTCTTCTTGGAGATCCTCCCTTTGTCAGCGCTGAGGAAGCCCTACATTTATCATCTGACATTAACCTACAGCTTCCACGGGTGGCGAATGAATGTTGTAGAATAAACCACAGAGGGAAAAAAATCATTAAGTATCATCTTCCCATAGTCTGATGTTCGAAAAGGGGTTTTGATCCAGGTATCAAAAAGGCATTAAAAATGATGCCCATTTCTATCTGCTAATCAGGCAGGATAGATACAAGCTCCAAGTTTAGAAGAATAACAACGTCAAGGGATCAAGAGTTGCTATGGTATTTGTACCCATTCCTTGTGTGATTATTTTCTGAGTGTCAGATGAATTTGCTCCTTAAATCCCCTTTGTGGGACTTGTGCGAAACAAAACCCTCTCGCCCTTCACCCATCTCTGCCTCTATTTATTTCACTCTCTCCATCTGGGATCCCTGTGAAACATGCCCATACGTCATGTGCTTAATTACAGTGTGTCTCTGTGTCACTCTCTGTGTTAAGTAAGCCTGCATGTCCACTTTTACACGGCTAAACAGATTACTCAATTACTTTCTTTGAAACGGAGTTACAAAAAAAACAACAACCAAGATGAAGCTATCTTGGTTCCACGCACATGTCTCCACCAAGGAACAGAGGCAGTTAGCAGGTGGTAGAGAAGTGGAAGATCAGTCTGAACAAAGAATAGAAATCCAGTCGGAAAATACTTTCCTGGGAATTAACCCCACATCATGTGACTAGTTGTGACATAGTGGCTTTGGAGGAAGAGGCCACTTGGTTGTATTGCAGAGATACAAAGTGCCCTGTCAACCCCATCTCTCCTACTTCAAGCTCGGTTAATGACAAAGACACACATTGAAGCGGCTGATGAAGACAATTGACTAAAGATGCAGATAATTATGTAATAAGACGCCTAACTCTGTGTGAATACTGGACAAGATCTCATGTTGAGAAGTATCCATAAACAGAAGAGTTTCAGTTGTAACATCTGTATTGTATGATATGTTGTACCTGTGATAAGACTGGAGACCAGCAAGGGCAGAACAAGCATCTGAAGCATTCTCATTAACAGCTCTCCGGGGAAAGAGAAGTACTTCACCTCTCGGTAGGACAACTTATAGGGGCGCAGCGCAAATCCCAGGACAATACCTTGCAAAAAAGGGGAATTTAAGACATTATAAACACACAAAAAAAACGTTCCATGCTTAACAGGGTATTTACTTTTTACTCCTGTTTGAGGAAGAGAGGGATGCTCACCTACGATAACCGCCGCTACTGTAAAGAGGACAAAGGAATTCTTCTTCAGGAAGGCCTGGACATCTTCTTTAGAGATCTCCTCCACTTTTCTCTTGGCCTTCATGGTACGTATGTGGATGTTTTCCCTGAAGCGCTGCATGGTGCTGTAGGGAACCAAAGTGTACCCATTACTGCAAACGGACCTAAGGCCATGCGTGGACAGAGGCTGCTGACAACCTTATCCTCTCAGTCTCTTCTGGTTAGAGTTAATGGGTTGTGTACAGGTTGCTGTGACAATATATTTGTTTGTATGAAGGATTATTTCTTATTTGAATGCACTTGAGTTACATTTTTCACATTTATCTTGTGTAAGTATGTCCCATCGTCCGCTTTCTTGTTTGACAAATCTGGATTGTAAGTGCTAGCGGAGCCTCAAAATAGCAATCCAATTGATATAGACTTTTAAAGCTTTACAATTGCAAATGATAGCAGTCAAAAACAAAAGTAATTTTTCATGATGGATTGACGCTGAAGGCTCTTGAAAGTCTGCACCTGACATGCCCGGCTAAATCTGTGTGGACTACACTACCCAGTGGAAAACAATCAATCCAAGTTCATTGAAAAACTCACATTCACTATGTTAACAAATGTCCTCTTTTAACCTCCTAGTTGATTATAAATAGAGATTTTTTTTCCGTCTTTTGCTTTAAAGACTCCTTGTACAGTCCTTCTCCTTCGGTGGCAAAAGAAACACGATCGAAATGATGGTCAAACTAATGATGCGACACCTGTGGATCTAGTTCATAGCAATAACACATCTGACTTCACAATATTGACATGCTTTGCTCTTCCATATTTAGTGCCCAGTGCAATACCAATAATTACTATAATGCATTGAAAAGAAAACAGAAAGAAAGGTTGTTTATCACATACCTCTTGCCAGTGCCGATGCTTCTTGTTCAAATATCAATAACGAAGACAGTGTTGGGAAGCAGCAGGGGGTCCAGGTAGGAGGGACTGTTGAGTTAGGAGGAGAGACTGACGGGGAGCACTCAGACTATATGAGTGGCACTGCTCTCTTGCAGCGACTGTAATAGAAACAAGAAGGAGGGGAGACATCAGAGAGAGAGAAGAGAGAGAGAGAGAGAGAGAGAGAGAAAGCTAGTATTGCAATGAGAAAACGGTCCTCCCTGAATAACGTTGTTAGCCCTGTAACACAGTTTCAGGTGAGGCTCAGATGTATCTAAAACTTTATTGAGTTGCACAGGATTATATAACTGAGGAATAATCTGTGATGTCTTCCTCTGCTGTCATCTTCTCTCCTCCTATCTTTTCTTTTTTTCATCTTTTTTTCCCCCCTGTGTGTTTTTAACCATTTTAAGCCATTTATTTAATTTGATAAAGGTAAAAAAAAAAAGAAAAAAAGGTACTGCATGTACATAGATAGGGAAGTGTTTCTGGCATAACCTCAACAACAATCAGGTTTGGGTGGCGACTTGGGCTGCTTTAAAATGATACACATCATCTCACTCGGGATGTGTTATAGTTCAAGGTAATTCCACAGAGTAAACGACACGCCAGAAAGTCTATTATAATTAGCTGAAAAAAGTAGAACTTGTGCTGTAACAGAGTGACCTCACTGTATGGAAAAATATTCCCTTGTGAGGCTGAGTATAATTAGTGAAGAATACCCCTCAAATCAGGTCGCGTAGCCCCTTACAAACCATCAGATTAATGAATGAAATATTTCTGTGGAAGGGTAGGTTTTGTTAGTGATCCCAATCGGCTTGAGTTAGGACAATTTCAGAGATGTCCAGAGGTGTCAGCACTTAGATAGATAGTTAGATTTTAGGCTATGCATTTTAGCCTAATCTTTGAAAGGCTTTGTTCAGTCCCTTTAGCTCATCCAGAATGCTGCAGTCTGCCTTGTCTTCAAGATCCAGCCCTACAGCTCCATACCTCCAGGTCATGGTCAAACCCTACAGCCCCATACCTCCAGGTCATGGTCCAGCCCTACACCTCCATACCTCCAGGTCACGGTCCAGCCCTACACCCCCATACCTCCAACTTCCTCCAACTTCTCTATCTCAAACGATCATTCTAGGGCACAGGAATAGTTTTTGACATCAACAATCAGGGGCTCTGAAAAGCTCTGAAAGTCTATTGTCTATCTAGTCTATCTCATTGTTAGCATCTCTGGGTAAGAGTATCAGCTAAATGTAAATGTAATAATAATACTGTGTAAAGGTTGCAAATAATGTTGCAAACTTGAAAAAAATAAATACTGCATGTTATGAATGCCAAACCCATTGAACCCATTAAATTTTTTTTGTCCTAGTGAAGATACTGCATATGGGCATATTACTAATAATTCTGAATCAGTTTTCATATTCTTTGAAGTTTTATGAATACAGGCTCAGACCTAAATGCCTTTGCCCTATTAAAATGTAAAGCTGCCTATAAGCGACCAAGAAGAGACACCATTAATGTGTCATTCACCAGATCTTGCCAGCGCTATCTATACCAGGCAGAAGAGCTTTGTCTAGGAGAGCAGCTATTTCACATAATACGGAACTGTATTTGTTTTAAAACTTCTTAAAACTACTATCAAACACAAATGTCTTTCATAATGGTCTATGGGTTTAGGCCGGCTGACCTTGTGTCAGCCACACCAGCTCAGTAATGGGTTACTACTCCCAGAGGCCTTCACTGGGATGTCCTTGAATCAGACATTACATATTTAGGCTATATTTCTCTCTTCAATACCTCTGTTGTTACAACCCCTATCAATTAATGAAGGAATGTCACAGATTTTCATCTTTAAAGTGTTATCACTATGAATGTTATCCCTGATGTTTTGCATTTCCTAATCTGTGGCGTGCTGCTCCATAGAGAATGGAAAGGTAATTGTGAGAGCACACAGACAGGTTTGCTGGTGCTCAGGGTACATTTTCTCATTCAGAATTGATAGCACTGTATTATAAAGTTTTATTTGAATTTAAAAGGGAAGACAAATATTGTTTTACTCCACACACAGTCTCTTATCATTTGTCAATGGAGCAACGCCAGACTGATTGAAAATTTGTCTTGAGGTCTTATTTGTGGCTTTGGATGGTCTTAGGGAATAACAGTAACATTATTACATTATTCTACTGAAGCACCTATTTTGACAACAAGTTTTCATGCCACTTCATTTTGACAGTTGATTTACACAAATAAGCTTTTTCTCAATGTACTGTTAGTTTTAACCACATCATGTTTGTAACAAAATCAGCCTACTATCATCTTTAAAACATATCAAGGCTCGGAGGACTCATGTCACGACAAGACGTAGAAAAACTCATTCACACCATTATTACCAGAATCCTAGACTATTGTAATGGTCTTCTTTCAGGTCTCCTTAAAAAGGCACTTAGAGGCTAGAGGCTCATTCAGGAGGCTGCTGCTAGACTACTAACAAAGACGAAAAAGTTTGACCACATCATGCAATTCTCAATTGGTTAAAATGTCAGTTTGGGTGCTTAATAAAGGAAAAGAAAGCTGCAGACCCTTTAATTCCTTCCTTTTTTTATGAGGACCAATGTGTCAAATGTCATCCATGAGTATGCACCTATAGGCCCAAGTGTGGGGGACTGCAGTGATGTCTGGGAGTTTGACGTGGCTCCCTAGATTAATATTCAGCTCACAGAATGCACGCACATGCACTAGTCTGAGGAGTCTAACAAACTGCTCTCTTCACCAAATTATCAAAAAGCAGCTTTTCTGGTCAGAAGGGCTTGCAGTGGGTGATGCCTCTAAAGTTAACAAATTTACAAATCCAGTGGCAGCTGGTGCAATTTTTCCAGGGGGAGCTGAGCCGAAAAATTAAGCACCCTTACTAAGGTATCACACCAATTTATTTAATTAATGAAAAGACCTACATTAAGTATTGCAGCTTTAGAACATCAGTGTCTCACTTGAATCCAAAATCGTTACCAGTTTTGGACATCGTCTCTTAAGATGCCCTTCAACCGTTCTCACCAGGAGAGGCTTCCATGCTCACTTATCTTTACTGTCTGACTCTGGTCCCGCCCCCAAGCCCCATTAAAGCCCTTAGCTTCCAGGCCATCTGATGAACTGGGGCCGTTGATTCCCGCAGGAAATGAGTCAAGTACAACAACACCCGACCAGAGCTGTCGGCTCCCTAGTGGGTAGAGTGAGTTTGAAGAGAAGGATTGTGGGAGGTTTGGAGGCAGAGGAGTCCACATTAACAATGGAGGGCTGGAAGGAGATGACACAGCTTAATGTGAAATACAAACATACACTGACAGATACCAAATATTAAACTGCATTCTGATTTTATGTCTACTGTTGTTACACTAGGAGCTGCAGATTCAAAAATCTCTGCAATTTCTATATTTCATATTCTGTTTGGGCTTCTGGGGATTCTTTGCCCAGTGAAAGAAATAGGTGTGTTTCTTTTCATTAGCTGTGCCTTTGATAGCAGCTGTGTCACTGCAATAAGTGGCAGAGAGCAAGACAAACTGGGATCTACAGGGAGATACAGCTGGGTGTCATCAGCATAACAGTGTAAGGAGACATTATCACCACAGTATCAAAAGCAGCACTAAGGTCCAGTAGAACCAGAATGGAACAATCACCAGCATCAGCTGTAAGAAGAAGATCATCAGATCATACTAAGAGCTGTGGTCATAGTTTTGTCTCAGGTGGCTCATTATTATGAAAGGATGCTTCAGAGCTTCAGCAGACTTGATCCTCTGCTCTGGATCCAGGTGGAGCATCCATTTCTGGAGGTCCAGAAACCACCACAAGTCCTTGTATTCTATGCCTTCGGTCTCCAAGTAGTGCTGCATTTGGAAATAAAGTCAATGGCAATTCTGTCAAATCCACTTCCTAGCTCACAGAAATGGAGGAAATTAATGTTACTAATTGAGTCTTCACTTGTACAAGAAAACAAGGACCACCTACCATGCTACCCCTACTCTCTTCTGACTGGATGCCTGTTTCACCATAGTATTTCATACTGGTGTCTAAAACAACATAGACTATATATGAGATCCTTCATAACCTTTTTAACAATTAAACAGATATTCAGGAAAAATTGCATCTGAAGAGACAATACAGCATCAGCCTACATTCTACATCAAGTCTCCACATGGGTTTGAAGATTTGTCTGTGGTGGTCTGTGTCTAGGTATGTTAGGTTACTGACCACAGCATATTCATAATATGCAGGGTACAAGTCACAACTCAGGTACTTGGCTGCCATTACACAGCCAAGGGATAACCTTACGATGTCCTCCGATACTGGGGGGTCCAAGCGCACTTCTGGAAACCTGAGGATGGAAAACAAGAGCAAACATAAGAAATGTAACCAAGCTTTGAAGACCAAAAATATAATCATGAAGGCTGATCACCATGATTTACCAGCATTATATTGTCTGGTTTGAGATCAGATCGCAATGCTCTTCAAAGCCGCTAACGCCTTGACCAGCTGCAGGTACAAAGGTAGAAATAAAGATTACATGGCATTGTTGAAAATTAACAAAGTTTTGAATTTTGTTTTCCATGATAGTGAGTGAATAATTACCCTATTGCTTGCAATGAGGAGTATTAAATGTTTAGCTCAATGGATATTTTGCTTCATATGTTGCCATTGCTTAGTAATTGAATTGCCAAAGCCACATAGTCTGTACCTGATATATGATGGGTCTGATCTCCAGTAGAGACAGGGGTCTAGGTCTCTCTCCACCATGAAGTCAAAAAGACTCTTGTCTAGCATCTCAAACACTAGACAAGGGTATCCATTATGCTGGACCAAGTTGTACTTATGTGGGTCCAGTACATTGACTCTGTCCAGCATGGCCAACTGGGGAGGGATGACAATACGTTAGATGGGTTGATAGAAAGCTAGGTATCAGGTACACACAAACAACAATTGATAACAATTTGTGTTACACATTTTAATAGACCAGACAAAATCTGAGCAAGGAAACATACCCAAACCTTTACAAGCAAAATCAACAAAAAGACTGAAATGATATACCACCCCAGAGGGCACAGGGTGTCTTCTTGAGTATCTTTATGGCCACTGTGGTGTTTGGGTCTAACCGAAGACACTGGGCCACTTTTCCGAAGCAGGTAGGTAGAAAATCCACGTGAAGATCCTGGAAGAACAGAGCAGCATCCAGCTTCCTGCAGCCCTGTCGTGATCACTGGCTCACCTTGTCTCCACGAGCACAGCCTCCCTCCCGCAGAACCATGCATAAAAAAAAATGTGCTTACTGCAGGGCAATATCTTTTTAATCTATTCAATACCTCTCAATCTATTCAATTATAAATGACATTTCAATATAAATTACAAGATCAGTTCTGTATTGATCATTCTCAAAACATATTCAAAATAAATTCACAGCATGAACGTGACTGCAACAAGATATAGACGAAAGGAGAAAGAAGTTGCTACATTTAGCTGGAACAGCCACATCAACACCTTCTTTAAAGAAATGAAGGCACATTACAAGCATTCTACATCCTAAAATATTGTGGTTCAGGTTGTTTTCTCATTTTTTCTTTCATACATGCAGTATATCCGCAGTACCAAGTCAGTTTCATGAAAGCTTTAATGGAAAGGATAACCTTTCCATTAAAGCTAATTACTTACCCATTTACCTCAGACAACCTCTGAGGGTGGCAGAGAAACTCTCAGGAGAATTTCCAGAAAAGAAATCCAGAGGTAATGGTGGCATTCCAGTCATGTCCAATTGCCTATGAGAGCAATTTATAGGATCAAAAAGTTGTAAACAAAACAAAAATCAGACTGCAGACAATTCACGTTCACTTGAAGAACTATAGAAGTGCATTTTAATGTACTGCTGTTGCAAATACATATAAAAGGTATTTAAAAAGGTATCTGATAGAATATTAAAAACTTTTTTCAAAAGTTACAAGGTCAAAAAGTCACTGAGTAACAGGAAAGACCCGTGCATTAAATCTCTGGACCTGCTGTGTAAAGGTTTTGACTTCAGTTGATCTCTACTGATTTCCTGTCATGACACCCGAGGTAACAGAGAAGACAGAGCAGAGCCGCTGGAATGTCTAATCATCAGGATGGACCCGACATTTTAGGGACCTACAGAACATTTTGGAAAAATATGGAAAAAAATATTAAAAATAATGACAATCAGAGTAATTAAAATTCTAAAAAAACTTATTAACGTATTAATACCGTTAATACCATTAATGTATTAACAAAACATACCCAACATTCACACCATAGGAAGAGAAAAAATGTGTTAAAAAATCCATTTCACTTTATTTGTTAATTTTGTTTGTGGAGTAAACTGTATAAAATATTTTACTTTTATTATTGTCTTTATTCCTGACTCGTTTTGTGCATGTGGTTCCTTTGAAAGGGTGAATCCTGAACCAACTAATGAATGAGGTCCTTTTTTTCTGATCAGTTGATGACACTGTGTGGTGAGAGTGGAAAAATGCACTAGTGGCTCAATATGAACCGTAATGAAGTGTGCTGGGTGATCATATACAATACATGTGCATGAGTTTGCCCTGGTGACCATGGTGCAAGAGACATATTGAGTGTTACAGTACATGCTACTGTACATGGTTAATCTCACAGGAAGGTACACATTTCACATGGTTGCAAAAACAGAGATTAACTCTTTCAATGATTACAAACTGCTTGTTGTTTATTGGCTAGGTAATGCGTTTTCCCCAAGGACTTTGACCAGGCTCCCAGTGCTGCCTGGAGCCTCCAGCTTTATCTCGGCTGAAGCACTAAAAATAAGCTATAAATATGTATAAAAAATTAGAACCACCATTTTAGTGATCTATTTTTTTAAAGTATATTAAAGTGATATTTATGGCGAATCGACATGGGATGAAAGGTGCGTGTGGTGGGGTGTTTGTAATGGGTCATATCATTTTTTTTCAGCTTAACCATTCCTCCCCCTCATGTTAATAGCCATTAGGCAGCATGGTTATGATTATGGCAACTGTTTACAGTAGATGTGTATAGAGTTGCATTGCAAATCTGAAACACACACACACACACACACACACACACACAGGTTGCGGTTGTTTTGAGTATCTCGAGGTGAATTCTGGTACATTTTGTGATAGTTTGGGGTACTTTATGAGACACTTTGAGGTAAACTGTAGCAAGTTGCGGTACTTTGGGTTAGTTTGGGGTAGTTTGTGGCAATTAATAGGACCTGCTATTTGCTATCACCTCCTGCAACATTCTTTTCTGAAAATGAAGTCATCGTGCCCGATTATCTCTGTTGTCCAGCAATGACGTGTGAGAGACATCAGACAAGCCTGAGGAGGGACGGCTCCACTTAAACTCACATAAGTTGCAAGTTAAAATGAGGACCAGATCAAAGCAAACTGCTCTCTGCTGGAGAAACTCACGAGCGGACTGCAAACTGGTAGATGTTCATTTCTGAGCCCACAGGTCACTTTTCTCCAAGGTTTACGGTAACATGTATTAGTGCCATGCTCCACCCATTGAGCTACACAGAGCGATGTAAAGCAACAACCAGAGACTCAACAACAGAACTCAGAGATGAGTTAGGGTTAGAGTCTGTAGAATATCAGGTGATTCATACAGAGTATCAGAAACATAAAGATCACAATATAGTGGAATCAACTTGATCTGTCCTGACTAGACTAAATCAAACCAGTTGTTTCAAACTGGGGGTCTCGTCTTTAAAAGTGCTAAGTCACCCTCCGTCATTTAAAAAGTACAATAAATATTTTTACTTACTAGTGTCATATCTCAGTGTGGAACTTCTCTGCATCTCTGGTACACCCATCCTGACTAGTCTAAGGAGTGAAACTACATATATAGGCCTATATATATATATATATATACACACACACAAGTGATCTGATTGGTCTAACTCGAAAGTGGGGCTGCAACAGAGAGGAGCCACCCATCCCCACTACCTGAGATGCTTTAGATTTCACTTACTGACTATTTGACCAAATTAAATTCTGGTGTCAGTTTGGTCAAAGGTGGGGAATCTTCTCCATAGATAGATAGATAGATAGAGAGATAGATAGATAGAGAGATAGAGAGATAGATAGATAGAGAGATAGAGAGATAGAGAGATAGATAGAATGTACAAAATACAAGGCCTAAAAACTAAATACTAAAAAACGACTTATAAATAAGAATGAATGGTACATGTATACAGAGTTAAAGAATGGTAATGGGCGAATGAATGTGAAAGGGAATACTACAAAATACTAGAAATACTAGAGTGTCTAGAGTAGAGTGCTAATACTGGAGTGTTTCCTAAACAGCAGTGAGCGAGGGCCCCGTCCAGAGAAAGCTGGACTCAGCAACGATGGCTGAACCTCTTCACCACCTCCACCCCACCAGACATTAACATCGCCTCACATGATCTCTGGGTAATGAAGTCCTTGACACATACAAAAAGTCACAGTTATCTCCTGCTGCCACTTGGGGCCGCCAGAGTGCAGAAGTATGCAGCTCAAAAGCAGGAGGGGCGACCACAAAATAGACAGCATGGGTGTTACTGCACCGAGTCGGCGTGGATCTGGACTTCATGGGCTTTCCTGAGCTGCCACTCACCTTCCATGATCCTAAGTTGTTTCTGTGTCTGGAGTCAGTATTCATCTAAACTGGGATGCATAGGTGCCCTGGTATCAGAACAGCAGTGTATTTCAACAGTCTGCCTCATCCTGTATGGATGTGTGATTATATGACATCAGTCATTCTCACTGCCTTTACCCTAAAATCATCACTTGTCGATCACTCGTCGATTCATCAGTAGACTCAGTTCCATAATCAGTTGTTGTACCAGAAAATGACACAAGGAGAATTCTTCTTCTATTACTCCCATTTAGGAAGGGCAGACCTGAGTACATTTGCTCTTCCTCAGTAACGTTGAACGTCTCATTCATCCAGTTGCACACATTCATACCTGAGAGCTGCCAAGGACATCCAATCGAATCTACCATTGATTGCAGTACTCAGTGTTTTACTTTTTCAGGTGATGGAGTCAGGATCACTCACGTACCCCAATACTAGAAACAGGAACGGTGAGTTCATTCAAAATCAGAAATAGTCCATCAGTGTGCTCCCTTATAAGAGATGCATCATTTTCTCACATATTTCTACACACAGGGATATCTGAGTATTTGTTAAATAAACAATGAAGGTATATCATATTTATTTGTGCCTGTTCTTTATTTGGGATATCTACATCAACATTTGAGGTTTAGATGACTTTATTGGGTGATTCCTTTAATAATATATGAAACAATGACCAGCCCCTGTAGGGTTCACAAACCTTCAAGCTGTATGTATGCAGACAACACTCACTGTGAGATGAGTGATGTTGATTTTTGCTCTCTTCAGTTTGCATTGGCTTGTAATGTAACAATAGCATCCGTATCATGTACTAACATCTTGCTTCTACTTGCTTGGTCTGCTCTGAAACAACAGCACAGTGGTAAATGATTTTGAACCTTTACATTATTTAGTTACAACCACGGTCGACCAGTCATTACTCATGTCATACTCTCATCAAATATAAAATATCAGGGATAGGCCTGATAAGAGTAGAAAATATATGTTACAGCAACAGCAGTGGCACATTAAAACAATAGTGTAACATTTAAAAAAGATATATTTATATACATCAGCCAGTGTACCAACTCCAGACCTTCATAGGGGTGAATAGAGCCAATCTACAGTGGCTCAATGAAGGGGGAGGAGCCAGTCTTCGTCACCACCCCACTTCATGAACTAGACTGATAAAGTTACATAATCCAGCTTTAAGTTACCTGTGCATCAGTGGCAGCTGGTGCAATTTTCTCCAGAGGGGGGCTGTGCCAGAAAAGGTATCACACCAATTCATGTAAATAATGCCTTCATTTGACCTTCATTTGTTATTGCTGAGCAAACATGGAAATATTGACTCAATACAGTCTCATAGATGAACATTTGTTATTGAAATGTGCTTAAAGGCCTGAGAAAGGATCTTGGTATCAGCCTCATGAAGTGAAATGAAACAGAACATCATCTAGTGAACTGCACTTCAACATGCTACTGAAACATGCTGAAACCTTTGTGCTGCATGTTACTACAAAACCCTCTGATCTAAAGTTCCTGGATGCCCTTTTACAATTAGTTTTCACAGTCCGAACAAAAATGAAAAAATCCATTTTCATATAAAGTGAAAGGAACTTATTATTTATCAGCATTGCATTCTTATCCACATATCCTGTATATATGTTCCTTTGGTGGTTTCAGATTCATCTTAATTCATCTGAACTGTGTGGTCTCTCTTTACTGAGCAGCCACAACACTACAGAAATGACAGGACTGGATTAACATTGGTCACATGGAGATCTCCTCCACAAACCCTCTCCAGATTTGGGTTTCTCCTAGTTATTAATGCTGCACTTTCACCTGACACTTCTAATAGATTATTGGAACAACAGCAACTATCTGACATTTTGGGTAACAGTGTGGTAAAAGCACAGTAGCATTTCTTTGCATACCTTTTTAACTGAGCTACTTTTCATGCAGTGTTTTCAAATGCTGTCATTTGGGATACTCTCTTTACATGTTACGGGCAGGGCATTCTGGCACTGTCAAAACCTCAGACAAGAGGCCTCCAAAAATTGTGTTAACTGTTATTTTTTGATTGTTACTGATTTGATTGATTATCAATCCTCTATCTGAACAGTTCTTGTGTAAAAGATACAGGCCATACTGTTCCCATAATAGAATCCCTTGACCTCCTCACCAAGAACACCATATTGGTTACGCTTGATGGGGTAGAACTATTTAAAAGCATCCCACATGAGGGTGATATTCAGGCCTTGAAACATTTATAGCAGTCCTATAATTTGAATGTGGCACCCTCTAACGACGGTATGGAGTATCTTGAACGAGCTAGACCCTTACCAATGTATTCTTAACATTGTGAATTGCACATCATGCACAATCTGTGGCTAAGACACCAGCTAATGACACGTCACACCCATTCATACCATACTACCTGCTCTCGCCCCAACAAACAGAGTTGATACCACTTAATAACTTCTTCTGCCAACCTCTTCTCCAGTAGAGTCCACATAAATGATTTATTCAAGGGAATTTAAAAAATCTTATTTTAATTAGCAACACTATATATGAAAAGAAATATGAAAGTTAAGACAAAACATCTTGTAGTTCCGTTTCTTACTACTGAATAAAATCACATTAACGTTAACGCTTCTGAATCCTAGCTTTAAACAGCTTTTACGTCATATGGGAATAACGTGAACTAACGTGACAGTTACTCCCGTTCGACGTCTTTGTACACCGTGGATGCTCCTGATCAGCTTTTTCACACTTTACACACAAAGATACATTTGAATTTGTATTTTACAGCAAATTGCAATGTAATTGAATTTTAATGTCAAACTAAAACGAAAAATCCAGCAGGATATATAGGATGCTGTGTTTTGCCATGGCATTTTGGTCACAAATTGTGGTCACAAAATGACATATTAGTATTATTATTTACAAGTATTATTTACAACCTAAAACTCGACTTGAACGGTATTTTCTAGCAGTCGTAGTAGTAATTACATTTTAGTAGTGCATTAAATTTCGCAGCTCATACCGTGGGGCCTGAACGTAGCATATGAGGCAGCTCCAGCCGAAACAAAACATCAGAAGAGCACGTTTTACGTAGCCAATCAGCTGAGAGTTAACGTGCCTTGCGTCTTGTACGTACAACGTCCCAGTACGCAGCCGTACAACCAACGAGTACACCCGTGTTTCGACAATCCTTCACATTACCCTCCCATGTCGGTTACCTTAAAAGCCAATGAGAATTTACAGGTCAGACGTTACGTTTGGTTTTGTTGGGTGTAAGAATAAATCTAGGTGAAATATATGATTTTATTCATCGGTGGACGGCGGGTCGCTCGCGACTTGTGAGCAAGCTGCTAGCTAAGTTTAGCTGGGTACGCTAAGCTTGTAACGCACCTCTTAACTCAACCGAAAAAGGTTATCCAACTTGTTAGATAACTGTTATTCTTGCCGTTTTGGTCCGTGTCTGAGGAAACGCTCGGCTTTTAAACAGGAATTAATAACACTACGTTGCAGGTGACTTGCTGGATAAGGCACAGAAGAAGTGGACCTGTTGACCTTCCTTGATAGCTGGATGTGTGACTAGCAGCATCTCGATCCAACGAGTCCCGTGAATGGACCTTACTACATGTGGTCAGCCCACTGACATAACCCAGTATGCCTAACATAACAGCAGCGCCGTAAGTGACCGCCATAGGACACGTTTCTCAGCTAGCCAATTCTTTCACTTTATAGTTTTTGTCAACATTTACAAGAATGACCCGTCGCTCGGTGGTGAACTTTGTGTGCTTTGGGAATCGAGCTGCCACACTGATATATGGGCGGTCGGTCCGCCCTCTCCAAACATGTAAACGAAATATCGTATCGCGGCCGGGCGCTGGATTCAAACCTGCGAAAGTAGCAGTGGTAACAAAGACTACAAGATATGAGTTTGAACAGCAGCGGTACCGCTACGCGGGGCTATCCGAAGATGATTTAAAACAACTAGTAAGACTTCAAATATATTTCAGACATACTTGTGCTGTGCTGCATTATTGCATTCGATTGTTTCCCCTATACTCTGCTCTACCGCTTATGTGTTTTGCAGCTTGCTATGAAGGGCTCGAGCTACAGCGGCCTTCTGGAGAGACACAACATACACACGCGCAACGTGGAACACATTGTGGAGAGCCTACAGTAAGATACTCACGTGAAGATATCAAAACCGCATTCCCAGAGACGTTGATAGGGGGATGTTTGCATTTGTACTGTGGGTGGGGTAAAAAAAAAAGATTATGTAATTGCAGGAGGGAAGGCGTTGAGGTGCGAGTTGTGAAGAGAGGAGAATATGATGAAGAAGTAGTGCGATGGGCAGATACCATTATCTCTGCGGGAGGTAGGTTTTCCTCATTCAGATAGTTTGCTAATGTTTGTATTTATAGCTGCTCTACTCAAAATATTGTTGGATATTTTAGTTATTAGAAATATGAGAAAGTGGTGCATTCAGTGCCTGTTATGTCTGGACTCAACTTGGACTTTGCAAATATGGACTATTAATATTGTCACTATTATTATTAGTAGTGGTATTTATTATGTTATTTGATTATTAACAATTTGTTCTTAGTTCCTTCCTTTGTTCAATAGAGGAATAGTCCTTGGACATCAACTTTTGTGTGCAGAATGGGTGGGACTTTCTCACTCAGAGGGGTTATAAAGTCGTATGAACAAAGGATTCAGACAACAAATGGCACCACACAATACTTGTTCTCTAACTGCAGTTTGTTTTGTTAGGCGACGGGACAATGCTACTTGTTGCCAGCAAGGTTTTCAGCAAGGACAAACCAGTCGTTGGCGTTAACACAGACCCTGAGAGGTAAAAAAAAAAACCACACAGCCTTTCGGGAAGGGATTGAATTGTTAAATGGATAGAGGATGAATGTATCATATGTATCAATGTGTCATAAAGCCATTAGCACTCAAGATTTAGTTTTGTTTGGGGTTCTGCTGTGAATGTCAGGTTACTTGTTTCAGTGTATTTGATGAGTTTCACGTTTGGTTTTATTGCATTTTAAGGACTGTAAACTGTTTTGGAAAAAGTGCCATACAAATACGCATTATTATTATTGTTACATACCCATACAATGTGTTTGCTGAGAATTATTGTCGCTCTGTGTTACCATTGAACAGCCCTCATATACCTGAATTCATTAGATTCCTCCCTTTTCAAATAAAAGGTCAGAAGGTCATCTGTGCCTACCTGTACGGTATACTCATGCCTTCCCAGAGGCACTGGAGAAACTCTGTCGTGGTGAGTTCAGGTGTGTATTTACCTTTTACTGAAGCCCAATATTGGCTTGGATACTACTAATAATACCACAACAGGGTTTATATTATCTCTCTTTCCTTCTCGTCACTCTTATCTGTATTGCTGCGTTGCTTAACTTTCACGATGCTTTTCCATTTAACCACCCCTTCCCCATTTTCTCCACCACTGAGAGCCACTAAATCAATATTAGGGAAATGTACACAGCATAGAGTGCAGTTTTCTAAATGCCGTTTCAGTGTTTTGTGCCCAGTTTTCTTCTGAATTGGCCAAAGGTCCCTTGTGAATACAGTTGCACTGAGCAGACAACATGGTCTTTCTGAGAAAATAGACTGGCTGGGTGAATCCAGGTGAAAGGCAATTGATTTCACCTAGTAAAACCACTTTGTTTTTAGCCCTCTTGACAATCCTGGACCTGGATTGTGCAACTCAACAATAGGAAGGGTGACCCTAATATTTTGTACACTCTAATTGGGTCTTTTTTGGAGTTGCATTAAATAAAAAAATAATAATAAGCAGCTTAACAAATAGTGTTATTTTATATTTAATTATCTTCCTCATTAAGCAACAAGTTGATCACGTTAAGGTGTTTTATTGCACAGTTGTCACTTTTATTGCAATAAAAATGCTTTCAAATGTTAAGTGGGTTGAACTTGATTGATCCATCAAAATAAATACATAAATTGCAGTAAAATGAATGTTATTAATGTTTTACTGTCTGTATTTCATGCAAATTTGTGTTTTTCCTTGTTACTCAAAGCTGCAGAATATTGCAGGAATGCTATTTAACAATTGACTCAAGAATTCTGATGGGTTGTTTTTTGTCCATGGAAAGCTGCGAGGGACTAATTAATATCTCCCTCTCTCCTCCCTTCACCTCCCCTCTGCCTCGTCTAGGTGGCTGTGGCGCCAGAGGATTCGCCTGCATTTGGAGGGAACGGGGATCAACCCCACCCCGGTGGACCTGCACGAGCAGCAGCTGAGCCTGGAGCAACACAACCAGGCCCACCGCATGACCACTACGGATATCCAGCGGAGTATGACTCCACCACCCGTCACGTGTACCTGTCCTAGTCCTTCTGTCCGTCTCCACCCTCCTGTCTGTCGTTCCGTGCGAGAAGCATGCAGATAGATCTTTACGTTGATGTCTTTGTTCCCTACCTGTTCAATTAATTCAGCTCTGCTCCTCAGGCCCTGGGACGTTTAATGACAGCTTCTCCAAGTCTAGCCTTCTTCCTGTCAGAGGCCTGAACGAAATCTTCATTGGAGAGTCTCTGTCCTCCAGGTATCCCTCGTCGCCCAACCATGTCGGTTGCACGTAACCCCATCCAAAACATATCTGTGTTTGCTTGCCTGTCTGTGTGTCGTAACCCCCCCCCCCCCCTTTTTAACCCTTTCACCACGTCCGTCCATCGCTCATCAGTGGATCTCTCCATCACAGGGTGAAGTGTAAACCCTTCAAACCCCATGTTACCCTCTCGCTCCATAGGGCCTCCTACTATGAGATCTCAGTGGATGATGGGCCGTGGGAGAAGCAGAAGAGTTCGGGCCTCAGCATCTGCACGGGAACAGGATCTAAAGCCTGGTACACCTAACAATATTATTATGAACTCCTCAGAAATATTAGAATCTGTCCACCTTGACAGCAAGTGGGTTTCCCAATATATATAATATACCACACTTATAAACAGTAAGATGTGTTAGTGTGTAAAGTGGAACCGAAATGCAAAAGCTTGGTCATTTGATGTCTTTACAAATCACTGATTAAACTCTATAGGATGTATTTCACTACCCTACTAGATAGATAAAAGCATTTCTCATTTTTTAGTGCATTTTGTTTTTTGTTTCTTTCAAAAATGTCAGAATAGGAATAATCTCATAGTGTGGTGTGGCCACAACGGAGTACTCACTCTGGCCCATCATAATAGTATTTAATACGATACGGCAAGGTCCACAGCCCACAGCCCAGTCATTCAGCTGCTATTTTTACTCTACATGCTGTTTTTAAACCCCAACATCTCATTCCAGTTTCACCACATGGACACGCAGCAGCACATCGTCCGTGTTATGTAGCTTCACTCCTTAAAGCCTTTATCAGTAGATAAAGGGACTGACTGCTATGTATTTCAAGTCATTCCTGTCTCTTTTTTTTGTCCTCTTTGTGCCCACCTAGGTCGTACAATATCAACAAACTGGTTGAACAAGCTGTGGAGGATGTTTTAAGAATGGGTATGTATGTACACGTCTGCCCGATCTTTGGCACAGTTTTCCTGTCTGTTAAACTAAAAGGAATTTCAGGCTGAGGCAAGTGTGCCTCATTAAAATGCTGTGTAACATCACTGACGATGGCAAAACGCTTCTCTCCCCAGGAAAGTTACAAACTGGTCTTGATATCCCACTTGATCGGGAGTTTATAGAAAAGGGTGAGTTTTGTGATCTTCAATGTTTCTGCTTCATTCTAGAGGAGGCTGGTATTTGTTTTCACTGATGATGAAAAAACACGTGTCTTATGTCTTGTCTGTTCAGTTACTGAAGAATACAACCAGTCTCTGGTGTTCAGTCCGGAAGACAGGCGATTATTCTTCAGCGTCAGGGAGCCCATCGTCAACCGAGTCTTCTCCAGCAGTCGCCAGAGAGGCTTTGCCAACAAGTTAGTCTGCATTCCTCATATTCAATGCAAAATCCAAACAAATGAGTCTCGCATCAGATAACCTGTTTCTTGGGGAACATATCTGTACCGTTTGTCCATTTTGAAATCGGCTGGCATCTGCTCCCCGCAGGGTGTGCGTGCGCTCCCGGTGTTGGGACGCCTGCATGGTGGTGGACGGCGGGATGTCGTTCGAGTTCAACGACGGCGCCATCGCCACCATCAGCATGAGCGAAGAGGATCGGCTCCGGACGGTCCTGCTCGAAAACTGAGAGCGAAACGGTTTCTTGCGGTTTCTCACCTGCCAATACTGTTTTAAAGGGATTTTTTTTGCTTTGCGTCTCCATCCCACCACCAAAAGCTTGGGTGGCTTCCCATTTCTTTGTTTTCATGACAATCATTTTGCCGCATTATTTTGCAATTTGTTGATTTTTTTTTTTTTCCCCCCCCAGAAAGATTTCATGGTATTTGTTGGTTCAGTATTTTGGCAAAAGAAGGGGATATATTAATGGAGAGCATATTTAAATTGTTGTAAATATGGATCCATTTCAGGTTACATTTTGTTCCTTCAGTCAGACTAGCGACCTCTATTGACCTGCTGCCTATGAAAGAGTTTTTGAGGGGGTATAATTGTGGTAGATAATCGATAGGTGTTTTTGCAACTGTCTAGCTATTGGTATACGATTGATGACGTCACAGTGCCAATTCGTTCTGACGGCGACCTGAAAGCGTAATGTTATTTGTAACCGGCTGTTTTGTTCACTACAGATATTTTTGGAAGAAGGCTTATATATTTTTTTCTCGCATTTTGAGCCACCGTGGTGTAATACAAAAGATGAGTTTGAGAGGAAAGAATGAAGTGCACTAAAAACTAGGATAAGTCCGTACCAAAAAGATGCTTTGCTTAAAGGTTTTACGTCTGTCTCGTAACCGGGAAGAAGCGCTCCCGAAACCCAATCGGCATGTGCCTGTCGGATATCTCACTAACAAAGACGACCTTTTGTTTTTGGACCTGGAGTGAAATTCAAAACGATACTGACTAATGGGGTGTTGATTGCTGTATCCGGTATTAACCCAATACCAAACCAATTCTATTTTCGGTGAAGCCCACTGACACCAAAAACCAAATGCCTGCACAATGCTGTTTGAAATTATTTTTGTTAATGTTCAAAATGAGATGAAAGGATGCCGTTTGATTTGAGCAGCACAAGTAAAGATACAGCAGTATGGACAAAATAATTTCCCCCCAGTGTTTTAGTAGCTGTTCAAGATCAAGGGAAGTAGGCTCCCCCTATTGCCATTCATTGTATATGCTCAATCGGTGCAATGGTTAAACCAGATGGGTGTTGATTTGTCAAGGACCAGCTTACAAGCTGATCAGGTGGCATAATATACAGTGTGCCAAAAGAGGGGGATGTCAAATGAAATGCACATTAATGTGGCAACTTTTATTGTCAAACATGTTGCTATATTTTTGTACAGATAAAATGGCATCACACAGAAATGCTTTTGTGTGTTTATTCAAACTCATGACCACCTTGTATAACACTGAATGTATTCATATAGCAGTTATAATCAAACAAACCACTCATTTATTACAGGAGGAAAATGTCAAGATTTCCCAGGAACTCCACACAGGAATGTGAGCTAGAAAAAAATAATCAGTGCTCAGATCATGGTGTTATCCAGTGGCAAACATTCTTTTCATATAATGTACGCAATAACACATCAAAACTAGTGCATTAACTTCACATTTGTGTGCATTTTGACTGAACACTGATCCCTAGGAAATACATTCCCTTTATAGTTAAGTCAGTAAAAGGGTCAATGTTTGGCTACTTTTGATGCTGAGGGTCTATGAAGAGTAAACATTTTAATGCCGTGATTTGTTCTTGGGCTGTGGTTTGCTATAAAAGATTTGGAGCTGTATGGTAGGACTGAATGACTATTTTATTAAAAGGGAAAATGAATAGTATTCAAAAATAAACTCGTGTTCAATTCAAGTTCAGTCTGTGCATCAGTCAAACAGCAGAATAAAGCACCACCCCCACTAAAGATCTACGCTCGTTGGCAAAATAACTGATTTTTCCAGGTACAATTAGATGCCTCTCGTCCAGTTGGGGGGTACGTGAAGTAAAATTCACATTGGTCCTATTATTACTAGATGTAAACACATTCATGCAGCCATAATCCATTAAGATAAATCAACTTCCACGTTGACTGACATTTTTTTTGGCCTTTTACATGCTCTTGTCTCTTTTACACCATCTAGCAACAGTACAACATCATTCAGACACTTCACATTAAAAGCCCTACTTCACTGATTGGCTGAAATTACCTGATCTCACTAATGGCATGGCATTATTAAAGATATCAGTTGTGAGCAGCAGGCTATGAAATTTTATGAAATTACTATGAAAATGTAGGACAACAAAAGATTAATCTGACCCCTTGATGTTGGGGAATTATCAGACTGTCCTACCGAATATCTGTAGACATTTCTGCAGCCCCTACAGAGTAGACATTTAGGATCTTCATGAACTCAGACAAATCATGAACACATTACCTGAAATGCACCTCCACTTCATAGAAGGCTTCTGTTAACACATTTCAACAAGAACTGCATAAAATATCACGTATACTTTCCGAAACCTTGTCCAAGGAATCAGATTTCTGCTATTAAAAGGCCCCGCCCACTAGCTGACCTTATGTACAATTAATGCTAACAAACACATACAATAAAACATCTTCGGTAGCAGCGGGGAATCACTGAAACATGGCTCCGTTCGTGCACAACAGCAAAGAAACCACATGTGGTATTACTGCACGTTATCGTACGGCGAGAGAAAACTAACCCGTGT
Source organism: Hoplostethus mediterraneus (assembly GCA_034670385.1). NCBI lineage: Eukaryota > Metazoa > Chordata > Actinopteri > Trachichthyiformes > Trachichthyidae > Hoplostethus > Hoplostethus mediterraneus. Next base: position 180,566 of record JAXDDW010000181.1, read on the forward strand.
TGAAAGAAAAAAAAAACGGACTTTGTAAGACGTGGCGGCGGCGGCGGCTACGACTTGAACCTCAGCCGACACATCCTGTTCCACATGGCGCGCTCCATGAATGGTAGCCGCTCGCAGGGCGCGGGCGTGGGCCGGGCGACCGCGGAGAAAGGCCTGGCGTTGATGGAGACGTGGGGCATTCCCTTTTTCAGCGAGCGCATGTGGCTTTCGTGCACGAGCCCGAACACGTCCAGCACCCGCAGCGCCGGGAACGTCTTGCTGAAGTCGCTGAAAGTAACAGGACGTTCTTGGTAAAGTAAAAAACATGACTGAACCACACACACACACACACACACACACATATATATTTGCAGTGTATGGTGTGTGTTTGCCAGCGAGGCAGAAACTTACGCGAGGGCGGCAGGGTGAATCTGATAGCAGCGACTCAAGGACAGGTGTACTAGGTTTTCCAGCTGCGCGAGGACAGTGAAGCTATCAGCCATCAGGAGAGTGCTGTCACTGCAACACAGATGAAGCCACGACTTCATGACAGTCTGTTACATAGAAAATGCCAACAAACCTCACGTGGCCTTACAAAAGAGGGGATGCATTTCTCGGCAGGTAAAAAACAAGTCCTGCCGAATAATGCATCCCTTTGATTTTTTCTTCTCTCTGATGTCCCCCCCATCAAATAATTTTCACAGCACATAGTGTGGGTATTTAAGAGTTTACAGTTTTCGGCAGGGATGCAAAACCCGACATGACACCTGTTGTAACTAGTTTATGCCCATTTCCAGAGTCCTTAAAATTTGACCATTTCCCCCCATGGGACACAAACTCCATTAAAATGAAGGGTAATGATAATATAGTACTAGAGGTTTGTTTGGACATGAACATACCATGACTAAGTCAAACCCTATTTGGAGGGACGCATCGCTTGTTCAGTGTTGTTAATGTTGACACTATTATCCTTGAAAAGTCTCGCACACACTCTTTACACATTTCTATTGAATCATTTGCCAAAAAAAAAAGGGTCAATATTGTGTGCAGGTCGTCACTGAGTCACAAGACACCGTATGTGGAGTCTTTAAGAAAGGTTCACAGCAAGAAACCCCCACCTATCAAAAAACTAATTCTATCACTACCATATCTATGGTGCACTGTAAGGACACTCCTACAGACCATGCTTATAATGCATTATATCAGCACTCAGAACATATAAACTATTATGAATTATAAATACTTCACTACATATCTATCATAGTTAGATACATACTTAGTCTTCCTGAGGAATGCAAGCATACCTTAAATCCAGAGTTTCAATATTAGGGCATCTCTCCACCAGCACCGTCACATCTGTAAAGGGACAATGCTTCGCTGTTAAAAGATATATGACAGAGACAGAGGCGAATGCAGCGTGTGAATGAGCCACGGTCATCCCCGGGACGCACCACGCCATATGTTTGGGGCCATACTGAATGCCAACGGGTGTTGTAATGTTAGTCATGATCGGTTCATTTCATTCACATACTGCACAGCATAGTCACCTGATACGCATTCCAAAAGGTCTTGAGAGATTAGATATTTATTTTAAAAAGAAAAGGAAAATTGGAGTCACATGCTTTTTTTCCATCCCTTTAATTTTTTTTGGCCAAACTTTGTTGACAGTAATCTGAAATTGGTTTTAATGGTAAATATTACTGATGCATAAGCGCACTGAATGACTATAAACACATTTTCACGCTAGAAAGAAGAAACAAGTGAAGAATTACAGTCTCCTGGCGTGGCCACTGATCAGTTTCATACCGAAAACCCCACTCACCTTCTAGGGTGAGGCACTGTCTGTAACCACTGAGGCTGAGGCGGGTCACACCGGGGTGGAGATTACTGACGACGGCCTTCACGTGATCGCTACTCAAGTCGCACCACGACATGTTCAACTGCTGTATCCTGCACGGGAGACAGGCAAGCTCAACATCAGTACAGTGTCGGAGATAGGAGGTTGTCACATTGCTACAGTAAAACAGGCCAAAAAACAAAAAAAAAAGAATTGGGTGGGCAGCTTTACCGGGAGAAGGATTTGAACATCTCGCAAAGAGAGCCAGCGGAGAAGCCAGAGCATCCACTGAGGTTCAGCTGCAGCATGTTTTGATTCTGGGCTAGAGAACTGTGGGACAGACCGGATACCAACAGTCACATTTATGAAACTTAATGAATCAAATAGGAGAATGAACACACACACACAAACCAAAGTTTTGCCAAAATTTGATCGGCGGTGTCTGAGATACAGCGTGTTAGACGGACAAACAAAATCAGACAGACTTCATCGGGTAGTACAAAAACAATGGGTAACTTAATAACGGTCACGGAAAGTAGGAAACCAAACTGAAATAGAAACATAAAAAAAAACAACACCTACACCCCCTGAATCTACCATTTACAGAACAAACGCCCAGACTCACCGGATAACGGCGTCCGAGAGCTGCAGGCCCTCCAGGCTGAGACACTCCAGCAGCATGCAGCGGCACAGGACGTCCTCCAGGGCCGAGGTGGCGACGGTGCAGCTGGACAGGTCCATCTGAACGACCCTCGCTGGGCTGAGACGAGACGAGACGATGATTGGTTTGACATTTCTGACACCGAGTAGCCGTCACATGAATTCACTGCCACGCCGCTGCGGGCCAGACCTTACCTCGTACCCGTGAGCCTGGGCTCGTCGATGAAGGAGCGGGGGCACCGGAGCCTCTGGACCCCGGCCGCCAGCACCTGCTCGAGCGCGGGGCCCATGTGGGTCAGTCCTTCCAGGTCCACGCTATGCCACAGCGACTCGTCAAACCTGCGGCAGGACATAGAGGCAGTTTTGTTGGACGCCTAACAGCATTGGGTGGGGGTGGGGGGGGTGGACTGAAGGCTTGTTTATGCTCTTAAATTTTATGTGACATTTTAGCTGTAAATAACACTTTGAGGAGAATTCCACCCCTAGACAAACATACATGGTTATATTTCAGCACTCTGATGTTGTCTGTGATGACGCGCAGTTTACCTTTCCCTAAACCTGCATCGTACATCAGTCATCCATGCGTGGTTGTTAAAATATGTCTCACACACACGACCCATAACATAGATAAAGGTCAGATACAAGCCCTGCATTGTCCACGGAGGCTACCGCCAGTGGAGAAATCGGCACCTCTTCATCTTCTATGATTGATTTCTCCCTGTGTAATCGTCACACGGTCTAAGTTTGGCCATGGGTATAAGAAAAATACAAAGGAAATGGACCCAGGAATCTAAAGGTAAATTGCCAATATTGTTCTTTTACAGCGTTTGTGTTTTAGGGTGGATTTTTCCTTCTGAGAAAGTTCAGATAACTGGCGCAACATTGCTAATCAAGACTTACACTAAACGATGCCAGCGCTTGCACACTGAGGACACCCTGAGGAGGTCCTGCAGAGGGAGACAGAAAAGGATCCTAAGCAGCAGCTCATCCGGTAGCTGGTCCCAGGACAGGCCTGCCAATACCCCAAAAAAATGACAGCGATCAGCAAAGGATTACAAGCACATTAAAGCGCAATACAACAGACTACCGCTGGTTAAAAGAGGTCCAACATGATATCAAGTGTATTAATACCTGATGTGACGTCTTTCCTCCTCCTGGATCGCCTGGCGAGCACAAACTGGCCCTCATTCTCTTTCCCCTTGCAGGTCACCCGTTGGTGCTTGTGCTTGGGTGACCACTGGTGGATGAGCTCAGTGGGGGTGCTCTCTGTGGCCAGGTTCTCTCCGAAGCATCCGTGCGTCTTGCGTTTGCCGTTTCTCTGGGTCAACATGGAGCCCTGGAGAGTCACGCAGGGCAACTCCTGCAGTGGCCGGCTGGGGGGAAATGAATCAAACACCCTCAGGTTTTTATTGCATATTCCAGGGAGCGCTTGCATGGTCCATGAAGGGCCAAGAGCCTGCAGGCTGTCATTTCAACCAACCACTAGATCAGAACAACTTCGACCAGGGGGGACACCTAACCAGTTAAATCAACTGCTTCAGTACAATAAAGGGTGGTTTGATGACCTCGGTGGTCTCATATTAACATCAGAAAGCAACCGAGTTTCGTCCAAAACAACAAAACCATTCGCTGCAGTGTGCCCGCCATATTGAGGGAACAGACCGCGCCATTTCTAGCTAGAAAAGCAAATGCAAATATCTTGACGTCTCGATTTCTAACGTCGAATACGCGCAGAACTGATGTCGGGTTTACGGTTTTATTGGATTATTTAGTTTCCCCCCCCTCCACCAGGAAGGGAACACGGATACAGATGGAGGGAGGCCACACACACGAAAGCGCGGTATCAGAAAGCTAGGTTTCAGTGATCCAACAGGTAATCAGCAATAAAGACGGAACAGTTGAGTTTTCAAATACATGGCTACTAATTGACAATGAACTGGACATTTACAGTTTGAGTTCAAATAGATAACTTAACCGGTGGATTTCGGGAGGGAACACCACCGAGGTTATGTGGTGTGTTGGCCCACATGGATGGTAACGTTACTTTCAAAGTTAAAACTAGCTTACAATACGGAAAACCCCTAATACAACCCTTACCTTTCTTGTGACATCTCCTCCGATCCGGTCCAGGATGAGTAATGTGTAGATGATGAAATTAAAGCTTGTTTTCACTACTGAGCTCTAAGCGGGACCGTGTAGACTCTTTAAAACTCAGCGCCTTGCTCTGGGACCGGCGGGACGTCACGCCCTATCTCTGCGACACTTCCTGCCCCGGGGGCGGAGCCTTGCGTGTGCGTGCACGATTCATGTCTGCTGCGCGCTCTCGCTTCAAATCTGCCCGACAGGCTCCAATTAATGAGTTACGATTGTTGACTAACAGTTACATTACTTGACTTACTTACGTTACGAAACAAAGCTTAACGTGCTAAAGCGTTTTATTCCTGTGTATATGATCATATTTTGAATTAGGTCTTGAGTGCAGAGAACGCCAAACTACGTTGAACAATCTGAGAATGTAATGTGGCAGAAGTACATACCTGGTCGTGCATGAAATCTATTGGAGACACCTCTCAATTCGACAACCTATAATGCACCAAGCAGCTCTTATTTAAAAAACAGGTATTTGTAGTTGGCACTGCTTGCTACCGCCCCCTCGTGGTGTATATTGGTGGAAGACGACTGTGGGACTGTGTGCATAACAATTTCTAAAAGTTGCATTTTTTAAAATGAGTGCTGCATGGTGGATTATATGTAAGCCGATTTGAAGAGTGCCACCCAAATATTCAGAAAAGGTCTTGAGTTGTATTTTATGGATATGTGCCTTTGTCTATAAGCAAAGTCTTTGAATTGAGTTCAGCGTGATGTTCCCTCCAAATGAGAGAGAACGGGATCGGGGATACGTTGAGTGCAGCCTACAAGTTTAGATTATTTTTTGATTCAACATTTGAAATTGACCCCTATATTCATATAAACGTATGATTTTCGTTATCCCATTTGGTCATGCTCCAGCAACCCTCTATCGGTGACATCATCGCTCTCCCAGAGGACATTGCAGTTGTGGGCACTGCTGTGGACTGAATGCAGTGTGTGTGTGTGTGTGTGTGTGTGTGTGTGTGTGTGTGTGTGTGTGTGTGTGTGTGTGTGTGTGTGTGTGTGTGTGTGTATCTGTATGTATGGGGGCTGAGTTAGAGAGGCAGATGTTTTACTGTGTATAACTAGAGTTTTTAAGAAGTACATACCCCTGCTGAATCCAGGATACTATCTCCCCTTAGTTGAAGCTCCTCCACCAGATGCCTCTCACCTCCATCCTCGGCATTCTAGAAAGGCTGGTGGACTAGAAACAATTTAAAACCCTTTGGCAGCTTCATGATCACCGGTAAGTCCATCTGGGTCTACAGACCTTCCAACATAAATGGTGATTTCTCTGAACTTTTCTCTCTTTTTCTGCCCAGTCATGATGGATTTTAACGTTCATGTTTGTTGTCACTCACCTGCTCTTTTGAAATCGTGTTGACTCTTTTAATCTGTTTGTCTGTTAAGGGGTGTTAAAATCTTGAGGTATCACTGTGACAATGAATTGTTTGATGTTTGTGTGATTGATGTGTGGTGCAACTTGTGTCAATTTGAGGGGAAGAAAAGAAAAATATTGAATATGGAGCGTATGAGTGACAGGTGTAGTTGGTTATTTGACTTGGTGAATGAATCGATTCTGAAAAGTTAACCTGTTAGACAGACACACTGACCCCTGGCTGCACATCAACCTCCCATCAACCAAAAACACTGAGACTCACTGCTACCCATGGTGACCATGGTGACCATATCCTGCTTCATGAATGTCTTGAAAGAATAAACAGATTGTTAATGCAGAGTATGGCCTTGCAAATTGAATTAACCGTTTAATTGATACCCCGTGTCACTTTTTCTAAAAAACATAAAATTGATTCTAGGACAAAAGTTGTTGTTTTTTTGTTTTTTTTAGAAAAAGTATAATATTATTGTATTGTGGTTTTAGGCCATGAAGAAGAGACGCGGGGCATCCGTTAAACGGTTAATTACATTTTGGCCTAAAACCAATACAATAATATTATACTTGCAACTAATTGTGCAAACCAAAAAGTAATATATCAAGTGAGACCGAGTTCAACTACAACTACAATCATTTATTAATCCTTTGACTCAGCCTGAGTATTGACATTCACTTGGGCGTAATAAAAAGAAATGTAAACGATAGAAAAGGCAGGGTGGTTCTTAAAAGATAAAACAAAGATGAAAATCAGGTTTGCATGACACAACGTTAATCTTATCACAATTCTGAGACACATTTCTTCAACATCCATGCTGTCTGTACTGCATTTTCTCAGTTATTAACATCGACATTCACACATTGGAAAAACATTAATCAAAACTGGGGGGGGGGTGTCACAGGAACAGGAACAGGAAGTAAAATAGCATTCAGCGCTGCTATAGTTTGGTTCAGTGTGCTGGTGTGGACCCTTCCTGGTTTGTCTGTTGGGGTGTAAACATACAAAGTAAAATCCAAAAACTATGATATGAATGAAGGGTACAAGCAAGCATCACCCGCCAGAAAACTACATATCCCATGGAGCAATGAGGCCACGTGTACACCAATCAAATAAAACAAGCTAGCTGTTGCCAGTGTAGCTGCACAATAGTTAAATGAAAACTAAAATACACATTAGGGCACATAAAGTAATACGTGAAGCCACGCTGGCAGTCTGTGGTCTCGCCGCTTCATGACGACGCCATAACATGCAATAGAATTAATAGTTCCTTAAACATTGACAATCAATTAAATATCATAAAAAACAGTTTACATTTTCATCGGAAGATAACTGACACAACACCGCTGTGATTCAACACAAATGTAGAAATTGTAAGATGACTAAGATCATTTTGCGATGAGAATTAAACAACCAATCAGACGTCAGAATCCTGAGGTCTCTGATTCTGTCCATCTGTTCATATACTTCAAATAAAAACTCATCGTTGGTCCGACACCATCGCGTTTCCATTCCAGTCATTCAGACGCTTTTATCCGGAGCGACGTCCAACAACAAGAGAACTACTGGTCACCAAACACCGCGGCCCTACGGCTCCTCGGCGATGGTGCGGTAGAGCTGGGGTTGGCCCTGGGACAGAGGAGAGTCTGTTTTGGGGAACAGGGCCCCGCGGCTCTTCAGGGGCCGTTTCAGCAGGAACCTTCTGGAGGTCACCAGGTCGCCGTAGCCCTGGGTGTGGGAGAAGGCGTAGCCCGACCGCCGGGTGCTGATGTGCCTGGGACGAGGGCCGCGAGGGGCGGGAGTCGGCACCGCCTCCTTTTGCACCTTATGCCTCACCTAGAGGGAGGGGGCGGGGACAAAAGGTGTTGTTGGGAACACAATAATGGTTCCACTGTTTTCATACTGATGTTATTTATATACTTATTTTTACACATTCAGTACTCTGCAAAAGTCTCAGCCTTCTTGCTGCTTTGATGTGGAATGAATGAGATGGTGTTGATGCAGACACTTATTTTGTAGACAGGATGAGAGCCACGATAAGGCCGTAAAGCCCCAAGCAAAGATCAGGATCAGGATCAGACCCACAAAAAGTCTGGGCTGCAAAAGTCTTTTGAATTCAAATCTTAGATGTTTGTTTGTTTTCTGCATCAGTGTTTTACATTGCTGCTCTTTATAGTACATTTTCTGATATTTAGAAACTTTTCATTTAATTATTTTTGAAAGTATCTTCACTTTATAGAACTTTTTTACATGTGCTGAAGACCTTTGCACAGTACTATACTTCTTTAGAGTACTTTACTTTACTCTCTACTTTACTACTTTACTTTTAGTCTATAATGTATATTTCATTAGGAAACAGCAGGTGGTGGTCACAGATAGACACAACCGCTAGGATTACATGGGAAGGCAGTAGAAAAGGAAGTCCTGAACTTTATTGACGCCTGAGGGGAAATTGCGTAAAGGTCCTTTCGATAAAACCACACGGTGTGTTGTGTTGCTGTTGTACCTTGTCGTTGATGGTGGGTCGCATCTGAATGAGGACGAAGCGGAAGGCCACCACAGGGAGGACGCAGAGGATGGAGGTCAGGAAGACCGTCAGCCACACGTTGGGCTGGTTCAGGGAGTTCCTCGCCGTGCCTGGCGTCCACAACGTACAGAAACATCACATCACAAGGCACAAGTATCGACATGAAAACCTTTACTGTCATGAAACCTCATAGGGTGAAACCTCGACACACAAAACACAACGGATGGATGAGCGAGGATGAAGATGGATAGATGTTCCTGCAGTCAGGGGTTCATGCCTGCTCGCTCAGAGAATCGCCTCCTTTCAGGGCACCTGTGTTTCAAATCTCGTGATGTTAGCAATGTTGACTTTTACACGCTTTCTCTGTTGTCACCAGACTACAATTTAACAAGTGGTAACTTAAGCTAATGAACATAAAGAGGTGAGAAAAGGCTCAATATTGGATTTGTTTTGTAAAAACATGAAATCAAACAGGAGAGAGATTCAATTTCTGTCTAAAAACAATCTTCCTTCATTGATTATTACTTGTTGGTGAGTTTTCATCGTATTTTATTGATTGATTTGATGATTTTAGGTTACAGTTTATGAATCCAAGCAGTTATTTTGCACATTTTGAACATGGATCTTCTCTGTATGAGCTGCCTGTACTCACCGATGAAGGGGAACGATGAGGTGAAAATGAGGAACATGCCGTTGCTGTACATGGTGAATGTGATGGCAAAGTAGGCAGACAGGCTGCCCCACACAAAGAACTGGTTCACCACTGTCCAGTAGTGGGTGTCCAGACACAGCTTAAAGAAACACACAACCAGCTCAGCCTCTCATTTCACACTTGTTTCAAACGGCCCCGATAATCAGCAGTATCCTTTTTGTTCACATGTTTTGTCGTTGAGTTGTCATATATTCACTCCTGGTGAAATGTGGGAGTTCCTTCTGGGTGAGAAAGGCACTCCTACATTTCACCTACCCAATTTATTGATCTGAAAACAACCGAGTACGCAGCCTGGAGTGATAGAAAATGTTGGCACCAGTAGATGAAAATGCTGACCTCAAACCATGCATCAACAAAACAATCACCAAAAAAATGACCGGTGGATTATGGACTGGTTGGGGACAGTTGTACAAACTGAATGTTTATTTGCTAAAAGGACCAAAATGTCCCTAAATATTAGATCGAAAGGGCAAAAAATGCTAAAGATACATATGTACTGGTTTGTAGTGATGTTCCTCACCTGGATATTCACCGCGATGAGCAGACAGGTCTGCGCCAGCAGAGCGAAGGACTGGTAGTCCGCAATGTCTTTGCCGTCGTCCCGGACCGTGTCGTACATGGCAGCCCAGGGGATGAAGAAGAGGATCAGGGAGCTGTAGCAGCTGTGCATCATGCAGCGCGCAAACGCCTTCTTACTGAAGTACAGGTTCAACTGGCCTGGGGAGTAGAGCTGAGGATACTGGAAACTCCAACGGTCATTCACATCCTGCAGAAACAGAAATGATGGTCTTCATGTTCAGGATCAGTTATATGACCTTAAACCAAAGAAGCTGGATGTGAGTTGTTCCCCAACTGCTTACCTGGTCAAACAGACTCATGCCGAGGACGGGGAGAGCCGTGTAGACCAGGTTGTACAAGGTAATGAACCACTCGTCATAGACAGTCTATGTGAAAGAGCAAGAAACACAACATTCATCATGAAAACACTCACACAGGATATGTCAACACATGTACAAAGTCATGTAAAAAAAGAGGCTTTCAAAAATAATGTCTCTGCTGACACACTAATGCACATCTAACGACTAAAAAAGGCCTAAGACTTTAAACTTAAAGTCCCAGAAATCCTGCAAGAAAAGTGTCACCCAGCAACAACTGCATCATGTCCCTCCTCACCTGGGCAGAGAAGCCGCAGAAGAAGGCGTACCAGAAATGGACGAAGGTGAAGGTGAAGTTCTTGTAGAAAAAGTAGCGTAGGAACTTGCACATGCGCAGGTAGGACCAGCGTCCGTGCACCAGCAGGAGGCGCTGAAGGTAACGGAACTGGGCGAAGGAGTAGTCGCTGGAGAGCACCGCCTGCATGCCCTCCTGACCGCTGATACCTACACCGATATGAGCAGCTGGCGGGGGGGAGGACGGGGGGAGAAAGTTGGAGAGGGTTAATGTGCGTGTCAAAGGACTGGATTACATCTCCCAGGTCTACAGTTCTGTGGTTGCTGCTGACTCACCCTTGATCATGCTCACGTCATTGGCCCCGTCGCCAATAGCCAGAGTGACAGCCTGCTTGTACTTCTTGACCAGCTCCACCACCTGGGCCTTCTGCAGAGGGGTGACCCTGCAGCAGATCACCGTCTGACACATGCACGCCGTCCTCAACAGCTCCAGCTCCAAGTCCTTCTCCAGGGCGAAGGCCTGGTGAAGAAACCAGGTTGGTGGGGCAGCGGTGAGGGAAGTGTACCAAGAAGGGAACGAAGGAGAGAGGATGAGGAAAGCACCTTTTTAACTATACATAAATATACCAGGGACATGATTTAACCTTTTTCAAAGACGGTTTTATGGTGTGTACTCAAGTAACAGCACCGCTGCCAACGTGGTGACTCAGTACCTAGCAACTTTTCAGACCCCCCAAGGCAACTTTATTTCTTAAAAGCAACTAGTGACAAATGTTGCTGCTTTTTCAGATCATTGGGAAAACAGACAATGATTTAACTGGTGACAAACTGTCTGGACGTACATTTGTGTTACTTGCTTGTCTAACTCAAAGAGGACTGGTTCATCTGATTTGAAACACTTTGAGATGTGAAAGACAGAAGGAAGAGGAAGGTGGAGACCAGAAGGTTACCACAAATGGCAGCAAATCTGAAATCTGAAATGCCTTCTTACCAGACTGTGCCCGTTTATGACCAGGCCATATTCTTCATCCACCTTCTCATCCTCTACTCTTTCTGTTTTCAGGCGCCAAAAAAGTCCGGCCCGAGCCGTGATCACCGCCGCCTCATCCTTAGACTCTGGACACATTTTCCTTCTTGCGTTCCTGAACACAGGAGGAGAGGGAGATGGTCGGATGGGCTGGTAATACAGCATGAAATCATTCAGTTATCATCTGCCAAAGTTGTTTTTGGAATAGAAAGGACCGATTGAAGAGTCACATCATGTTGTATACCATCACGGCTAATGTCAGACTCAAACCAAACAGTATAACGTTTTTTTCAGTATACTAGTGATGGAAAAACCACCTGCTAACCCAGCACACTAAAACATATTGATCAGCAGGTCTAGATGGTGTCTGATGGACTCACTGTAGCTCCTCTTTCACTCCCTCTGGTGTGTTGGCTGCCACGATGAAAATCTCCTTCATCTCCTCTCTCAGCATGTTGCAGGAATAGCCGATGTTCTCCGCCGTCTCTGTCTCAACACATCAATACAACTATATTAAACTGTTTATGTGGCACAATCTATCTGTAGATCCTGCTGGGAAGATGCATACTTGGTTTACACACAAAGGCAGCGCAATGTATGGATGCGTCTCGTAAGCCCATCGATAAAAAACATCAATAAAACTCAATATGTGTCAAGTCAGTGACGAGTGGCAAAAGGGGTGAAACAATAGATAGACAGTAAATCAGCCACAGTGCAGCTATTCCCTATCCCTGTTAGCATGAAAAACCATTGTTACCATTTTACTGTTTTTTGACAGGCTGGTAAAACAGTAGTATGGGATGCATCCTGCTAATACATGAAATGACACATTTACAAAACAAGTGTGTGAGATTCATTGTGTGTGTGTGTGTGTGTGTGTGTGTGTGTGTGTGTGTGTGTGTGTGTGTGTGTGTGTGTGTGTGCGCGTGCGTGCGTGTAGGCATGTGACACCGACCCTGTTTGTCTCCAGTCAGAACCCAGATTTTGATGTCAGCTTTGGCTAGTTGCTCGATGGTCTGAGGCACGCCGTCCTGCAGCTTGTCCTCCACAGCTGTCGCTCCCAACAGCTACAGGGTGGGAATACAAAAGATCATCTTCATCAGCAATACAGTCGAGTAACAGTACCAGCAAAAAGTCAGCCGCAGGAGTAAAACTCAACAAGATCACTACCCTGTCTTCTTATGTTAGATAGAGCTAGTTAACATACCAGAGACACAAGAGACACAAGAGATGAATCTGGTGGTTCTCCTGTCATAACATGGAAAAGGGAAGTTGACCAACGAGCCAATTTCTCAAAAAGTTGCTGTTGTCCTTTAAGGCAACTCAGGCACACAGTTGCCCATCAGTCTCGTAAAAAAAAAGTTTCCCTTTGTACAACCACCAGAAGAACAATCCACATTTGTTGGTCTGATGCAGTTTTATAATTTCTTGTTGTCCTTTTATTTGTTGATATTTCCGTGAGCGTATTGGAAAAAGTGGTATATAAATGTGTTATATTGCAGGATAAATACAGCAACCAACCAGTCAATCAATCAATCAATCAATCAATCAATCAATCAATCAATCACTCAAACAGACAGATATTTGATGGGTGAACCAACCTGCAGGTCTTTCTCGATCTCTTCATAGAGTTGATCAAGTCTCTCCTCCCGGTCGTCCATGGCGGTGCTGGCCTCATGGTGGCGTGTTTGCCAGTCCTCCATGTAGCGCTGGTCCAGGTCCTTGTAGGCCAGAGCCAACGTCCGCAGACCGTCACCAGCGTAATCCTGTTTTGGTTGGACAGTTAACCTTTGAGAAATGTGTACATGCAGATTTGTCTTACATTGACTCATCACTCGTCACTCACGTTGAGGTGTACGGTGGTCACTTCCATCAGTTTATTACAGGAGGGGTGCAGACGTTCAAAGATGATGGTGTCAGCTCCTTTGCAGTACAGAGTCAACCTGCCGTCGGGGCTTCGCACTGCAGACATCGAAAGAGAATAGTTAAGAAGTTAAAGTGTAATTCCGGGATTTTTCAACCTGGCCTCTATATCCACAAAATCACCTATCATACCACAAAGTAGATCCCAAAAGTTTCGGAATTGCTCTGGTAGATCGGCTCAGCCGGCAGTCGTGAAACGGGCTTAATGGCTGCAACGTAATCTGAACGGGCATAGGCGCGCGGTTGGCTCAGATTGTTATTCGTGTGTCTGACAACATTACTGAAAGGATCGCTACAGAAATAGACCTTTTTTAACCAGACGGTGGACAAAGGTAGTCTATAGCGAGAGGGTTCACTTGTTGCAGGAAGAGGATGGTTGTTTACACCATACTCTTCTTGCAACAAGTCAACCCTCTTGCTTTCATAGACCACCTTTGTCATATTTCCAACAACTCTGAACTCTCAACTCTGGTGGTCTATGAAAGCAAGAGGGTTGACTTGTCTGGTTAAAAAAGGTCTATTTCTGTAGCGATCCTTTCAGTAATGTTGTCAGACACACGAATAACAATCTGAGCCTGTCAGTGGCAAAATCAAGCACTTTTAGTGGACGTACTTTGACCGCGCCTCTATGCCCCTACAGATTACGTTGCAGCCATTGAGCCCCCATTTCGCGACTGCCGGCTGAGCCGATCTACCAGAGCAATTCCGAAACTTTTGGGATCAATTGATCGGCGATTTTGTGGATATAGAGGCCAGGTTGAAAAATCCCGGAATTACCCTTTAACCAGGTCCTGCTGAAGTCGCCCTGATGACAGTCCTGAACTGAAAAAAGGTTTTGAACCAGGAGGGACCGATCAAACCTTTTTTCCATCCATATACATTTAATTTGTTGGAGAAGGATTCAAATATAAATATGTTGAAAATAATTACAATTAAAAACAACTTTATTAAAGCTGCACTAGGCAAGAAAAATACACTTCTTATCAGACTAAATCACTAAGTGGGGCTGAAAGAGACGAGAGCGTCCCATCTCCTCTAATTGAGACCCTGGAGATTCACCAAATGAAACGTGGGTGTGGTCTGGATGCTCCGCCCACAGGAAGTGACAAATCAAAACTACAACTTGTCTCCTAAACAGAAGCAAGTGAGCGCTCTGTCCAGAGAAAGCATCAACATGAGACCTTTTGCCTTTCTCTTTGGTATGAAGCCAGGGTGGTAAAAACAAGTGCGCTGTGTTTACTGACATCACATTACAGGATTTCTGGGTATTGAAGTTCAATTCTTTTTTAACTTTTTAAACATTTTAATCTCCCACTGCGTAGTGCAGCCTCAGTAAGCATTCACTGCCAGCACTTGTTTTCTCTCACCTATGACCGACATCCTTTTGCGAACGTTGTTGAAGTCCAGGACAGCCAGGAGCTCGTAGGTCACCTGTCTGCCCAGCTCGACCACCGTGATGCTCTCCGGGGTTCGAGAGCGGAACACAAACCCGAAGTTCCTGGCTGCCGTCACCAGAGCGCCCTCGTCAGGCGACTGGGCCTGGTAGTTCAGCTCTCCTGCGAGGAAGAAAAATGAGGACGGAGGGCAAGGAGGGAGGAGAGGATGTGAAAAGGTTCTTCCCCATCACTCCTATCAAGCATTTATGGACACAGGAAATTTTTCTTTGCTCTAATATTGCTTGTAAAGTTGCCGAGTCAGGAATCTAATCTTATTCTGTGGTTGCACTCACTCCAAGTAGCTAATGGCTGCTTACCCTAAACCTATTCCTTGTATAGATGTAAACATGCCATCCATCCGCTGTACATCCTGGTTCTACTTCATGTAGAACCAGAACAGATCATAACCAGAACTTATGATTTCTGGTGACTAGTAGTTTTCTTACCTACCTTTGTTGAATGCACTTATTGTAAGTCGCTTTGGATAAAAGCATCTGCTAAATGACTGTAATGTAATGTAATGTCATGTCTATTGTGTATTTTATTGTATTTAGGCCTCATATTTCTGTTTTTTATACTGTTATGCTGCTGCAACCCCAGAATCCCCCCAAGGATCAATACAGTGTCTATCTATCTATATAAAGGGGAGGAGAGGAGAGGTGGAGGATAAGAAAAAAAACAGGGCAGGGTATTATCCTGAACTGAGCTCTACAAGGTTGTCACGGCCACAGAAGTCCTCTGGAGGCGGAGCTTTGGGGCCACAGTGGGCTGTGATGCTCCCCTCCAGCCTTCCAGACATGCAGTAATACGGATGTCCATTAGATGCCACTCACCCACTTTCTTCTCCTCGGGCATGACGGTGTGGCACAGCGCCAGCAAGCGGAAGAAGGCCTGTGCCTCCGGGTTGCCCTCCCTCACCGCCTCCACCAGGCTGTGGTCGTGAAAGGCAAACTTGGGATCGGCCAGCTGGTTCCAGGAGAAGTCCACCCTCTCCGTCTTCTGCAGGAGAAAACACTTTTACCAACACGCACTTTGGTCAAAAAACGCACAGCCAAGCCTCACGGTATTCTCTCCTCACCTCCGTTATCTCCATCCTTTCTCCAGAGAAGTCCAGCAGCTCCCCTGGAGGACAGAGAAAGGACAGGTAAACCCAGTGCCGCTGTGAGCGTTTAGCCGGCTGGTGTTTTCCCACACGATCGCAGCTTCTCACCGTACGATTTCCCACCGATGGAGCATTTGTTGAACGTCATGATGTTCTGAGTCAGGGTGCCGGTCTTGTCGCTGAAGATGTACTTGATCTGGCCCAGCTCCTCGTTGAGGGTGGTGGTCCTGGCCTGGGCCGGCGTGTCGTTCTTGGGGTAATACATCTTCCTGTCCCAGTCTATGTAGAAGCTGTTGCCGAGGCGGATGATCTCCACGCTGACATCGGCAGCCATGAGCGCACGAGCATAGAAAAGTTCACCACAACAACACTAGTGAACAGTTTGTGTGTGAGTGCATGCACGTGTTGGATGTGTTCAAATCACTGACAGAAAGACAGAAATTTCAGCTCCCTCACCTGCGTTAAGCTGGATATAATATATGAGATTATCAGTTGGCAATACTGAGAGAAAACTGGACTTTTCTTCTCTTTGCAAAATGTTTTATTTCTTTGATGGACAGGATAAACAAAAATAAATAAAATAAAATAAAATAAAATAAAATAAAATAAAATAAAATAAAATAAAATAAAATAAAACAAGAATACCCAATTTTACAAACCATTAAAATTTAATCAAAGGCTTTTCTAAAATAGTATGTTTTAATCACAAGGACCACAATGGAAATAAGTCCTCAGTTTATGATCCCGCTGACTTTATTGTGCTCAATGTGTTTTAAAAGTTACGTGCTCACCTGACGTAGAGCGATATGGGCACCACGGTGTTGAGGATGATGACGTAGGACCAGAAGGCGAGGAAGGCTGAGAAGCCAGCGCTGACCCCGGGGGGACGGGGGTGGAAGGCGGTGAACACCGAGCCCTCCCTCACCTCCCAGATCGCGTTGCCAACGGCCAGGATGGAGCACATCAAGGCCAGGAAGCCGAAGATCTGAGGAGGGAGAGGAGAGAACAGCTAGTCTCACAAAATGACTGCTGACATGCATGA